>CM075779.1:50702979-50745479 GCA_037974665.1 Ehretia macrophylla
AGGCTATAAGCCTCAAAATTAAGCGACATCCAAGCAATATACATATCAAGCAAGGCTCGCACAAAATCTGATAACCAACCACCAGCAAAGCAAAGAAGTGCTATCACGGGAACACCTCCACCTGTTCCTCCTCCTCAATTACCTCAAGAGGGTCTGCTTCAACTACTCCTGTAAAAATATAGTATAGAGAGGAATGAGCAAAAACCATTGCTCAGCGAGGGCAATTGGTCTCAAGGACGGAGATGAGAGGAGTATGCAATGCAATTAGTCAAGCAATACATACAAGTACCATATAGAGATACCAATAAAGCCATCAATAAAGCAAGGCAAGTATTTAAAGCTATAAACACTCATTCAAAGGATACGATACTCTTTTCACGAGCAACTTTCAAAAACGAATTCGATGACGACGCGCCGCACCAAACCACCTTATAACACCAGTTTGGAATTCCCCGAAAGTATCCATCAACCTACAACCCAAATCTCCCTGGGAGGCAACCCAAGCGAGAAGAAGGAATAGCAGCGGAGCTAGAGCAACCAACACTGGCAACCCGAGGCTACCTAGAGAGGCCCATCACTCACGCGCGAGACACTATGCAATGCAAGACTCGATACAAAGCGATAAATGAGCACTTAAGCCACAGGTGGAAGAATAACAAAGTACATTACTCTCGCATGCAATAGCAACAGTTGATATGCATTTCAATCACAATCAATTCAAACAAGTATATCAAGCAACCCTAAGCATTCTATAGGCATAATATCAAGAAAACACACAAAATCACAAATCGGCCCCAACTATCAAAACACTACCATTTCCAAATGAGCCACGAGTTCTGGAAACCGACTTCGCCAACCCTCCTAGGTCACTATAAGGCACGTCTAAAGACCCCGAAACCCTACCTAACCCTAGAATTCATGCAAAGTCCCGATTTCACCCTTTGCTCGTTTGAACTACAACTATATCAACCAAACACCCAACCAAGGCCATAATCGCACCAAAAGTGCTTCCATGGCCTCCCGAAACAATGCCAACACGCAAAACGAGAAAACACCATACTCAACCTAAACGACCCCGACTTCCACCAAAGCTTAATTCCCATTTTTTTCCATTACGCAACCCAAACAAACCATGCATTTAGGCATTCTAGCACACTTAGCACATTTCTACATCAACGGACAGCATAACGGAGCAACTTTATCATTTCAAGGGTTTACTATTCACAAAACACTATTCAACAACTAATTTAAATTGCAATCTCAACATTTAACCGCAGAAAATGTTAAAAAGCTATAATTACACGTTCTACAATTGCCAAGGAACATTCTAGAAGCATCAAAACGCTTTAAACAACAATCTACGGATAAAATCTAAAAATCACAAAGTTGATACACTTGACATTTAAATGCACAAATAACATGCTTCCCTCACCTTAGGTACTCCTAGTCGCTAGGAAAACAACGCTGGCCACCTCGGAAACCAGCCCGCACGAGCTCAAGCGAAGATTGAATGATTGGAAGTTGAAAGGTTTTTTTTTTCTCTCTTGAAGCTCACGGCCTGCTTGCTACTATTTCAGCTGCTATTTTTTTATTTTGCTTTGTTTTAGCTTATTAAGGTATTAAGTTGGTCAAATAGTCAAAGTCCTACGTCAAACAAATTAAAACTTGGTCAAATGGCCTTATTTTGTGCATTTTAAGCTAAAACAACTATCACCAATATAAATTTCAGCTAGCAACAATTAAAATATAAAATTTAAGTCATCTAAATACTAGTTTCACTATTTGCTGAGGACTAGAAACCGTTCTCTAGCTATCGCTGCCTAAATGCAATGCACGTTGCGACAGCAAGAAAGTAACAATTAATTCTGAAAGAATTTAGGGAAATATAATTTTCAAAATAATAAACAAGGAATTTTCACATTCCGGGCTCGGGTATTACACCCTCTCCCCGTTAAAACAATTGCGCCCACGCAATTCTTACCTGGTCAACAAACAACTCCGGATACTAATTCTGAACCTGTTCCTCTCTTTCCCAAGTTGCTTCCTCAAACCCATGATGATTCCACAGAACCTTTACTAACGGAATACTCTTTCTGCGAAGATCCTGAATTTTCCGATCCACAATTCGAATCGGTTTCTCTTCATAAGACAACTTTTCTTCAATCTGCAAAGGCTCTGGTTCAAGTACATGTGAAGGGTCTAGATGGTATTTCTTTAACATAGACATGTGGAACACATCGTGCAGTCTCGACAAGCTCGGAGGCAAAGCTAACCGATAAGCCAAAGGTCCTACCTTTTCAGTGATCTCATACGGACCCACATACTTGGGACTAAGTTTCCCACTCTTACCGTGCCGAATCAATCCCTTCCGAGGAGAAATCTTAAGAAACACCCAATCTCCCAAATCAAACTAAAGATCCCGACGATGCTTATCCGCACAACTCTTCTGACGACTCTGAGCTGTAAGCATACGCTGGCGAATAAGGTGAACATTATCTACCATCTTAATCATCTCAGGTAACACAGTCGGATCAACTGTTCTCATCTCTCCAACCTCTTCCCAATACAATGGGGATCTGCATTTCCGACCATACAACGCCTCGTAGGGAGCCATACCTATAGTAGATTGATAACTATTGTTGTAGGCGAACTCCACTAAAGGCAAAAACTTCTCCCAATTCTTCCCAAAGTCTAGCACACATGCCCGAAGCATGTCCTCTAAGATCCTGATAGTTCTCTCAGACTGTCCATCAGTTTATGGATGATATGCAGTACTGAAGCTCAACTTAGTTCCCAGGGCCTCTTGCAACTTCAGCCAAAAACGAGATCTGAATCTGGGATCTCTATCTGACACTATACTCAGTGGCACACCATGCAATTTCACAATATTAGCAACATAAAGTTCAACTAGCTTATCAAGGCTATCCTGTTTGTTCACAGGAATAAAATATGTAACTTTAGTCAAGCGGTCCACAACAACCCAAACAGAATCACATCCTCTCAGAGATCTAGGAAGATCGGTCACAAGGTCCATTGTTATATGCACCCACTTCCATTGCGGAATCGACAACGGCTGTAGAAGTCCGGCTGGCCTCTGATGCTCAACTTTAACCCTCTGACAAGTCAAACATCTGGATACATACCCAGCAATCTCCCTCTTCATATTGTTCCACCATAAGTGTTGTTTCAAGTCTCTATACATTTTTGTACTGCCCGGGTGAATCGTATACCTTGAATTATGTGCCTCGGACAGAATCTCATTCTTCAAAGTCGGATCACCAGGAACACACACCCTGTCCTTGAATCTGAAGATACCATCTACATGTAATTTAAACTCCGACTCTCCCCCTTTTGATTTTTCTAGGATCTTCAAGATGTGAGGATCAGTCTTCTGAGCCTCTCTGATCTGTGCTAGCAACCCTGACTGAATATGCAAACTAGCAAATCAAATCCCTACCTCAGTAGCTTCTGGCTTCCATGAACAAATTTCTTCCAAAGTCTCCCAGTCCTTGATAATTAAGCTTGCAACAGTAGCCTTTCGGCTCAAAGCATCAGCAACAACATTTGTCTTACCTGTCACGTAGTTAATAGAACAATTGTAACCACTCAATAGCTCTAGCCATCTCTGCTGCCTCATATTCAGATCCTTCTGTGAAAACAAATACTTGAGACTCTTGTGGTCAATAAAAATTTCAAATCTGCTACCCCACAAGTAGTGATGCCACTTCTTCAAAACAAATACAACTGCAGCTAATTCAAGATCATGTGAAGGGTAATTGACTTCATAAGGTTTCAACTTCCTGGAAGCATAAGCAATCACCTTACCATTCTGCATTAAAACACAGCCCAAACCTTCTTTAGATGCATCGTTGTAGACAACAAAGTTCTCTGTTTCCTCAGGTAAAGCTAATATAGGAGCTGTAGTTAGTCTCTTCTTCAATTCTTGGAAACTGGATTCACATTTGGCATCCCAGTTTTAAGCAACTTTCTTCCGAGTCAATTGGCTCAAAGGTCCAGAAATTTTGGAAAAGTCTTTAACAAACCTCCGGTTGTAACCTGCCAACCCAAGAAAACTCTGAATCTCTGACACCGTCTCAGGTCTCTTCCAAGATGAAACAACTTCAATCTTAGCTGGATCTACTAAAATTCCTTGATCTGAAATGATATGGCCTAGAAAAGATATCTGATTCAACCAGAACTCACACTTGCTAAATTTAGCAAAAAGCTTATTTTCCTGCAAAGTCTGTAACACAATCCTCAAGTGTTGCTCATGTTCAGCCTCGTTCTTCGAGTACACTAAAATGTCGTCAATAAAGATCACGACAAACTGATCAAGGTAAGGTCGAAAAACCCTCTGCATCAAGTCCATGAATGTGGCTGGTGCATTCGTCAATCCAAATGGCAATACAACAAACTCATAGCGGCCATATCTAGTCCTGAATGCCGTCTTTGGTATATCGTCACTTCGAATTCTGAGTTGATAGTAACCCTGCCTCAAGTCAAATTTAGAGTAAACACTCGCACCCTGCAATTGGTCAAACAATTTTTCAATCAACGCCAAGGGGTATTTGTTCTTAATCGTGACTTGATTAAGTCCCTTGTAATCAATACATAACCGTAGCGTGCCGTTTTTCTTTCTCACAAACAACACAGGCGCACCCCACGACGAAGAACTAGGTTGTATAAACCCTTTCTCAAGCAAGTTCTGAAGCTAAATTTTTAACTCCTGAAGCTCAGCTGATGCCATTCTATAAGGACTCCTAGAAATTGGCGCAGTGCCGGACACAAGATCAATCACGAACTCAATCTCCCTATCCAGTGGTAAACCCGGTAATTCCTCGGGAAATACACCAAGGAAGTCTCTAACAATCGGAACCTCATTCAAACTCAACTTATCAATAGGCTGATTGATCAAATAAGCTAAATAAGCTTCACAACCCTTATTCAACAACTTAGAAGTCTTGATTGCTGATAAAAGAGGAATTCGGGCAGCCCTGCAATTCCCAACAATCTCCAGTACCGGTAGGTCAAGAACCTGAAGATAAACAATCTTTGTTCTACAATCCAACTGAGCATAGTACTTCCCCAACCAATCCATTCCCAAAATGATTTCAAAGTCACGGAATGGCAATATAATTAAATCAGCAGGAAATTTACGGTTCTCAATGCATATATCACAAGATTTGCAAATAGACTCAGTAACAAATTTTGCACCCAAAGGTGTACTAACTTCAACTTCATGCGGCAATTTATCAATGCAAACATTCACAGATCGTGCACATGCAGGAGTTATAAACGAATGTGTAGCTCCGGGATCAATCAAAACTTTAACTGTCTGAGTATTGAGAATAAAGGTACCTTCCACTATAGTTGTAGTATCGGGTAGCTCCTCTGCATCCAGTGCAAAGACCCTAGCCTGAACCCTTTGTGCTGGACGTGCACCTGCAGCCCTATTTTGCATACCTTGGCCTCCAGTACGGCCCTGAACATTGTTATACTTAGGGCAATCTCTCACCCTATGGTCATCACTACCATAACCCGTACATTTACCACTCTTCCTCCA
This sequence comes from Ehretia macrophylla, assembly GCA_037974665.1. Classification (NCBI taxonomy): domain Eukaryota; kingdom Viridiplantae; phylum Streptophyta; class Magnoliopsida; order Boraginales; family Ehretiaceae; genus Ehretia; species Ehretia macrophylla. Next base: position 50,708,543 of record CM075779.1, read on the forward strand.
GCAATTAGCCTCAATATGCCCCGATCGATTACAATAGTTACATTGTTGATTTTGCCTTACAACAGTGTTTCCTGTAGGTGCTGGGGCTCTGGCAGTGGTAAGAACTGTACCTCCCTGCTGGGGTCTAGTCACAGCTGGCCTAGCCTGAATCTACTGCTGTGGCTGATACAGACGTTGCTGAGGAACCTGCGCAGAAGTCTGATACTGCCTCGGCTGACTCTGGCTGCTCTGGCCCAAATATTGCTTCTTACTCGGCTGACTGCTCTCAGCTAACATCTCAGCCTTCTGTTTCTCAAACTTCGAGGCTGCCTGAAATGCCTCGGGAAAAGTAGTATAGGTCTGCCCAGTCAAATGTAGCTGTATATCCATTCTCAGCCCACGAACAAACCTATGAATCATCCTCCTAGGCAGCTGTACCAACTCGGGCATATACCTCGACAGGCTAACAAACCTAGCCTCGTACTGTGCAATAGTCATGTTTCCCTGCTTCAGGGCCACAAACTCGTCCTCCCACCTTTCCATAGCTATCTCAGGAATATACTTGTCCCGAAACTCACTTACAAAATCATCCCACAAATGCGGTACATCCTCACAGTCCCACCTCAATCTGACAGTATTCCACCACTGCTCTGCATCGCCCTCAAACAGGAATGACGCATAATCTATTCTTGCCTCGTCAGTGTACCTCAAAGCGGTGAAAATTTTCTCAACACGATTAATCCATCTCTCGGCCGCCTCATCATCCGGCTCTCCGAAGAACTTTCTCGGCTCGTGCCTCAGAAAATTCTCTAAGACCGTGGAGGCCTCAAACACGAATTCGATGACGACGCACTGGCCCAAACCACCTTATAACACCAGTTTGGAATACTCCAGAAGTATCCATCAACCTACGACCCAAATCTCCCTGGGAGGCAACCCAAGTGAGAAGAGGGAATAGCAGCGGAGCTAGAGCAACCAACACTGGCAACCCGAGGCTATCCAGAGAGGCCCATCACCCACGTACGAGACACTATGCAATGCAAGACTCGATACAAAGCGATAAACGAGCACTTAAGCCACACGTGGGAGAATAACAAAGTAGGTTACTCTCGCACGCAATAGCAACAGTTGATATGCATTTCAATCACAATCAATTCAAACAAGTATATCAAGCAACTCTAAGCATTCTATAGGCATAATATCAAGAAAACACACAAAATCACAAATCAGCCCCAACTATCAAAACACTACCATTTCCAAACGAGCCACGAGTTCTGGAAACCGACTTCGCCAACCCTCCTAGGTTACCATAAGGCACGTCTAAAGACCCCGAAACCCTACCTAACCATAGAATTCACGCAAAGTCCCGATTTCCCCCTTTGCTCATTTGAACTACAACTATATCAACCAAACACCCAACCAACGCCATAATCGCACCAAAAGTACTTCCATCGCCTCTCGAAACAATGCCAACACGCAAAACGAGAAAAAGCCAAACTCAACCTAAACGATCCCGACTTCCACCAAAGCTTAATTCCCATTTTTTCCATTACGCAACCCAAACAATCCATGCATTTAGGTATTCTAACATACCTAGTACATTTCTACATCAACGGACAGCATAACGGAGCAACTTCATCATTTCAAGGGTTTACTATTCATAAAATACTATTCAACAACTAATTTAAATTGCAATCTCAACATTTAACCGCAGAAAATGTTAAAAAGCTATAATTACACGTTCTACAATTGCCGAGGAACATTCTAGAAGCATCAAAATGCTTTAAACAACAATCTACGGATAAAATCTAAAAATCACAAAGTTGATATACTTGACATTTAAATGCGCAAATAACATGCTTCCCTCACCTTAGGTACTCCTAGTCGCTAGGAAAACAACGCTGGTCACCTCGGAAACCACCCCGCACGAGCTCACGCGAAGATTGAATGATTGGAAGTTGAAAAGTTTTTTTTTCTCTCTTGAAGCTCACGGCCTGCTTGCTGCTGTTTCAGCTACTATTTTTTTTATTTATTTTGCTTCGTTTTAGCTTATTAAGGTGTTAAGTTGGTCAAATAGTCAAAGTCCTAGGTCAAACAACTTAAAACTTGGTCAAATGGCCTTATTTTGTGCATTTTAAGCTAAAATAACTATCACCAATATAAATTTCATCTAGCAACAATTAAAATATAAAATTTAAGTCATCTAAATACTAGTTTTACTATTTGCTGAGGACTAGAAACCGTTCTCTAGCTATCGCTCCCTAAATGCAATGCACGTTGCGACAACAAGAAAGTAACAATTAATTCTCAAAGAATTTAAGGAAATATAATTTTCAAAAGAATAAACAAGGAATTTTCACATTCCGGGCTTGGGTATTACACAGACGCAAGGCAAAAGATGGACGATGCGACTTTAGACAACCTTCTTTGTAGGTACGCAACACAGGAAACTGACCTACCGACCGAGGCAATGTAAGTACTCGACCCACAAATGAAGAGGCTAGCAGGGGCGGACGTCGCTGTTCAAATAGGGATCCAACCGACCCATACAAGCCGACCACCACTCATGCGCTATCACGTTCGCTATGCCCAAACCACCAAGTCGGTAACCGCCCCACCGTCTAGGCAAACGAAGCCGTTCAAGGGAATGGAACCGACGAGATGGCCCGAGCACATACCGCTAGGCACAAAAAAATTTTGAGGGACACGTGATGGGAACGGCACGAGGTGCATGACCAGGCCGCATGTTGCAAGCTTAAATGCCTACTTTGTGGTGCCTAACCATGCATCGATTGCATGCAACTGAGGTACCCACCGAAAGCGGACTTCCTGCCCATGTGGTGCTTGGATCGTCACGACACTAGACCACGTCCGTAGCATTACCACTCATTGAGGACCATGGCATCGTGTGCTACGCGATTCGCATATCGCGTAGGCCAGTGGGAACATTCCGTGGGACGGCTTCGAGGTAGCACGGTGCTTGGATCGCCACAACATTGAAACTCAAGCCATCGTCTCATCGCAACGCTCGCGTCGTCACTTAACGAAAGCCAAGGCCGTGTGCTAGGCGATTTGCGGATTGTGCAGTCCCTCACTGTCCCCCTATATTCACCCACATGCACCGAACGGGACAAGCAAACTTCCTGCCCACGCAGTGCTTGGATCGCCATGATACTAGACCACGTCCATCATATTACAACTCAGCGAGGACCATGGCATCATGTGCTAGGCGATTCGCGCATCACGCAGACCCATAGGAACACACCGGGGGACGGCTTTGAGGCAGCACGGTGCTTGGATCACCATGACATTGAAACATAAGCAATCGTCTCATTGCAACGCTTGCGTTGTTGCTTAACAAAAGCCAATGCCACATGTTCTAGGCGATTCTCGCATCACGCATGCCCCCCACCGTCCCCCTGTATGCACCCGTATGCACAGAACGGGACAAGAAAACTACCTTCTTGCCCACGCGGTGCTAGGATTGCCACGACACTAGACCACGTCCGTCGCATTACGACTCAGCGAGGACTATGACGTCATGTCCTAGGAGATTTGTACATCGCACAGGCACGTCAAAACCTACCGAGGGACGGCTTCAAGGCTGCATGGTGCTTGGATCGCCACAACATTGAAGCAACAACAATCATCTCATCGCAACGCTCACATCGTTCTTTAACGAAAGGCAATGCCACGTGTGCTAGGCGATTAGCGCATCGCGCTTACCCCCACCGTCCCCCAAGTGCCACCCAGCCCACGCGGTGTTTGGATCGCCACGACAATAGACCATGGCCGCGCGCATCCACTTGGTAACGGCCATGGCTTCGTGTGCTAGGCGATTCGCGCATCACTTAGGCCCAATGACACATTGGGGGATGGGAATGTCCCTCAACGTGTACCTAGCCAGCGGCACGAGGATGGCTAGTTTTGTGGTTGGGCAACCACTCGTCCCCTCATTAGCCATCCCAATGACGTCGACGGTATTGCAGCACCAAGATGGGTAATGAGGGTCTAGGGAAGCCACCACGTTCCTCATTAGCCATCTTGGTGCCGCACCAAGGGACATGCCGGGGGACGCGGGCTGGGGTTGGCACGGCCCCAACGTACGGGTATGCAATGCAATACCTCGGCGTGATTCACTCGGTAGGCATTCCCGTGCACAATATAGCCCACGGTATAGCCCACAATGAGCCACGAAGTGCCCACAATGTCCCCCCGCATGGACCTCGACCAAAGGGCATGACACCACATACCCCCCTCTAGTACATTTAGATGCAAAAACCCAAGTGACAGCAGTAGCGTACATTTTGCCAGAGATTCATAATGGGTGTTTTACTCTATAAAAGGCCCCATATGGCATGATCTTTGTACCCAACTTTCTCCTTATTGATAGTATATGATATCCAAATGCTTCAAAATTATTTTTTTCGAAAAATTATTTTTTAATATTTAATAATTGCGAAAAATAGGGAAAAAATAGTAAAAAATTCAGAAAAATTTATATTAATTCATACATTAATTTGTTAAATGATATTCAAAAATATTTTTTTCAAAAAATTAATTTTTAATATTTAAAAATTACAAAAAATAGGGAAAAATCAGAAAAAATACTAGAAAATTCTGGAAAATTTATATTAATTCATAAATTAATTTGTTTACATGATATTTGGCGTTAAAATTTTTTTGGATGGATTGGGAAACCGATTAATCTATTTTGCCACACAAATGTGACGAACGGTTTGTCGGACAAAGCAAAGGTTAAGACTAATTTATAGATTCGGAAACCACTTATAAAAGGATATCAATGTCCACATTCGTGTCATAATACATTCTGCATGCCCAATACCCCCGAATGCTTAACATTGTCCGTTGTGTCCAACATCCCCTAGTGGTGCCAAAGCCGTCCTCCAACATCTCCCATCGTACCCCAAGCGTACCCCTATAGTGCCCCAGCTGTGCCCCAACAGTGCCCCTTGAGCGCCCCGCCAGCGCCACTTGCGCGCACCATCGTGCGGCACAGGCGCCCCATGTGGGCAACTTCATGCCGCATGCGGGCTACATGCGCACACCATCGTGCAGCATGGGCGCCCCATGCGCGCACCTTTGTGCGGCGTGCGGGTCACATGCGCGCACCATAGTGCGGTATGCACGCCTGATGCTCGCACCATCGTGCGGCATGGGTGCCCCATGCACACACCTTCGTCTGGCATGCAGGCCTCATGCGCACACCATCGTGCGGCATGGGCGGCCCATGCGCACACCATCGTGCGGCATGGGCACCCCAAGCTCGCACCTTTGTAAGGCATAAGCGCACCATCGTGCGGCATGGGTGCCCCATGCGTGCACCTTCGTGCGGCATGTGGGCCGCATGCATGCACCATTGCAGCATGGGCACCCCATACGCGCACCTTCATGTGGTATGCGAGCCATATGCGCACACCATAGTGCCGTACGGGCGCCCTATGCGCGCACCCCACATGGCCCAACTGCTTTCCCCATCGTGCCCCATGCACGACCCCACTACTTGCCAAGCCGTGCCCCAATTGTGGGCCCCAAGTACGCGTCCCATGTACGTGCCCCATCCGAGGCCCAATCATGCGCCGTCGTGCAACACCGTGGGCAGTCGTGCCACAACCGTTGACCAACGTGCTCAGTCGTACCGAAGATAGGGGCAACATAACCTCAGTCACCGTTAATGCTATGGGAAGAACGTCAAGCACCTCGGCGGGCCGGCAGCACACAAGGTCGGATTCAAAATTTTTTCCATCTCTTACGAAGCAAGCATAGGCTGTCTAACACTTGGGCACTCGAGGCGATGCGCGGGGTAGGTCGGCAGTGGGCCCGTTAGCACTTGGGCATAGCATATAGAACTTAGGCATCATTAGGCATAACACTTGGGTGCATATAGCACTTGGGCATAGAGCTTGGGTGCACATAGCACTTGGGCATCAATGGGCATAGCACATAGCACTTAGGCATCATTAGGCATAGCACATAGCACTTGGGTATAGCACTTTGGGCATTCGAGCGTTGACACTTAAAACTTATGACGTTGATACTTCGGCATCGTTGGGCATAGTTCTTGGGTTTAGCTCTTGGGCATCATTGGGCATAGCACATAGCACTTGGGCATCCTTGGGCATAGCACATAGCACTTGGGCATCCTTGGCCATAGCACTTAGCACTTGGGCATAATCGGGCATCATCGTTGCCTCGAAACCCCACGACACTTGTGGCAGCACTTATGCAAGCAACGAGTACTTGGAGAACTAACTTGGGCTAATGTTATTCAGACTTGGGCGTAGAGCACTTGGCAACACTTGGGTATTCGCGCATCGACACTTGGGTTACAACTTATGACTTACTTAGGCACTTGGAGACACACTTGGGGAGCGGCATAGGGCGTTGAACCTCTTGGCCTGTTAGGGAGAAATAGTGTCAGTTTATGGGATGGGACGGGATTGGATTGCGGATAGGGCGAAGATAGGCGAGGAGGGGGAAGGGACGAATCAAAGCGACAAAGGGCTAAATCTCAGTGGATCGTGGCAGCAAGGCCACTCTGCCACTTACAATACCCCGTCGCATAATTAAGTCGTCTGCAAAGGATTCTACCTGCCGCTCGATGGGAATTATACTTCAAGGCGGCTGACGTGATGCTTCCGTCGAGACGGCTTGGCCAACGACACATGCCCTTGGGGACCGGAGGCCCCTACTGCCGGTCGGTGAACGGGCGGCGGGCGAGCGCGTCACTTCTAGCCTGGAATCTGACTTATAGGCGTTTAGTCATAATTCAGCGCACGGTAGCTTCGCGCCCTTGGCTTTTCAACGATGCGTGATGACCAATTGTGCGAATCAACGGTTCCTCTCATACTAGGTTGAATTACTATTGCGACACTATCATCAATAGGGTAAAACTAGCCTATCTCACGATGGTCTAAACCTAGCTCATGTTCCCTATTGGTGAGTAAAAAATCCAACACTTGGTGAATTCTGTATCACAATGATAGGAAGAACCGACATCGAAGGATCAAAAAGCAACGTCGCTATGAACGCTTGGCTGCCACAAGCCAGTTATCCCTGCGGTAACTTTTCTGGCACATCTAGCTTCAAATTCCGAAGGTCTAAAGGATCATTGGCCACGCTTTCACGGTTCGTATTCGTACTGGAAATCAGAATCAAACGACCTTTTACCCTTCTGTTCCACACGAGATTTCTCTTCTTGTTGAGCTCACCTTAGGACACCTGCGTTACCTTTTAACAGATGTGCTGCCCCAGCCAAACTCCCCACCTGACAATGTCTTCTGCCCGGATTGGCTCGCAGAGCGAGCCTTGGGTCCAAAAAATGAGGCAGTGCCCCACCTCCGATTCACGGAATAAGTAAAATAATGGCAAAAGTAGTGCTATTTCACTTTCGCCCTTCGGCTCCCACTTATCCTGCACCTCTCAAGTCATTTCACAAAGTTGGACTAGAGTTAAGCTCAACAGGGTCTTCTTTCCCCGCTTATTCTGCCAAGCACGTTCCCTTGGCAGTGGTTTCGCTAGATAGTAGATAGGGACCGTGGGAATCTCGTTAATCCATTCATATGCGTCACTAATTAGAAGATGAGGCATTTGGCTACCTTAAGAGAGTCATAGTTACTCCCGCCGTTTACCCGCGTTTGGTTGAATTTCTTCACTTTGACATTCAGAGCACTGGGCAGAAATCATATTACGTGAGCATCCGTAAGGACCATCACAATGCTTTGTTTTAATTAAGCAGTCGGATTTCCCTTGTCCGTACCAGTTCTGAGCTGGCTGTTCGACACCCGGGGAAGGCCACCGAGGGAGCCGTTCCCAGTCCGTCCCCCGACCGGCATGCGGCGACCAGCTCTCGCCGCAGGAGCAACTCGAGCAGTCCGCCAACAGCCGATGGGTTCGGGACTGAGACCCCCGTGCCCAGCCCTCAGAGCCAATCCTTTTCCCGAAGTTATGGATCCATTTTATCGACTTCCCTTGCCTACATTGTTCCATCAACCAGAGGCTGTTCACCTTGGAGACTTGATGCAGATTTGAGTACAACCGGGCGGGGACGACACTCGGTCCTCCGAATTTTCAAGGGCCACTGGGGGCGCACCAGACACCGCGCGACGTTCGGTGCTCTTCCAGCCGCTGTACCCTACCTCCGGCTGAGCGGTTTCTAGGGTGGGCAGGCTGTTAAACTGAAAAGATAACTCTTCCCGAGGCCCCCGCTATGAGGTCTGACCTCGATAACATGTCTTACCTCGATTTGCATGCCTTAGACCCAGAATTATATGACTGACCTTGGATTACGTGCCTTGTCTTGGTTTTCATGCATACATTGTCATACGTGCCTTGACCTAGAATTGTGTGCCCTATCCTCGACTTACGTGCCTTAACTTCAATTTACGTGTGATATATCAATTTGTGTGCACTGACCTTTAATTGCATGCCCTAACCTAGGTTTAAGAGTCATACCTCGATTTACGTGCATTGTATTGAATTGCGTGCCTTGTATTGGTTTACGTGCATTCATCTAGGGTTGCATGCATTTGCATTGGAATCCATGCATTTATCTTGAAGTACGTGCCTTACCTCGTAGTTTGTGTCTACCTCATGATTCGTGCCCCATTTTGATTTTTGTGCGTGTCTAGTAGTGTGTGCCTTACCTTGTAATGCGTGCCCTAGACCTGGGAAAGCGTGCCCGCACGCTAATCAACAAAGAATCGTACACAAAGCACTAGACTATTAAATAATCCTACACAATCCACTAACCAATCTTATATTCCTAATTCAAATTCTCTACAAACTCCACTAATAATAAAATAATACTAAACTATTCCTACATTTCCCACTATTTATTATTCTATTCATAATTCAAACTCATCAACAAACATTCCTATATTTTATTCTACCTTGATTCCCTAATTTCCCAACATTCCTATGACAACGCAAGACACCATGCTTCCTAGGATAGACAAAACAAAAACAATCTAGACAAACTATGACACAACACAAGACACAAAGCTTTAAAAATTTCCCTAGCACCCTACCCCAAGCACCCTTTCTCGGCCTTCTCAACACCCATGCTCTTAACAATTCAAATTAGACTTTAGATGACGCAAAAATCAGATTTTGTAAGCTCTAGGTCGACACACACACAAGCACCACTCATAGAACCACTTCAAACATCATTTTCCTCTCAAAAACTTTCTCAAACTCTCTCCTTCTCTCTCATCTTCGGCCATAGCATTTTCTTGAGCATCCAAGACTTCTAACAAGCTCTCAAGGACTCTCAAGACCCCTCCAAGCTCGGCCATAGCAAGGTAATCAAGCAAGGATAGCTCAAAGTCACACACAAAGCTCAAAAACAAGGATTTTGTGCACATTTGCTAAGTCTTCAAAGAGGTGAGGGTTAAACTCTTTTAAAAGCTTTCAAAACTCATATGCATGCTCTCATGTGGCTATATTTACCTCTATAGTTGTTGTATATATGTGTATATGAGCTTATCTACTCATGCATGGCTTGATAATGGCTAGAACTTGAAGATAGGTAAAAATGTTTTTGCTGGCAGTTTTCTGACCTTGTAGTACGAAGTGCATTTGTCTTAGTAAACCTTTATAAAAAAGAATGAAAATTGGTAGGTCACTAGTTTTTTCTGTTATGAACATTTTTTTGTCGAAATAGGCCAAGGCCAATTTTGAATCTAAGACTCTCAAAATGGCAAAATATCGAAAGGTGCCTAAATCTGGAAAAATTTGAAGAATGAAATAGGTTTCTGGCAGATTACTGACTTTGTAGAACGAAGTGTTTTTGACCTCGTAACTGCTGATAAAAATACATGAAAATTGGTTCATTACTATATTTTGCAGTTGTGGACATTTTTGTCAGAAATAGGCCAAAGCTAAATCTGACTCTAGAACCCTCAAAAATGGCAAAAATCGTAATGTGTCGAAAACTGGACAGTTTTGCGTAGTCCCACGGTTTTGACCATAACTTCTAAGTCCGAACTCCAAATGATACGAGGTTTGTTCCTAGATTTAAATCACTCATTAAGCTTTAATTTGTAATTTTGTTCACTGAATTTGGATATTATTTTCTTGGCTAATTGAATGTGGAAAAACAGACCATTGCAGTAGGGTTTTGCTTAATAAAATGCTTTGAAACATGTTGTAACTTCACTTGTGGTATTGGATGCTTGGAATTGTGGCACATAGATGTTGTGTGGACTGTTGTAGTTGGTTGAGGTTGTTTAATTTGGTTGATGCATGGCTTGGGTTTAATTACGTGACAAATTGTGGCTTAATCGCATGTGTAAGCACGAATTTAGGCCCTATTGCTTATGAAAACTTGCTAAGTGATGATCCTATGGTTCAATGTGTTCAATTACATGATTAGTAGGCTGCCTAATAAATGTTAAGTATGCTTGAAATGGTTTAAGTGTTACTTGTGGTGCTTAGCAAACGAAACCAACCGCGAGCACGGCCTAGTAAACCCTAATGGCCCCGTAGGCTCCCGAGTCATAAACCACTCTTGTGTGTATTATATTTGATGTTGAGGAAGGTTAATAGGCTGCCCGGAATTGTCCTTATAGCTTTAGACATGATTCCCGATGATTGCATGTTGATAAGTGAACTATTCTTGCACCCGGTTTTGTGTAAGTGTCGTTGCATGCTTGTATGATCTCAACACTTGATATGTGAACTAAAATGAGCTATATGACTTGTTATATGGTGATTGCTCGGCTGTCCATTAAATGTTCACATGCTTCTAAGTGTTTTACAAAGTGAATTTACATGTCAAAGCATGCCTCGTATGTTTACTTGTCGATATGTGATCTTGTAATTGCTCGGAGGCAACCTACTTTGTTGACCTCCTAATATGAATTGTTAAAAGATATTCAATGTATTATTTGAACTTGATTACTTGGCTGCCTGTGAAAGTTTAATTGCTGCCAAATTGATATATGAAATGATTATATGTTCTTACAATGCCTTATGTGCCAATATGTCAAAATGTGATCATATATTTGCTCAGAGGCAACCTAATTTGTTGACCTCCCAATGTGAAATGTTAAATGGCATACATGTGCATTGCATACAAGGTTGCAACCTTTCATTTTGGCATGGTAGCATTTCACGCACGCCGGGCGGCATCGGGCTTGCCGGTGCTACCGTGACTACCATGGTCCAATTCTCTCTCTCGCTTGGGGGCTAGACTTCCTTGGAGAGTTGGGTCATAGGATTTCGGGGTACATCCAGAGTACACCCATTTGGAGTGATAAGTGGAAGATTGAAGCCGGCCGCAAAAACTATTATCGGAAATGATCTTGAGAGCAAATGCTCACCGATTGATCTTAAGAGCGAAAGCTCACCGTATTCTTTTCATTATGTGTTTAAGTACTCTCGCTTGGTTCCTAGAGAACCTCGGGGAGGAAAGACGAATAAATGTGTTCATTTATATTTATGTTATGTTATGAACTTTCTTATTTCATATGACATGTTTTCAAAAGGGTTTTTCATAAGATTAATCGGAAAGGAGTTTTTAAAAATGTTATATGTCGTTCCCTTTCGCTAAGTTCATAAGGACTCACCCTCTTTTATCATCACAAGTGAAGAAGATTTGGAACAGGTACCCGAAGAGAATGTGCCTGTTGATGATTCCTCGGAGTGATTACGTGTTTTATGTGCCTTGCTTGTCAGTGGTTGTTCTGTGAACGTTGTGTTTGCTTTGAAGACTACTTATTTTGTTGATGTAAATGACCCCGTTGTAATTTGGGTCTAATTTTAGCTTGTACTAATTATAACCGGACAAACTCTTTATTTGGTTGTTTGCTTTCATTTTCTTGATTAGTAGTTATCGTAGGTGCTTAAACCACTTGGTGAAGAATCAAATAACGTAACTCTATCTAAACTCACCTAGGTGCTCAATCATAAGCTAAAGAACAACAGGTACTTGCGCGATAGGAATTGACAAATAATTGGGACATAGTTATCATGCTAGGCTTGTTAATCAAATGAGACTTTCGAGATAGACTAGTAGGTATATCGGTTGACGACAAAATAGGAATTCTTAATGGAATTGGATTAATGATTGGAATAATTGAGGCGTTTAGAAATTAGGTCAAATTAAAAGGTCCTAAATACAGTTGTTATACTGCTGGTTTTTTGAAAAATAATTTGGAGTTTTAGGCTAACGGATAATCTTTAACCTTCGTCAATCGGTTATAGTCGTAAAATAATGTGAATGATTAGATCACACCCTAGTCTACCCTCCTTAGGTTGGGTTGAGGCGTGACATCTATATTAGAATGGTATCAGAGCTTAGTTTGCTAACTAGGCATTAGTCGGGTTCAACTCTCGGACCATGGGTAGAAGCCCTAAGATAATTATGATGTTTTGTTTATATGTGTTAATGTGTACTAATGTGCTTTAATTGCTTTGAGAATTGAATATTATATGCCTTTGTGGACTATATGTATTATGTGTCATGAACACCGACACGTTAGTGCCTTCAATAATGCATGCATGCTTTTATACTCCTTCTTTGATACATGTGCATGTTACATAACCATGACTGACTGTTTATACACATAGATAGTTAGGATTAGGACTTTCAGGGAATTGAATTTATGGAGGAAGAACGAAAAGGCTCGGTTAGAGATTTCTCGCATCTTCACAAGTACTCGATGTATCGTCTGTATTATTGGATATGCATATATAAAATGCATAGCACATGTATAATTGTTGAGATAAAGTTATCTCCTTATCTTGGAATACCCATACTTGTGATTAAGTTGTCAATTTTATAGCTATGAAGTTCTTGATTCCGTTAAACCGTTCTTCTAATTGTGGTTCAAGTATAAAGGTTAATGACATACAACTTCCCTTAGGATATAAGAGTATACTATTAGATATGTAGAGTAGTATATATTCTCATGAGCTTATAGTGGAATTTGACTTAGAGGTTGCTTTGAATCCATTTCTCACATCTTAAAATTGGCTTGATAGACTATCTAAGAAGTTAGCAATATATTCGTACGATTGAATTTTTACTTGATTGGAATGAAGCATTGATGAATCCGATATGGTGTATACTAGCGAGTTTCATGTTCACTAAATGGTAAGACCACGACCTAGAAATTAAGAGATGAATTCGTGGAAGTTGACAATAGTTTAGTTTTAGGGGTTAGATTATTAAGACATGGATAGCGTATTTGAGTGACTTAACAATGGATAACCTCAAGACATGTAGGCAACTCTGGAGACCGAATTTAACAAGGTTGATGATTCTTTAGTATAACAAGATATAGGGATGCTGGAATCGAGGAATTCACGTAGCTAGAACTCGTGTTCGGAAGACTACACCTAAAATGTTAGGTCGAATAGAAGTGTAAGGTATTGAATTATGCATTAGATGACTAACGTTGCTAAAGGTCCTAAGTTGGATATTGGTGATATTAACAAACATGGTGTTAGTTTGGTGCCCCTCGGATTTAGTTGTAATTATGCAAAGTAAGTCATTCTACACCCTCGTTATTTGGATACCCTATAGGATGTTAGGAAGCATATATCCCTAAGTAATACCGATGGACCTGGTATATAAACCATAGAAATGATATTATAGCATCTGGTTGCAAAGTGGAGTTGTTAGGGTATGATTAGTAATCCTAAATAGCTAATAGTGAGTATGCATGATGATTCATGGTAAACCCTAGGACCTAAGGTCGATGAGTCTTGATGCTCTTAGCTAGTTGAGCATGTAAACGAGGAGAGTAAGATTTCATATAGTTAAGATAGAGATGAATTAGAGTCATGATGACCCAAGAGACTACTGTTAGACCACCGTATTATGTGCACCATTTCACTCCTCGAAACTAGTTGTTGGTAGACTTCGAATCATGTTTGATTGAATAGAGGGTGAATCTTGTAGTGATGGTTATATGAGTGGTTGAATACTTTTGAAGTTCTATTAGATTATATTGTAGGATGACTTGTGGTTATAATTCTTATGATGACATAGCCTTGAAGTTATTTCATGTAATAAGCTACTTAGAATAGTATGGTATGTATCTTATGAGCTAGATCATTTTGGTACCCATTTATAGTCCTAAGACTGTTGTTGTATGGTCGGTAACCTAGTGGAGCATTGATATCACTTACATGGCTATGAGCCTAGCTTAGTAACACTAATGTTGAAGATATATTGGCAGGCATTGAGTGCTCAAACGAATGACTAGGTCACTAAGTGAGTAGGACCCTTGTCTTCATCGGTATGACGTAACCTTAGATTGAGGTGAGTGGAATTTATTTGAGGTTGAAACTATTCACCTTAGGAGTCTTGGTTAAGATTAAAAGAAATTCTGAAGCCTTGTGACTTAAAGATAGAGATTTGAATAAGGAAATAAATTGTGGATCACAAGCTGATGAGACTTACTTGAAGAGTTGAACTAGTGCAAAATGATCAGTTTACCCATGCAATTTCGATGGCAATTTGTTGGTGGTACTTAATAAACCTTAGAGTTTGAGTTTAATGAATCTCAACGGTCTTCCTCCTTGATTCCGAGCGTGAAGGTTAACGAAGCTGGGAAAGAATGTTAGTGAATAGGAGCCTGTAACCGGGAGACTAGTCATTAGAAGATTTGCTAACCTAAGGTACCTACGAGATAAGGACTATGATACTATTGATAGACGACGACTTGAGATGGATTAGTTTGTTTGGTGAGTTCAACCTGAAAATAGGGTCGTATCATGGAAATGATGCATAACATGTGTATGTCCTACGTGCTAACAATTTTGAAGCTAGTAGATAGGATATATAAATCGGATATAGACCTATCATCTTGAAATTAGTGTATGTCACCATAGGATCGTGGTATTATTGTGATATTCCTTTTGAGGTATAAATGCAAGATTGACATGACATAGGTCAAGATTTTGGAGTTATCGTTATGTTGTTAGAATACCGATGCAGCTTTGATTACTATGCTCGGATGTTCTAATCTTATTTCAGAAACTCGACCTTAAGATCAATTGGAGAAAATAGAGTCGTTCGAAGGAACGAACTATAATTGTAGGGGTCACACTGAAATAAAAGATTGGAGAAACGTAGAAAGTGAATTGGTTGTGGTAAGAGAGATCACAGAACACGGGATGAACTGGGGTAGAAAAAAAAAATAACAAAGGTTAGAATCCGTCCAAATGAGCTCAACGAGTAAGAATGAATTTCGGGACGAAATTCTTTTAAAGAGGGGAGGATGTGAGGCCCGACCACGAATAACATGGCTTACCTCGATTTACGTGCCTTAGACCCAGAATTATATGACCGACCTTAGATTACGTGCCTTGTCTTGGTTTTCATTCATTCCTCGTCATACGTGCCTTGACCTAGAATTGTGTGCCCTAATCCTCGACTTACGTGCCCTAACTTCGATTTACGTGTGATACCTCGATTTGTGTGCACTGACCTTGAATTGCGTGTCCTAACCTAGGTTTAAGAGTCGTACCTCGATTTACGTGCATTGCATTAAATTACGTGCCTTGCATTGGTTTACGTGCATTCACCTAGGGTTGCGTGCATTTGCATTAGAATTAGTGCATTTATCTTGAAGTATGTGCCTTATCTCGTAGTTCATGTCTACCTCATGATTCGTGCCCCGTATTAATTTCTGTGCGTGTCTCATAGTATGTGTCTTACCTCGTAGTGCGTGCCTAGACCTAGGAAAGCGTGCCCGCACGCTAATCAGGAAAGAATCGTACACAAAGCACTAGACTATTAAATAATCCTACACAATCCACTAACCAATATTATATTCCTAATTCAAATTCTCTACAAACTCCACTAACAATAAAATAACACTAGACTATTCCTACATTTCCCACTATCTATTACTCTATTCATAATTCAAACGCATTAACAAACATTCCTATATTTGATTCTACCTAGATTCCCTAATTTCTCAACATTCCTATGACAACACAAGACACCATGCTACCTAGGATAGACAAAATAAAAACAATCTAGACAAACTATGACACAACACAAGACACAAAGCTTTAAAAATTTCCCTAACACCCTACCCCAAGCACCCTTTCTCGGCCTTCTCAACACCCATGCTCTTAACAATTCAAATTAGACTTTAGATGACACAAAAATTAGATTTTGTAAGCTCTAGGTTGACACACACACAAGCACCACTCATACAACCACTTCAAACATCATTTTCCTCTCAAAAACTCTCTCAAACTCTCTCCTTCTCTCTCATCTTCGGCCATAGCATTTTCTTGAGCATCCAAGACTTCTAACAAGCTCTCAAGGACTCTCAAGACTCCTCCAAGATCGGCCATAGAAAGGTAATCAAGCAAGGATAGCTCAAAGTCACACACAAAGCTCAAAAATAAGGATTTTGTGCACATTTGCTAAGTCTTCAAAGAGGTGAGGGTTAAACTCTTTTAAAAGCTATGCATGCTCTCATGTGGCTATATTTACCTCTACAGTTGTTGTATATGTGTGTATATGAGCTTATCTACTCTTGCATGGCATAATAATGGCTAGAACTTGAAGATAGGTAAAAACATTTTTGCTGGCAGTTTTCTGACCTTGAAGTACGAAGTGCATTTGGCTTAGTAAACGTTGATAAAAATGCGTGAAAATAGGTAGGTCACTAGTTTTGTCAGTTATTAACATTTTTTGTAGAAATAGGACAAGGCCAATTTTGACTCTAAGACTCCCAAAATGGCAAAATATCGAAAGGTTTCTAAATCTGGAAAAATTGGAAGAATGAAATAGGTTTCTGGCAGATTACTGACTATGTAGAACAAAGTGTTTTTGACCTAGTAAGTGTTGATAAAAATGCATGAAAATCGAAATGTTGCTATATTTTGTAGTTATGGAAATTTTTGTCAGAAATAGGCCAAAGCTAAATCTGACTCTAAGACCCTCATAAATGTCAACAATCGTAATGTGTCTAAAACTGGACAGTTTTGCGTTGTCCCACGGTTTTTGCCATAACTCCTAAGTCCGAACTCCAAATGATATGAGGTTTGTTCCTAAATATTAATCACTCATTAAGATTTAATTTGAAATTTTGTTTACTGAATTTGGAGATTATTTTCTTGGCTAATTGAATGTGGGAAAACAGACCATTGCAGAAGGGTTTTGCTTAATAAAATGCTTTGAAACATGTTGGAACTTCACTTGTGGTATTGAATGCTTCGAATTGTGGCACATAGATGTTGTGTGGACTGTTGTCATTGGTTGATGTTGTTTAATTTGGTTGATGCATGGCTTGGGTTTAATTACGTGACAAATTGTGGCTTAATCGCATGTGTAAGCACGAATTTAGGCCCTATTGCTTATGAAAACTTGCTAAGTGATGATCCTATGGTTTAATGTGTTCAATTGCGTGATTAGTAGGCTGCCTATTAAATGTTAAGTATGCTTGAAATGGTTCAGTGTTACTTGTGGTGCTTAGCAAATGAAACCAACCCCGAGCACGACCTAGTAAACCCTAATGGCCCCGTAGGCTCCCGAGTCATAAACCACTCTTGTGTGTATTATAATTGATGTTGAGGAAGGTTAATAGGCTGCCCGGAATTTACCTTATAGCTCTAGACATGATTCCCGATGATTGCATGTTGATAAGTGAACTATTCTTGCACCCGGTTTTGTGTAAGTGTCGTTGCATGCTTGTATGATCTCAACATTTGATATGTGAACTAAAATGAGCTATATGACTTGTTATATGGTAATTACTTGGCTGTCCGTTAAATGTTCACATGCTTCTAAGTGTTTTACAAAGTGAATTTACATGTCAAAGCATGCCTCGTATGTTTACTTGTCGATATGTGATCTTGTAATTGCTCGGAGGCAACCAACTTTGTTGACCTCCTAATATGAATTGTTAAAAGATATTCAATGGCTTATTTGAACATGATTACTTGGCTGCCCATGAAAGTTTAATTGCTTCCAAATTGATCTATGAAGTGATTATATGTTCTTACAATGCCTTATGTGCCAATATGTCAAAATGTGATCATATATTTGCTCGGAGGCAACCTACTTTGTTGACCTCCCAATGTGAAATGTTAAATGGCATACATGTGCATTGCATACAAGGTTGCAACCTTTCATTTTGGCGTGGTAGCGTTTCAAGCATGCCAGGCGGCATCGGGTTTGCCTGTGCTACTGTGACTACCATGGTCCAATTCTCTCTCTCGCTTGAGGGTTAGACTTCCTTGGAGAGTTGGGTTGTAGGATTTCAGGGTACATCCGGAGTACACCCATTTGGAGTGTTAAGTGGATGATTGAAGCCGGCCGCAACAACTGTTATCAGAAATGATCTTGAAAGCAAATGCTCACCAATTGATCTTGAGAGCGAAAGCTCACCGCATCCTTTTCACTATGTGTTTAAGTACTCTCGCTTGGTTCCTAGAGGACCTCGGGGAGGAAAGATGGGTAAATGTGTTCATTTATATTTATGTTATGTTATGAACTTACTTATTTCATATGACATGTTTTCAAAAGGGTTTTTCATAAGATTAACCGGAAAAGAGTTTTTAAAAACGTTATATGTTGTTCCCCTTCACTGAGTTTATAAGGACTCACCCTCTTTTATAATCACAGGTGAAGAAGATTTGGAATAGGTACCCGAAGAGAATTTGCCTGTTGATGATTCCTCGGAGTGATTACGTGTTTTATGTGCCTTGCTTGTCAGTGGCTGTTCTGTGAACGTTGTGTTTGCTTTGAAGACTACTTATTTTGTTGATGTAAATGACCCCATTTTAATTTGGGTCTAATTTTAGCTTGTACTAATTATAACCGGACAAACTCTTTATTTGGTTGTTTGCTTTCATTTTCTTGATTAGTAATTATCGTAGGTGCTTAACCCACTCGGTGAAGAATCAAATAACGTAACTCTATCTAAACTCACATAGGTGCTCAATCATAAGCTAAAGAACAACAGGTACTTGCGTGATAGGAATTGACAAATAAACAGGACATAGTTATCATGCTAGGCTTGTTAATCAAACGAGACTTTCGAGATAGACTAGTAGGCATATCGGTTGACGACAAAATATGAATTCTTAATGGAATTGGATTAATGATTGGAATAATTGAGGCGTTTAGAAATTAGGTCAAACTAAAAGGTCCTAAATACAATCGTTATGTTGCCGATTTTTGGAAAAAACAATTTGGAGTTTTAGGCTAACAGATAATCTTTGACTTTCGTCAATCGGTTATAGTCGTAAAATAATGTGAATGATTAGATCATACCCTAGTCTAGACTCCTTAGGTTGGGTTGGGGCGTGACACCCGCCGACGTCTCCGGACTCCCTAATGTTGCCGTCAACCGCCATGTCCCGGTTCAGGAATTTTAACCAGATTTTGTTTCGGTGCACGCACGGAACGTGCTATCTGTCAGGCTTCCCCCGATCCTTAGGATCGATTAACCCATATGCAAGTGCCGTTCACATGGAACCTTTCCTCTCTTTGGCCTTCAAAGTTCTCATTTGAATATTTGTTACTACCACTAAGATCTGTACCGACGGTCGCTCGCGCCTTGGGTTTTACGGCTACCACCATGCCTTCCTACTCATCAGGGCCTGGAACTTGCCCCGACGGCCGGGTATAGGTCGCGAGCATAAGCGCCATCCATTTTCAGGGCTAGTTGATTCGGCAAGTGAGTTGTTACACACTCCTTAGCGGATTTCGACTTCCATGACCACTGTCCTGCTGTCTTAATCGACCAACAACCTTTGTGGTATCTAATTTAGCATGCAGTTGGGCACCGTAACCCAGCTTCCGGTTCATCCCGCAACGCCAGTTCTGCTTACCAAAAATGGCCTACTTGGAGCTCTTGATTCTACGGCGCGGCTCAACGAAGCAGCCGCGCCGTCCTACCTATTTAAAGTTTGAGAATCAATCAAGGGCGTTACGTCCCTGATGCCTATAATCATTGGCTTTACCAGATAGAACTCGGATGCGAGCTCCAGCTATCTTGAGGGAAACTTCGGAGAGAACCAATGTGAGGCCCGACCCCGATTTGCATGCGAAACCTAGCTTCGTTTGCCCTAACCTAGATTTGCGTGCCATGACCTAGGTTTGAGAATTGTATTTAATTTTGTGTGCCTTGCATTGAATTTTGTGCATTCATATAGGGTTACGTGCGTTCGTCTCGTAGTTCGTGTTCTACCTCGAGGTGCGTGCCCTAAACCTAGGAAAGTGTGCCTTCACGCTAACCAAGAAAGAATCTTACACTGAACACTAAACTATAAAATAATCCTAAAACAATCCTACAAAATCCACTATCAATATAATAATCCTAATTCAATTCACTAGAAGACAAAAATGCACCAAAAACAAAACATTCTTTATTCTTTATGCATTATTCTTTTTGCACTTTCAAAATGCAATTAAATAACACTCAAAAGAAGACACAAAATTCAGATTTGGCACATGCAATGGCCGGCCATGCCTTGTTCTTGAGCAAGAAATTTGAGCAACATATTTTATTCTATGCATGTAAAGACAAAATATGACATAAGGCATTAAAATAATTGCTCAATTCCTCTCAATTCCTCACCATACCCGACCAGCCTTTGCATGCCCATTCTAGCAATTCCAAAATAGCATATTGAAGACAAAAGTGCAGAATTTGGACTGCCCAAGGACCGACCACAACCTCAAAAAAATTGCAAGGCCTTCATTTGTTGTCTTTTCTTCATTTCTCTTTCGTTTCTCTCTCTCTTCCTCTCATTTCTCTCTTCTCTCGGCCTAGCTCCACATTACTACCTCCTTGGCTTGTCTTCTTCACCAATTATTTAAGCAAGGTCAAACAGCCATCAAGAAAACCAAGCAAGCAAGCTAAAGTTTGAAAAAAACACTCATGCATGTGCATTGAAGCTTCATTTCGGCCTTAGGTAAGCTTCTTGACATCCATTTCTCTTCTTCATGTTTTAACTACATGCATGCACTAAGAGGTTGATCACTAGGCTAGGAAAAATAGAGAAAACCAAGTTGAAATCTCAGCCAAGCAAGGAGAAGAACAGATTTGAGCTTCAACCAGGTTTTTGAGCATTTTGTGGTTGATTGCTAAGGTGAGGGTTAAAACCTTTTGAAAACTCTTCAAAATTTCACATGCATGCTCATGAATGTGTGTATTTGCTTCTGTACTTAAGATATATGGTCGTTCATAAGCTTAAACAACCATGCATGGCAAGATCTTGGCTTGAAAATGATGCTAGGTGAAGTCGAAATGGATGACAGCTCTCTGACTAGTCTGTTCGAGGTAAGTTTAGCTGAGAAAATGATGTTGAAAATGCTTGAAAATTGGTGGGTGATTAGTTTGGACAGTTTTGGACATTTTTCCCAGAAATATTCCGAAGCTAATTTTGACCCTAAGATCCTCAAAATGGCAAATCATTAAAATGTGACCAAATCTGGAAATCTGGAAAAATGAATCAGGTTTTGGCAGATGCACTGACCTTGTGGAACGAACCATATTTGACTTAGTAAATGTTGTCCAAAACGCATGAAATTTGGTGTGCTACTAGATTTTTCAATTCTGGACAATTTGTCAGAAATGGACCAAAGCTAAAACTGAATCTAAGGACCTCAAAAACGTCAATTTCTGAAAAGTGTACAAATCTGAACAGTTTTGTGCTACCTCACTGTTTTGGCTATAACTAATGATTCTGAACTCCAATTGATGCAAGGTTTGTTTCTGATTTTAGTTAACTTCTTAAGCTTTAATTTGACATCTTATTTACTGAATTTGGAGATTGTTTGATTATCCTATTGATTGTGAGAATACAGCCTATTGCACTAAAGGTTTTATTTAGCCATATGCTTGAAAAATTGTTGTAACCTCTCTTGTGGTACTAATTGTGTGGAAATGTGGTGTTGGGATGTTGTGTGGACTGTTTTGAACGTTTGAGGATGTTGAATTAAATGATGTATGGTTTGAGATTGACATTGAGTTGGGTTGAGGCTCAAATTGCACGAATATACTTGAAATGGAAGCCCTAACAACTAGGTAGTCTTAATAAGTGTTGATTATTTGGATATTTTGTTGGAATCATAGGCTTAGTGGGCTGCCCGTAAATGTTTTATAACTTCAAAAGTGATCTTGACCATTGCATGTTGACAATTAAGCTTTTCTTGCATCCGAACCCATGTTGATACCATTGCATGTTGACAATTAAGCTTTTCTTGCATCCGAACCCATGTTGATACCATTGCATGTTGACAATTAAGCTTTTCTTGCATTTGAACCCATGTTGATATCATTGCATGTTGAATAATCTTATCACTTGATTGCGTGGACTTTTTAATGAGTTATATGGCCTGTTTTACATGTGTTACATGGCTGCCCGTTTAGTTTCCATATAACTCTATATGCCTTTCAAGTGAAATTTCCTGTCTTATCGTGTCCTGCTTGTTTATCTGTCAATGTGCAATTTTATGAATGTCTGGAAGCAACCTACTTTGTTGTCCTCCTTCTGTGATATATATTACCTGTCATAAATGTGCATTGCATACAAGGTTGCAACCTTTCCTGTCGGCATGGTAGTGATCACGCACGCCGGGCGGCATCGGGCTTGCCGGTGTTACCGTGACCTCCATGGTCCCATTCCCTCTCTCACTTGGGGGCTAGACTTCCTCGGAGAGTTGGGTCATAGGATTTTAGGGTACATCCGGAGTACACCCACCTGGTGTGTTTTGGGGAATGATTTGAAGTCGGCCGCAACTTCTGATTCTGAAACTGATCTGAGAGCAAAAGCTCGCCGTATCCTTTTTATTATGTGTATAAGTACTCCCGCTTGGATCCTAGAGAACCTTGGGGAGGAAATACCGGTATTCCTGTTCTGTACTTGTATTTCTGTACTTGTATTTCTGTACTCGTATTTCTGTTGTATTCATGTTTGAGAAAGGGGTTTTCATAAGTTTAACCAGAAAATGAGTTTCAAAACTTATTTCTCGTTCCCCATCGCTGAGTTTATAAGGACTCACCCTCTTTTATCATCTCAGGTGAAGAAGAAAAGGTACAGGAACCCGAGGATAATGTACCTAATGATGAACCCCTGGAGTGATTGCCTGTTATTGTTGTTTTGCTTGAATGTGACTACTTGTGTACCTTGCGTTGCTTGAAGACTATTTATCTTATGTTGTTGTTGTCGTTAATGTAAAAGACCCCCGTTGTAATTTGGGGTCTAATTTTGGTTTGTACTTATTTTAAGTAGACTGATACTAGACATGACACTACTATGATCGTTTTGCTTTTACTACCGCTAGTATCTATCACAGGTTATGATGCTTAGTTAAGGAATAGGTTAATGAACTTATCCAATCTCAGCAGGTACTCACTAATAAGCTAAGATCAATAGGTATATTTTGAAACGAGGATAAATGGACAAACGAGACATAGTATCATGTTAGGTTATAAATCAAACGGGACGTCGAATTAACCAATAGGCAATTCAATTGATGGAATAATAGTAATCTTAGCTGGAATTGAATTTGAGATGGTAAATTTTGAGGCTATTAGAAAATTTAGGTCAAAACGAAGAGCCCAATTACAGCCGTTATGCTGCCGGATTTCCGAAAAATTTTGGAGTCTAGAATAAAATGTTAAGTGTTAAACCTCCTAGAATGATTAAGAATGTGAAAGGACTTGAATGTTTAGATCACACTCTAGTCTAACCTTTATATGCCGGGTTGGGGCGTGACACCTTAGAAGAATGGTATCAGAGCTTAGATTGCTTAAGCCGGGTTTAACTCTCGGACCGTGGGTAGAGCCCTAAGATAATTAGGATGACTTGTTTATGTGTTGTTATTGTGTTAAATGTGCCTTCTATGTTCTATGTGCTTAAGTGACTTACGTGCCTTAAATGTTTTTAGAATTGTACCTATAGTATGTTGCATATCTTATGCATTAGATTCTTAATTGTCGTATCTTCATTAAATTGTGCCTATAGATGGCTGGCCCTAGTACCCGTACTACTAATAGGAGCGGTGAACCTCAAGAGACTGGGGATGCCTATCAGACTAATCCCGGAATGGTTATGTTTAATATGATGGCAACTGCCATGGATCGTGTATCACGTGTGATGGAGCGTTAGGATGCTCGTGAAGCCAACAACAACATCAACAACAGGAATGAGGGTAACCATGGGAGACATAGCAAAATGAGGGAATTCCTTGACTTTCGCCTGTCTAAATTCTACGGGGAAGCTGATGATGAGAAAGCCGAGGCTTGGCTGTCCGAGATCGAGAAGATTTTCAGGCCACTTGATTATACAGATGAAGAGAAATTGGAGTTTGCTGTATTTCTGTTGCACGGGGATGCCAAGCATTGGTGGCACACTGTAGAGGCACTGTAGGAAACTGATCAGACACCTCGCTTGTGGGGTAATTTTGTTAAGGTGTTTAAGGAGAAATATGTACCTGCAGTTTCCAGGCAGAGGCGGATCGACGAGTTCATGCACTTGACCCAGGGTAATATGACGGTGGCCCAGTACGAGGCTCGTTTTGACCGACTGTCCCGTTATGCTCAGTATATGGTTTGTACTCCAGAGGCAAAAATGTGGAAATTTACTGTTGGTTTGAGGCCAGAGATTCAGGACCAGTTAGCTTCTCATGACTTCGATACTTATTCTGCCCTCTTTGCTGCTGCCTCTCGAGTTGAGAAGAGGAAACTAGATGGAGCCTGTTCGAGTCAACCAAACAAGAAACCATACCAGCCTCCAGGTCAGCAGAGGAAATTCCAGAGTCAGGGTCGTAACCAGGGCCAGAGCCAGAGCAGGTCAGGGAATAACCGTGGCCCGACGAAAGCGCCATCAGCCTCTTCGGCCCGTGGATCCACAGGTAGTTCACCTGCTACTCAGTCCGTCAGCTGCTCATATTGTGACAGGAAGGGGCATACCTAGGCCCAGTGTTGGAGAAAGTTGGGACGATGTATGAGGTGCGGCAGTGATCAGCACCAGATCAAGGATTGCCCTAAACGTCAGGCAAGGCAGAATCAGGGTAGACCAGCCGATAAAGGCAAGACTCCAGTTCCCAGGGTCCAGGCTCGAGCCTATGCTATCGAGTGCGAGGAGATTCCAGATGAGACCGTTGTTGTTGAAGGTACATTCTTCATACTGAATCAACCTGTTAAGGTGTTAATTGATCATGGTGCTACTCATTCATTTATTACTCCCTTATGTGTGGAACGTGTGAAATTGAAAGTTGTATGTTTGCCATATGAAGTGGAAGTTGGTACTCCAATGGGTTCTAAACTTGTAACTAGTTCAGCTTGTAAAGCATGTAGAATCCAAATTAAGGATAGGGAACTCTCGGCCAATCTTATTGTATTACCTTTTCGAGATTACGAGGTCATTTTAGGGATGGACTGGCTGGCAAAACATCATGTCCAACTGGATTGCCGGGCGAAGATTATAACGTTCCGGGTACCTAATCAACCGATACTAGAGGTTTTGGGCCGAAGAGATTTCACCGGGAGTTCCATCATTTCATCTACAAAAGCAGTGAAGTCCTTGAGGAAAGGGTGCAGCGGATACTTGGCTTACCTTATCAACAAGCCGTCGGATAAAGCTAAGTTGGAGGAGATGCCTGTGATCAAAGACTTTGCAGATGTGTTCCCTGAAGAATTACCCGGTTTGCCCCCAAATCGGGAGATCGAGTTTGTTATAGAGTTGCTGCCTAGGACACAGCCGATATCAAAAGCTCCCTATCGCATGGCACCGGCCGAGCTACAAGAATTGAAGGACCAATTGCTAGGATTGCTGAAGAAGGGATTTGTACAACCAAGCTCTTCACTGTGGGGTGCGCCAGTTTTATTTGTTAAGAAGAAAGACGGAACGTTGAGGCTATGCATTGACTATCGAGGTTTGAACCAAGTGACTGTCAAGAATAAATACCCGCTTCCCTTGATTGATGAGTTATTTGATCAACTGCAAGGAGCCAAAGTGTATTCGAAACTCGACTTGAGACAAGGGTATTATCAGTTGCGGATCAAGAAGGAAGATGTGCCTAAAACGACTTTCAGGACTAGATATGGGCACTATGAATATGTGATGATGCCTTTTGGACTAACTAATGCCCCTGCAGCTTTTATGGATTTGATGCATAGGGTGTTTCAACCCTACTTGGACCAATTTGTGGTGATCTTCATTGATGATATTTTGGTATACTCGAAATCGGAGGCAGAGCACGAGCAACATCTGCGGTTGGTACTGCAGAAACTTCGAGAGCACCAATTGTATCCAAAGTTTAGCAAGTGCGAATTTTGGCTGTAGCAGATTGCATTTTTGGGGCATATCATATCCCAAGAGGGAATAGCGGTAGATCCAGCAAAGATCGATGCAGTGATGTCTTGGAAGAAGCCGGAAAATGTTACGGAAGTTCGTAGTTTTCTTGGTCTAGCCGGGTATTATCGGAGGTTCGTGAAGGACTTCTCTAAGATTGCAGGACCGCTTACAAAGCTCACTCAAAAGAAAACCAAGTTCGTGTGGGATGATAAGTGTGAGAACAGCTTCCAAGAGTTGAAGAAGAGATTGACTACTGCACCAGTTCTTGCATTGCCTAAAGGGAGTCAAGGTTTTGTAATCTATAATGATGCTTCAAAAGAAGGATTGGGATGTGTATTGATGCAAAATGGAAGAGTTATTGCTTATGCCTCTAGGAAACCAAAGCCGTATGAGATGAATTACCTAACACATGATTTGGAGTTAGCAGCTATTGTGTTTGCACTCAAGAAATTGAGGCATTATCTGTGGGGTAACAAGTTTGAAGTATTTACTGATCATAAGAGCTTGAAATACTTGTTCTCTCAAAAGGAGTTGAATATGAGGCAAAGTCGGTGGATGGAGCTTTTGGACGATTATAACTGCTCAATTAATTATGTGCCCGGTAAGGCGAACGTAGTTGCAGATGCCTTAAGCAGAAAAGCAAGCATGGCGAAACTAGAAGTTAAGGTGCAGGAGTTGTTGGAGGAAGCGTTTCTATGGAAACCACAATTGACTCAGAAGGGGTTACTTTTTGCCACTACCCAAGTTCAATCGACTTTGTTATCTGAGTTACGAGAGGCTCAACAGAAGGACCAACAATTTCAGAAGATTAAGGAAAGTAACGCAGATTTCAAGTTTCATGATGATGGTGTTTGGAGGTTTAGGAACCGGATTTGTGTTCCCAGTGAGCCAGAGCTGAAAAAGAAGATTCTTGAGGAAGCACATAATTCAAGATATACTATTCACCCCGGCGGAACAAAGATGTATCGGGATTTGAAGCAACACTATTGGTGGAATAACATGAAAAGAGAAATTGCGGAGTTTGTAGCACGGTGTTTGACTTGCCAGAGAGTCAAAGCAGAACATCAACGACCCGCAGGTTTACTTCAGCCGTTGGAGATTCCTCAATGGCAATGGGAACATATCACTATGGATTTCGTTATGGACCTGCCTAGATCACGAAAGAGTCATGACGCCGTTTGGGTTATAGTGGATAGATTGACTAAGTCGGCGCACTTCTTACTGATGAACAAGGAGGATAGTCCTGAGAAATTGGGAGATATGTATGTGGCAGAGATTGTAAGACTGCACGGGATACCTGTGAGTATTGTGTCGGACAGGGATCCTCGTTTTACTTCCCGATTTTCGAAGAGATTGCAGGAAGCTTTGGGGACGAAATTGAGTTTTAGCACGGCTTATCACCCTCAGACGGACGGTCAATTGGAGAGAACCATTCAGATTTTGGAGGATATGCTGAGGGCATGTGTGTTGGACTTCGGGAAAGGTTAGGAGAAATATCTATCTCTAGCGGAGTTCGCCTACAACAATAGTTATCATGCCACTATCGGGATGGCCCCATTTGAGGCGTTGTATGGATGTAAGTGTAGATCCCCAATCTACTGGGATGAAGTAGGTGAGACGAAGACTTTTGACCCGACCCTTTTACCGGAACTGACGAAAACTGTTGATAACATCCACCTCATCCGGAAACGGATGCTTACCGCCCAGAGCAGGCAGAAGAGTTATGCAGACCGACGGAGACGGAGTCTCGAGTTTGAGGTTGGCGACAAGGTGTTCTTGAAGATATCACCCCGGAGAGGACTGATTAAACATGGCAAAGGTGGAAAGCTGAGCCCGAGATTTGTAGGACCATTTGAGATAGTTGAAAAGGTTGGCAAGTTGGCGTATCGCCTAGCGCTACCCCAGAACCTCTCCAATATTCACGACGTCTTTCATGTTTCGATGTTGCGGAAGTACCATCCTGACCCGTCGCATATCTTGGAGCCAGAGCCGCTGCAGCTTCGGGAGAACTTGTCCTACGAGGAGAGGCCCATTCGGATCCTAGACCAGCAGGATCGGGAGTTGCGCAACAGAACTATACCTATGGTGAAAGTGCTGTGGGATCATCATGGACTCAAAGAAGCAACGTGGGAAAGGCGAGACCAGATGGAGCAGCAATATCCAGCATTATTTCAAGGTAATATTGAATTTTGGGACGAAATTCTTTTAAGGAGGGGAGGATGTGAGGCCTGACCCCGATTTGCATGCGAAACCTAGCTTCGTTTGCCCTAACCTAGATTTGCGTGCCATGACCTAGGTTTGAGAATTGTATTTAATTTTGTGTGTCTTGCATTGAATTTCGTGCATTCATATAGGGTTACATGCGTTTACTTGAAAAATGTGCGTTCGTCTCGTAGTTCGTGTTCTACCTCGAAGTGCGTGCCCTAAACCTAAGAAAGCGTGCCTTCACGCTAACCAAGAAAGCATCTTACACTGAACACTAAACTATAAAATAATCCTAAAACAATCCTACAAAATCCACTATCAATATAATAATCCTAATTCAATTCACTAGAAGACAAAAATGCACCAAAAACAAAACATTCTGTATTCTTTATGCATTATTCTTTTTTCACTTTCAAAATGCAATTAAATAACACTCAAAAGAAGACACAAAATTCAGATTTGGCACATGCAATGGCCGGCCATGCCTTGTTCTTGAGCAAGAAATTTGAGCAACATATTTTATTCTATGCATGTAAAGACAAAATATGACATAAGGCATTAAAATAATTGCTCAATTCCTCTCAATTCCTCACCATACCCGACCAACCTTTGCATGCCCAACCTAGCAATTCCAAAATAGCATATTGAAGACAAAAGTGCAAATTTTGGACTGCCCAAGGACCGACCACAACCTCAAAAAAATTGCAAGGCCTTCATTTGTTGTCTTTTCTTCATTTCTCTTTCGTTTCTCTCTCCCTTCCTCTCATTTCTCTCTTCTCTCGGCCTAGCTGCACATTACTACCTCCTTGGCTTGTCTTCTTCACCAATTAGCTGAGCAAGGTCGAACAGCCATCAAGAAAGCCAAGCAAGCAAGCTAGAGTTTGAAAAAAATACTCATGCATGTGCATTGAAGCTTCATTTCGGCCTTAGGTAAGCTTCTTGACATCCATTTCACTTCTTCATGTTTTAACTACATTCATTCACTAATAGGTTGATCACTAGGCTAGAAAAAATAGAGAAAACCAAGTTGAAATCTCAGCCAAGCAAGGAGAAGAACAGATTTGAGCTTCAACCAGGTTTTTGAGCATTTTGTGGTTGATTGCTAAGGTGAGGGTTAAAACCTTTTGAAAACTCTTCAAAATTTCACATGCATGCTCATGAATGAGTATATTTGCTTCTGTACTTGAGATATATGGTCGTTCATAAGCTTAAACAACCATGCATGGCAAGATCTTGGCTTGAAAATGATGCTAGGTGAAGTCGAAATGGATGACAGCTCTCTGACCAGTCTGTTCGAAGTAAGTTTAGCTAAGAAAATGATGTTGAAAATGCTTGAAAATTGGTGGGTGACTAGTTTGGACAGTTTTGGATATTTTTCCCAGAAATAGGCCGAAGCTAAGTTTGACCCTAAGATCCTCAAAATGGCAAATCATTAAAATGTGACCAAATCTGGAAATCTGGAAAAATGAATCAGGTTTTGGCAGATGCACTGACCTTGTGGAACGAACCATATTTGACTTAGTAAATGTTGTCCAAAATGCATGACATTTGGAGTACTACTATATTTTTCAGTTCTGGACAATTTTGTCAGAAATCGACCAAAGCTAAAACTGACGCTAAAGACCTCAAAAACGTCACTTTCTGAAAAGTGTACAAATCTGGACAGTTTTGTGCTACCTCACTGTTTTGGCTATAACTAATGATTCTGAACTCCAATTGATGCAAGGTTTGTTTCTGATTTTAGTTAACTTCTTAAGCTTTAATTTGACATCTTATTTACTGAATTTGGAGATTGTTTGATTATCCTATTGATTGTGAAAAAACAGCCTATTGCAGTACAGGTTTTATTTAGCCATATGCTTGGAAAATTGTTGTAACCTCTCTTGTGGTACTAATTGTATGGAAATGTGGTGTTGGGATGTTGTGTAGACTGTTTTGAACGTTTGAGGATGATGAATTAAATGATATATGGTTTGAGATTGACATTGAGTTGGGTTGAGGCTCAAATTGCACGAATATACTTGAAATGGAAGCCCTAACGACTAGGTAGTCTTAATAAGTGTTGATTATTTGGATATTGTGTTGGAATCATAGGCTTAGTGGGCTGCCCGTAAATGTTTTATAACTTCAAAAGTGATCTTGACCATTGCATGTTGACAATTAAGCTTTTCTTGCATCCGAACCCATGTTGATACCATTGCATGTTGACAATTAAGCTTTTCTTGCATCCGAACCCATGTTGATATCATTGCATGTTGAATAATCTTATAACTTGATTGCGTGGACTTTTTAATGAGTTATATGGCATGTTTTACATGTGTTACATGGCTGCCCGTTTAGTTTCCATATAACTCTATATTCCTTTCAAGTGAAATTTCCTGTCTTATCGTGTCATGCTTGTTTATCTATCAATGTGAAATCTTATGACTGTCCGGAGGCAACCTACTTTGTTGTCCTCCTTCTGTGATATATATTACTTGTCATAAATGTGCATTGCATACAAGGTTGCCGATGTTACCGTGACCTCCATGGTCCCATTCCCTCTCTCGCTTGGGGGCTAGACTTCGTCGGAGAGTTAGGTCGTAGGATTTTGGGGTACATCCGGAGTACACCCACCTGGTGTGTTTTAGGGAATGATTTGAAGTCGGCCGCAACTTCTGATTCTGAAACTGATCTGAGAGCAAAAGCTCGCCGTATCCTTTTTATTATGTGTATAAGTACTCCCGCATGGATCCTAGAGAACCTCGGGGAGGAAAGACCGGTATTCCTGTTCTGTACTTGTATTTCTATACTTGTATTTCTGTACTTGTATTTCTGTTGTATTCATGTTTGAGAAAGGGGTTTTCATAAGTTTAACCGGAAAATGAGTTTCAAAACTTATTTCTCGTTCCCCCTCGCTGAGTTCATAAGGACTCACCCTCTTTTATCATCTCAGGTGAAGAAGAAAAGGTACAGGAACCCGAGGATAATGTACCTAATGATGAACCCCTGGAGTGATTGCCTGTTATTGTTGTTTTGCTTGAACGTGACTACTTGTGTACCTTGCGTTGCTTGAAGACTATTTATCTTATGTTGTTGTTGTCGTTAATGTAAAAGACCCCCGTTGTAATTTGGGGTCTAATTTTGGTTTGTACTTATTTTAAGTAGACTGATACTAGACATGACACTACTATGATCGTTTTGCTTTTACTACCGCTAGTATCTATCACAGGTTATGATGCTTAGTTAAGGAATAGGTTAATGAACTTATCCAATCTCAACAGGTACTCACTAATAAGCTAAGATCAACATGTATATTTTGAAACGAGGATAAATGGACAAACGAGACATAGTATCATGTTAGGTTATAAATCAAACGGGACGTCGAATTTACCAATAGGCAATTCAATTGATGGAATAATAGTAATCTTAGCTGGAATTGAATTTGAGATGGTAAATTTTGAGGTTGTTAGAAAATTTAGGTCAAAACAAAGAGCCCAATTACAGCCGTTATGCTGCCGGATTTTCGAATAATTTTGGAGTCTAGAATAAAACGTTAAGTGTTAAACCTCCTAGAATGATTAAGAATGTGAAAGGACTTGAATGTTTAGATCACACCCTAGTCTAACCTTTATAGGCCGGGTTGGGGCGTGACAACCAGCTACTAGATGGTTCGATTAGTCTTTCACCCCTATACCCAAGTCAGATGAACGATTTGCACGTCAGTATCGCTGTAGGCCTCCACCAGAGTTTTCTCTGGCTTCGCCCCACTCAGGCATAGTTCACCATCTTTCGGGTCCCGACAGGTATGCTCACACTCGAACCCTTCTCAGAAAATCAAGGTTGGTTGGTAGTGTACCATCGTGCGGTATACGCGCACCATCATTCGGCATGGGCGTCCCATGTGTGCACCTTCATGCGGTATGCGGGCACCATCGTGCGGCATGGGCGCCCAATACGCGGACCTTCGTGCGGCATGCGGGCCAATGAGCGCACCATCGTGCGACATGGATGCCCTATACGTGCACCATCGTGCGGCATACGAGCCACATGAGCACACCATCGTGCGACATAAGGGCCACATGTACTCACCATCGTGCGGCATGCGCGCCCCATTTGCCCAACATCATGCGGCATGGGCACCCCATGAGCTCACCTTGGTGCAGCATGCGGGCCACAAGTGCGTACCATCGAGCGGCATGGGCGCCCCATGCGCACACCTTCATGCAGCATACACGCCCCATGCGTGAACCTTTAGGCGGCATGCGGGCCACATGTGCGCAATATCGTGTGGCATACGCGCCCGGTGCGCATACCATTGTGCTTCATGGACGCCCCACGCACCTTTGTGCGGCAAGCGTGCACCATCGTACGGCATGGGTGCCCCATGCGCGCACCTTTGTGTTGCATGCGGGCCACATACGAGCAACATCGTGCGGCATGCGCACCCAATGCGCGCACCATCGACCGGCAAGGGCGCCCCATGCATACAACTTCGTACGGTATGCAAGCACCATCGTGCGGCAAGGGCGCCCCATGCGCGCACCTCCGGGCGGCATGCGGGCCACATGCGTATACCATCGTGCAACATGCGGGCCACATACGCGCACTATCATGCGGCATACGGGCCACATGTGCTCATGATCATGGGCATGGACACTCCATGCGCTCACCTTCGTGCAGCATGCGGGCCACAAGCGCACTTCATCATGCGGCATATGTTCCCAATGCGCGTACCATCGAGCGGAATCGGCTCCCCATGCGCACAACTTAGTGTGGAATGAGCGCACAATCATGCGGCAAAAGCGCCCAATGCGCTTACCTTCGGGGGCCATGCGGGCCACATGAGCACAACATTATGCTGTATGGGCACACCATCATGCGGTATGGGCACCCCATGCATGCACCCATGTGCGGCAAGCGGGCCACATGCGCGGACCATCGTTCGACATGCGGGCCACATGCGCGCACCATCGTGCGGCATGCGCGCCCCACACGAGCACCATTATGGTATATGGGCGCCACATGCGCGCACCTTCGTGCCGCATGGGGGCCACATGCGTGTACCATCATATGGCATGCGCGCCCAATGCAAGCACCATCGAGCGGCATGGGCGCTCCATGTGTGTGCCTTCGTTTGGTATGCGCGTACCATTGTTCGACATGTGTGTCCCATGTGCGTACCATTGTGCGGCATACGGGCCACATAAGCACACCATCGTGCAGTATACGCACCCCATACGCGCACAATCGTACGGCATGTACGCCCTATGCGGTCACCTTCATACAGCATACGGGCCACAAGCGCTCACAATCGTGCGGCATGCGTACCCAATGCGCGCACCATCGACCGGCAAGGGCGCCCCATGCACACAACTTTGTACGGTATGCGCGCACCATCGTGCGGCAAGGGTGCCCCATGCTCGTACCTCCTGGCGGCATGCGGGCCACATGCGCGTACCATCTTACAGCTTGCACGCACGATGCGTGCACCGTTGTGCAGCATGGGTGCCCCATGTGCGCACTATCTTTCTACATGACTACGTCATCGTGTGGCATGCAGGCCACATGCAAGCACTATCGTGCGACATGCATGCCCCATGCGGGCACCATCGTGCGGCATGGGCGCTCCATGCGCTCATTCTCGTGAGGAGTGCAGGCCACATGAGCGCATCATCGTGCGGCATGGGCGCCCCATATGTGCACATTCATGCAGCATGAGTGTACTATCGTGCGGCATACGCGCCCCATGCTGGCACCATCGTGTGGCATGCACAGACCATAGTGCAGTATGCGCCCCCGATGCACGTAGCATCGTGCGGCAAGGCCGCCCCATGCACGCACCTTCGTGCGGCATGCGCTCACCTTCGTGCACCATGAGCGCACCTTCATGCGGCATGGGCGCCCCATGGGCACACAATCGTGTGGCATGCGGGAAACATACGCGCACTATCATGTGGCATGTACACACCATCGTGCAACTTCGTGCAACATGCGTGCACTATCGTGCAGCATGGCCACCCCATACACGCACCTTCGTGCAGCATGCTGGCCACATACGCGTACCATCGTGCACCATGCGCACCCCATGCGCGCACCATCGTGCGGCATGGGCGCCCGTTGTACGCACCTTCGTGCTTCATGCGGTAACCATCGTGAGGCATGGGCGGCCCATGCTTGCACCATCGTGTAGCATGCGGGCCACATGCACGTACCATCGTGCGGTATGCGCGCACCAACGTCTGGCATGGGCGCCCCATGCGTGCACCTTCGTGAGGCATACAGGCCACAAGTGCACACCAACGTGCGGCAAGTGTGCCCGATGTGCGCACCATCGAGCAGCATGGGAGCCCTATGTGCGCATCTTCGTGCGGTATGCGCGCATCAACGGGCAGCATGCGTGCCCCATGCGTGTACCATCGTGCGGCATACGGGCCATATGAGCATACCATCGTGCGGCATACGGGCCACATGTGCTCACCATCATACGGCATGGACGCCCCATGCGCTCATATTCGTGCGGCATGCAGGCCACAAGGGCACACCATTGTGCGGCATGTGCGCCCGATGTGCGCACCATCGAGCGGCATGGGCACCCCAGGCGCAAACATTCGTGCTGCATGAGCGCACCATCATGCAGCAAAAGCGCCCAATGCGCTTACCTTTGGGTGCTATGAGTGCCACATGCACACAACATCGTTGGGCATGTGCACCTGATACGTGCACAATCGTGCCGAATGGGCGCCCCACGCGCGTAACTCTATCCGACAAGCACGCACAATCATGCGGCATAGGTGCCCCATGCACGCACCTTCGTGCTGCATGCGGGCCACATGTGCGTACCATAGTGCTGCATGCGCGCGCGATGTGTTCACCATCGTGAGGCATGGGCGCCCTATGCGCGCACCTTTGTGCGGCATGCGCGCACCTTTGTGCGGCATGCGCACACTATCATGCGGTATCGGTACCCCATGTGTTCAACATCGTGCGGCATACGGGCCACATGGGCGCACCATCGTGCGGCATGCGCGCCCCATACGAGGACCATCGTACTATATGGGTGCCCCATGCGCGCACCCTCGTGCGGCATACGGGCCACATGCGCTCACCGTCGTACGGCATGGGCGCCCCATGTGCCAACACCTGTGCGGCACGCGCACCAGCTGCCCGCACAAGGCGCCCCATACGCGTACCTTCGTGCGATATGTGCGCACCATCGTGCAGCTTGTGTGCCCTATACGTGCACCATCGCACGGCATATGGGCCACATGAGCACACCATTGTGCAGTATACGAGCCATGCATACACCTTCGTATGGTATGCGAGCACCATCGTGTGGCAAGGGCGCCCTATGCGCGCACTTCCGGGCGGCATGTGGGCCACATCTGCGCACTATCGTGCGGCATGCACGCCCTATATGTGCACCATCATGTGGCATGGTCGACCCATGGTCAGACCTTCGTGCGGCATGCGGGCCACATGCGCACACCATCATGCGGCATGCGCACCTAATGCGTTCACCATCGAGGGCCATGGGCGCCCCATGGGTGCACCTTTGTGTGGCATGCACGTACCATCGTACGGCATGCGCGCCCCATCCGCGCACCATCATGAGGCATGCGGGCCACATGCGCACATCGTACGGTATGCGCGCCCTATGCGTGCACTGTCGTGCGGCACAGGCGCCCCTTACGCGTACCTTGGTGCGGCATGCGGGCCACATACGCACACTATCGTGCCCCATGCGCGCCCGATACGGGCACCATCGAGCGGTATGGGTGGCCTATGTGCGCACCATTGTGCGGTATACGCGCACCATCGTGCAGTTTACGCGTACCATCGTGCAGTATATGAGCATCATCGTGCGGCATGGGCATCCCATGCGCGCACCATCGGGCGGCATGGGCACCCTATGTGTACACCATCGTGCGGCATGGGTACCCCATGCTCGCACCTTCATGTGGCATGCGCGCACCTTCGTGCGGCATGCGCGCACCATCGTGCGGCATGGGTACCCCATGCACGCACCTTCGTGCGACATGTGGACCGCATGCATGTACCATCGTGCCACATGCGTGCACCTTTGTGTGCCATGCGCGCACCATCGGGCGTCATGGGTGCCCCATGCAGGCACCATTCTGTAGCATTGGCGCCCCATGTGCGCACCTTCGTGCGTCATGCGGGCCATATGCGCGCACCATTGTGTGGCACGGGCACCCCATGCCTGCACCTTCGTAGGGCATGGGCGCCCCATGCACGTGCTCCACGTGGCCCAACTGCTTGCCCCATCATACCCTATGCGCGACCCCACTGCTTTCCAAGCTGTGCCCTAACTATGGGCCCCAAGTGCGTGTCCCATCTGAGGCCCCTAGTACGTACCCCATCCGAGGCCCAATCGTGCGCCGTCGTGCAACACCGTGGGCAGTCGTGCCGCAACCGTTCACCAACGTGCCCAACCGTGCCG
>CM075779.1:50747979-50772979 GCA_037974665.1 Ehretia macrophylla
TACAAATTCCACTAACTAATATTAAATTACTAATTCAACCCACTAGAAGACGAAATAGCACCAAAAGCTAGACATTCTCATTCTTTATTCCTTATTCTTTTGCACTTTCCAAACACACAATTAAATAATGCTCAAAAGATGACAAAGATTCAGATTTTTCAAGCCTTGGCCGACCACCTTGTGTGCTTTGTGCTTGCTTTGCATAATTCAAATTATTCTCCAAACATTCTATGACAATGTAATGACACAAAGCAATAAAAAATTAGCTCAAAACCCACCTCAAAGCTCCCAATCTCGACATAAGCTCCTTGCCCATGCTAGGTGATTCAAAAATCATGCTTCTTGAAGACACAAATCTGAAATTTGTATGCCCAAAGCCGATACATGCTTCAACATTTGCAAAAGCTTTCATTTTTCCTTCATTTCTCTCAATTCCTCTCATTCTTCTCTCTCCCTTTCATTATTCTCTCTCTCTCTCGGCCCTAGCTGAATATTGTAGACTCCATAGCTCATCTTCATCATTCCATGGTTCATCAAGGCAAGCAAGAAGCTAGGGAGCTCGACTAAGAAAGTTAGGTTGCAAGAAACACACATGCAAGCTCTTTGAATCTCCATTTCGGCTTTAGGTGAGTTTGCTAGCTTCCATTTCTTATCTTCTTGTTCTAACCACATGAACCTACTAAGAACTTGGTTATTAAGCTAGGAAATTTGAGAAAAATCGAGTGGTGTCTCAGCTAAGCAAGGAAAAAGGTCAACTTTGTGTTTCACCAAGAGTCTTGTGCGTCTTCTTGTTATTTTGCTAAGGTGAGGGCTAAAACATCTTGAAAATCTTTCAAAAAACCACATGCATGCCCTTAAATGTCTATATTTACTTCTGTACATGACATATATGTGTGTTCATGAGCTTTTATAAACATGCATGACAAGATTTTGGGCTAGAATGTGATGATAGATGAAATCGTGCATGTGACAGCTTTCTGTCTTGTTGGTGCGAGGTGATTTTGGCTAGGTAAATGATGTTCAAAATGCATAAAAATTGGTAGGTAACTAGTTTTGCTAGTTCTGAACATTTTTCACAGAACTAGGCCAAAGCTAATTTTGATTCTAAGGTCCTCAAAATGGCAAATTATCAAAATTTGTCCAAATCTGGAAAGTCTGGAAAAATGAAGCAGGTTTTGGCCGATTCACTGACCTTGTAGAACGAACCAGTGTTTACTTAATAAATAATATCCAAAATGCATACAATTTGGTGTGCTACTATATTTTTCAGTTATGGACATTTTTTTCAGAAATGGACTAAGGCTAAATCTGACCCTAAGGCCCTCAAAAATGACAAGTATTGAAATGTGTGCAAATCTGGACAGTTTTGTGCAGTCTCACTGTTTTGGCTATAACTATTGAACCCGAACTCCAAATGATGCGAGGTTTGTTTCTGAATTTAGTTCACTTCTTAAGATTTAATTTGACAGCTTATTCACTGGAATTGGAGATTGTTTGCTTGTCTTAATGATTGTGAGAAATCAGTCCATTGCAGTGAGGGTTTCACTTAGTGATATGCTTAGAAAAATTATTGTAGCTTCTCTTGTTGTATTAAATGCTTGGGATTGTGGCATTGAGATGTTGTGTGGACTGTTTTGAATACTTGAGGGTGTATGAACTAATCAATGCATGGCTTGAGTTTGATTTCGAGATGACTTGGGGCTTAATTAAGCACGAATTGGAACCCTAGTAACTAGGTGAATTTGCTAAGTGTTGATCCTTTGGATGTTGTGTTGGATTATATGTTTAGTAGGCTACCCGTAGTTGCCTTGTAGCCCTAAATATGATTTCGATGATTTCATGTTGATAAGTAGGCTTTTCTTGCACTCGGTCCCACGTAGATTCCGTTGCATGATGAATAATCTTATTAATTGATTACGTGAGCTTTGAAATGAGTTATATGACTTGATTTACGTGCGTTACATGGCTGCCCGTTTAATGTTCATATAACTCTATGTGCCTTTCAAGTGAAATTACTTGTCTTACCGTGCCTCGCTTGTTTACTTGTCAATGTGCAATCTTATGACTGCTCGGAGGCAACCTACTTTGTTGTCCTCCTAATGTGATATATTAAATGTCATAAATGTGCATTGCATACAAGGTTGCAACCTTTCATTCTGGCATGGTAGCGTTCACGCACACCGGGCGGCATCGGGCTTGCCGGTGCAACCGTGACTACCATTGTCCAATTTCCTCTCTCGCTTGGGGGCTAGACTTCCTCGGAGAGTTGGGTCGTAGGATTTCGGGGTACATCCGGAGTACACCCATTTGGCATGATAAGGGGATGATTTGAAGTCGGCCGCAACAATTGATACTAACATGAACTGAGAGCAAAAGCTCACCGTATCCTTTTCACTATGTGTATAAGTACTCTCACTTGGTTCCTAGAGGACCTCGGGGAGGAAAGACGGGTAATTGTGTTCCTTTACTTTTATATCATGTTATGTACTTAATTGTGATAAATTCATGCTTGCAAAAAGGGTTTTCATAAGTTGAACCGGAAAATGAGTTTCAAAACCTATTTCTCGTTCCCCCTCGCTGAGTTCATAAGGACCCACTCTCTTTTATCATCTCAGGTGAAGAAGATCAAGAACAGGTACCCGAGGATGACGTGCCTAACGATGATTCCTTGGAATGATTGCATGTCCTATGTGCTTTGCTTGATTATGGCCATTGTGAACACTATGCTGCTTGAAGACTATTTCTTTTCATGTTGCTTGATGTTTGTAATGTAAAAGACCCCCGTTGTAATTTGGGGTCTAATTTTGGCTTGTACTGATAATAACTAGACAGACACTACTATGGTCGTTTTGCTATCGTTACTGGTTAGTACCTATCATAGGATTATGAAGTATCAGGCAAGGAATAAGTAAAATGAACCTACCCAATCTTAAGCAGGTACCCATTGTTAAGCTAAGATCAACAGGTACTTTTAAAACGAGGATTAACAAAAAAAAAATGAGACATAGTATCACGCTAGGTTATTAATCAAATGAGACTTCAAGACAACTAGTAGCGTTTCAATTGATGAATAGTAATCTTTGTTGGAAATGAAATTGAGATTGGAAATTTTGAGGCGTTTAGAGAACTAGGTCAAACTAAAGAGCTCGATTACAGCCGTTATGCTGCCGGTTTTCCGATAAAATTGTGGAGCCTAGGCTAAATGTTTAGTGTTAAACTTTTATGAACAATTGAGTACGAGACATGACTTGAATGTTTAGATCACACCCTAGGCTAACCTTTATAGACCGGGTTGGGGCATGACACCTTACATAGAAGAAAGAATGGTATCAGAGATTAGATTACTTAAGCTAGGTTTAACTCTCGGACCATGGGTAGAGCCCTAAGGTAATTAGGATGACTTGTCTATATGTTATTGTGTGATAATGTTAAATGTGCCTTCTATATTCTATGTGCTTAAGTGATTAACATGTCTTAATTGTTTCTAGAATTTTGTATCCATATTATGTTGCATATCTTATGCATTAAATTCTTGTTTGTCGTATTTCAATAAATTGTGCATCGTAATCTGTGCCTATAGATGGCTGGCCCTAGTACCCGCACTACTAATAGGAGCGGTGAACCCCAAGAGAC
The DNA here is from genome assembly GCA_037974665.1 of Ehretia macrophylla. NCBI lineage: Eukaryota > Viridiplantae > Streptophyta > Magnoliopsida > Boraginales > Ehretiaceae > Ehretia > Ehretia macrophylla. Next base: position 50,751,613 of record CM075779.1, read on the forward strand.
CGGAAATGCTTATCAAACTAATCTCGGCATAGCTATGTTTAACATGATGGCGAATGCCATGGATCGCATGTCACGAGTGATGGAACGTCAAGATGCACGTGAAGCAAACAACGACAACAACAACAGGAATGATGGTAACCATGGGAGACATAGCAGAATGAGGGAGTTCCTTGACTTTCGCTCGTCCAAATTCCACGGGGAAGCTGATGATAAGAAAGCAGAGGCTTAGCTTTATGAGATTGAGAGGATTTTCAGGCCACTTGATTATACTGATGAAGAAAAGGTGGAGTTTGTTGTATTTCTATTGCACGGGGATACTGAGCATTGGTGGCACACTATGGAGGCACTGTGGTAAACTGATCATTCATCTCGCTTGTGGGGTAATTTCGTTAAGGCATTCAAGGAAAAATATGTACCTGCAGTTTCCAAGCAGAGGCGGATTGAGGAATTCATGCACTTGAACCAGGGTAACATGACGGTGGCCCAGTACGAGGCTCGTTTTGACCGACTGTCCCACTATGCTCAATACATGGTCAGTACTCCAGAAGCGAAGATGTGGAAATTTACTACGGGATTGAGGCTAGAGATTCAGGACCAGTTGGCTTCGCATGACTTTGATACCTATTCTGCTCTCTTTGCTGCTGCTTCCCGAGTTGAGAAGAGAAAACTTGATAGAGTCAGTTCGAGTCAGCCGAACAAGAAACCATACCAGCCTTCAGGTCAACAGAGAAAATTCCAGAGTCAGAGTTGTAATCAGGGCCAGAGCCAGAACAGACCAGTGAATAACCGTGGCCCGACTAAAGCGCCATCAGCCTCTTCCACCCGCGGATCCACAGGTAGTTCACCTGCTACTCAGTCTATCAACTATTCTTACTATGACAAGAAGGGGCATACTGAGGCCCAGTGCTGGAAGAAGTCAGGACGATGTGTGCGGTGTGGCAGTGATCAGCATCAGATCAAGGATTGCCCTAAATGGAAAGCAGGACAAAATCAGGTTAAACCAGCTGGTAGAGGCAAGACTCCAGTTCCTAGAGTTCAGGCTCGAGCTTACGCTATTGAGTGCGAGGAGCTTCCAGAGGAGACCACTGTTGTTGAAGGTACATTCTTCATACTGAATCAACCTGTTAGGGTGCTAATTGATCCGGGTACTACTCATTCATTTATTACTCCCTTATGTGTGCAACGTGTGAAACTACGAGTTGTATGTTTGCCTTACGAAGTAGAAGTTGGTACTCCGATGGGTTCTAAACTTGTTACTAGCTCAGCTTGTAAAGCATGTAAAATTCAAATTACGGATAGGGAATTCTCAGCCAATCTTATTGTATTACCTTTTCGAGACTATGAAGTCATCTTAGGGATGGACTAGTTGGCAAAGCATCATGCCCAACCAGATTGCCGGATGAAGATTGTAACATTCCAGGTACCTGGTCAACCAATATTGGAAGTCAAGGGTCGAAGAGATTTCACCGGGAGTTCCATCATTTCATCTACAAAGCAGTGAAGTCCTTGAGAAAAAGGGTGTAATGGATACTTAGCTTACCTCATCAACAAGCCATCGGATAAAGCTAAGTTGGAGGAAATGCCAGTGATCAAAGACTATGCGGATGTGTTTCCAGAAGAATTGCCCGGTTTACCCCCAAATCGGGAGATCGAGTTCATTATATAGTTACTGCCTGGCACCCAGCCGATATCTAAAGCCCCTTATCGTATGGCACCGGCCGAGCTACAAGAATTGAAGGACCAATTGCAAGGATTATTGAAGAAGGGGTTTGTTCAACCAAGTTCTTCTTCGTGGGGTGCACCAGTTCTCTTTGTGAAGAAGAAAGACGGAACGCTGAGGCTATGCATTGACTACCTAGGATTGAACCAAGTGACTATCAAGAATAAATACCCACTTCCACTGATCGACGAGTTGTTTGATCAACTTAAGGAGCCAAAGTGTATTCGAAACTCGACTTGAGTCAAGGGTACTATCAGTTGCGGATCAAAAAGGAGGATGTGCCTAAAATGACTTTCAGGACAAGATATGGGCATTATGAATATGTGGTGATGCTATTTGGACTAACCAATACCCCTGCAGCTTTTATGGACTTGATGCACAGGGTGTTTCAACCCTACTTGGACCAATTTGTGGTGATCTTCATTGATGATATTTTGGTATACTCGAAATCCGAGGCTGAGCATGAACAACATCTACGGTTGGTACTGCAAAAACTTCGAGAGCATCAATTGTATGCAAAGTTTAGCAAGTGCAAATTTTGGTTGCAGTAGATTGCATTTTTAGGGCATATCATATCCCAAGAAGGAATAGCAGTGGATCCAGCAAAGATAGAAGCGGTGATGTCTTGGAAGAAGCCAGAAAATTTTACGGAGGTTCGGAGTTTTCTTGGTCTAGCCGGCTGTTATCGGAGGTTCGTGAAGGATTTCTCTAAGATTGCAGGACCGCTTACAAAGCTCACTCAAAAGAAAACAAAGTTCGTGTGGGATGATAAATGTGAGAACAGCTTCCAAGAATTGAAGAAAAGATTGACTACCGCACCTATTCTTGCATTACCTGAAGGGAGTCAAGGTTTTGTAATTTATAGCGATGCTTCGAAAGAAGGATTGGGTTGTGTGCTGATGCAAAATGGTAGAGTGATTGCGTATGCTTCTAGGAATCCAAAGCCGTATGAATTGAACTACCCGACGCATGATTTGGAGTTAGCGGCTATTGTGTTTGCACTTAAGAAATGGAGGCACTATCTGTGGGGTAACAAGTTCGAAGTGTTTACTGATCACAAGAGCTTGAAATACTTGTTCTCACAAAAAGAGTTGAATATGAGGCAAAGGCGGTAGATGGAGCTTTTGGATGATTATAACTGCACAATCAATTATGTGCCCGGTAAAGCAAATGTAGTTGCAGATGCCTTAAGTAGGAAAGCGAGCATGGCAAAACTGGAAGTCAAGGTTCACGAGTTGTTGGAGGAAGCATTTTTGTGGAAACCACAATTGACTAGGAAATGGTTACTTTTTGCCACTACACAGGTTCAATTGACCTTGTTGTCTGAATTACGAGAGGCTCAACAAAAGGACCAACAGTTTCAAAAGATAAAAGAAAGCAACACAGATTTCAAGTTCGGATTTGTGTTCCTAATGAGCCAGAGCTGAAAAAGAAGATTCTTGAAGAAGCCCATAATTCAAGATACACTATTCACCCTGGCAGAACAAAGATGTACCGGGATTTGAAGCAACACTATTGGTGGAATAACATGAAGAGAGAGATTGCGGAGTTTGTGGCACAGTGTTTGACTTGCCAGAGAGTCAAAGCGGAACATCAACGACCAACAGGTTTACTTCAGCCATTGGAGATTCCTCAATGAAAATGGGAACATATAACTATGGACTTTGTTATGGACCTGCCCAGGTCACAAAAATGTCATGACGCCGTTTGGGTCATAGTGGATAGATTGACTAAGTCAGTGCACTTCTTTCCGATGAACAAGGAGGACAGTCCTGAGAAATTGGGAGATATGTATATGGCGGAGATTGTAAGATTGCACGGGATGCCTGTGAGTATCGTATCGGATAGGGATCCTCGTTTTACTTCCCGATTTTGGAAGAGATTGCAAGAAGCTTTGGGAACGAAGTTGAGTTTCAACACGACTTATCACCCTCAGACTGATGGACAATTGGAGAGAACTATTCAGATTTTGGAGGATATGTTGAGGGCGTGTGTTTTAGACTTCGGGAAAGGTTGGGAGAAATATCTGTCTCTAGCGGAGTTCGCTTATAATAATAGTTATCAGGCCACTATCGGGATGGCCCCATTTGAGGCGTTGTATGGACGTAAGTATCGATCCCCAATTTACTAGGATGTGGTAGGTGAAACGAAACTTTTGACCCAACCCTTCTACCTAAACTTATGAAGACTGTGGATAATATTCACCTCATCCGGAAACGGATGCTTATCGCCCAAAGTAGGTAGAAAAGTTATGCAGACCGACGGAGACGGAGCCTAGAGTTTGAGGTTGGCGACAAGGTGTTCTTGAAGATATCACCCCGGAGGGGACTGATTAAACACGGCAAGGGTGGAAAGTTGAGCCCGAGATTTGTAGGACCATTTGAGATTTTTGAGAGGGTTGGCGTATCGCCTGGCACTACCCCAAAACCTCTCCAATATTCACGACGTCTTTCATGTTTCGATGCTGCGGAAGCATCACCCTGATCCATCGCATATCTTGGAGCCAGAGCCATTGTAGCTTCGGGAGAACTTGTCTTATGAAGAGAAGCCCATTCGGATCTTAGACCAGCAAGATCGGGAGTTGCGCAACAAATCTATACCGATGGTGAAAGTGTCGTGGCATCATCATGGAGTTGAAGAAGCAATGTGGGAAAGGCGAGACCAAATGGAGCAACAATATCCAGCTTTATTTCAAAGGTAATATTGAATTTTGGGACGAAATTCTTTTAAGGAGGGGAGGATGTGAGGCCCGACCTCGATTTACGTGCGATACCTCGTTTCGTGTGCCCTAGCCTAGATTTGTGTGCCTTAACCTAGATTTAAGAATCATGTTTCGTTTTATGTACCTTGCATTGAATTACGTGCATTCATTTAGGGTTGTATGCATTTACTTGGGAAACGTGCATTCGTCTCATAGTTCATGCCCTATCTCGTAGTAGGTGCCCTAGACCTAGAAAAGCGTGCCCTCACGCTAATCAAGAAAGCATCTTACACGAAGCACTAGATCAATAATTAATCCTACAAATTCCACTAACTAATTTTAAATTACAAATTCAACCCACTAGAAGACGAAATTGCACCAAGAGCTAGACATTCTCATTCTTTATTCCTTCTTTTGCACTTTCCAATCACACAATTAAATAATGCTCAAAAGATGACAAAGATTCAGATTTTTCAAGCCTTGGCCGACCACCTTGTGTCCTTTGTGCTTGCTTTGCATAATTCAAATTATTCCCCAAATATTCTATGACAATGTAATGACACAAAGCAATAAAAAATTAGCTCAAAACCCACCTCAAAGCTCCTAATCTCGACATAAGCTCCTTGCCCATGCTAGGTGATTCAAAAATCATGCTTCTTGAAGGGTTTTCATAAGTTGAACCGAAAAATGAGTTTCAAAACCTATTTCTCGTTCCTCCTCGCTGAGTTCATAAGGACTCACCCTCTTTTATCATCTCAGGTGAAGAAGATCAAGAACAGGTACCCGAGGATGACGTGCCTAACGATGATTCCTTGGAATGATTGCCTGTCCTATGTGCTTTGCTTGATTATGGCCATTGTGAACACTATGCTGCTTGAAGACTATTTCTTTTCATGTTGCTTGATGTTTGTAATGTAAAAGACCCCCGTTGTAATTTGGGGTCTAATTTTGGCTTGTACTGATAATAACTAGACAGACACTACTATGGTCGTTTTGCTATCGTTACTGGTTAGTTCCTATCATAGGATTATGAAGTATCAGTTAAGGACTAAGTAAAATGAACCTATCCAATCTTAAGCAGGTACCCATTGTTAAGCTAAGATCAATAGGTACTTTTGTAACGAGGATTAACAAAAAAAAAAACGAGACATAGTATCACACTAGGTTATTAATCAAACGAGACTTCGAGACAACTAGTAGCGTTTCAATTGATGAATAGTAATCTTTGTTGGAAATGAAATTGAGATTGGAAATTTTGAGGCGTTTAGAGAACTAGGTCAAACTAAATAGCCTAATTATAGCCGTTATGCTGCCGATTTTCCAGAAAAATTGTAGAGCCTAGGCTAAATGTTAAGTGTTAAACTTTTATGAACGATTGAGTACGAGACATGACTTGAATGTTAAGATTACACCCTAGTCTAACCTTTATAGGCCGGGTTGGGGCGTGACAGACCCCCGTGCCCAGCTCTCAGAGCAAATCCTTTTCCTGAAGTTATAGATCCATTTTGCTGACTTCCCTTGCCTACATTATTCCATCGACCAGAGGCTGTTCACCTTGGAGACCTGATGCGATTATGAATACGATCGGGCATGGACGGCACTCGGTCCTCTGGATTTTCAAGGGCTGCCGAGGGCGCACCAGACACCGTGCAATGTGCGATGCTCTTCGAGCTGATGGACCCTACCTCTGGCTGAGACATTTCCAGGGTGGGCCGGCTGTTAAACATAAAAGATAACTGTTTTCGAGGCCCTCGCTGACGTCTCCGGACTCCCTAATGTTGCCGTCAACCGCCACGTCCTGGTTCCAGAATTTTAACCCAATTCCCTTTCGGTGCACACACGAAATGCGCTATCTGTTGTGCTTTCCCCGACCCTTAGGATAGACTAACCCATGTCCAAATGTCGTTCACATGGAACCTTTCCCCTCTTCGGCCTTCAAAGTTCTCATTTGAATATTTGCTACTACCACCAAGATCTACACCGACGGCCGCTCCGCCCGGGCTCGCACCCTAGGTTTTACGGCGACCGTCGCACCCTCCTACACATTGGGGCCTGGCACTTGCCCCAACGGCTGGGTATAGGTCGCGCGCTTAAGCGCCATCCATTTTCGGGGCTAGTTGATTCGGCAGGTAAGTTGTCGCACACTCTTTAGCGGATTTCAACTTCCATGACCACTGTCTTGCTGTCTTAATCGACCAACACCCTTTGTGGGATCTAGGTTATCGCACTGTTAGGCATCGTAACCCGGCTTCCAAGTCAACCCGCATCGCCAGTTCTGCTTTCCAAAAATGGCCCACTTGGAGCTATTGATTCCGTGGCGCGACTCAACGAAGCAGTCGCGCCGTCCAACCTATTTAAAGTTTGAGAATAGGTCGAGGGCGTTGTGCCCCCAATGCCTCTAATCATTGGAATATAATGGAAGTTTGACTTCAGAGTTGCTTTTGAATCAAATTCTTATATCTTAAATTGGTGTAATAGACTATTTAAATGATTGAATCCTTACTTGATTGAAATTAACCATTAACGATTCTTTAGTATAACAAGATATAGGGATGTTGGAATCAAGGAATTCATGTAGATGGAACTTGTGGTCGGAAGACTACACCTAAAATGTTAGGTCGAATAGAAGTGTAAGGTATTGAATTATGCATTAGATGAATAACGTTGCTAAAGGTCCTAAGTTGGATATTAGTGATATTGAGAATCATGGTGTTAATTTGGTGCCCCTCGGATTTAGTTGTGATTATGCAAAGTAAGTAATTCTATGCACTCGTTGTTTGAATACCCTAGAGGATGTTAGAAAGCATATATCCCTAAGTAATACCGATGGACCTAGTATATAAACCATGTAAATGAGATTTAAGCATCCGGCTGCAAGGTGGAGTCGTTAGCGTATGATTAGTAATCCTAAATAGCTAATAGTGAGTATGCATGAGAATTCATGGTAAACCCTAGGACCTAAGGTCAATGAGTCTTGATGCTCTTAGCTAGTTGAACATGTAAATGAGGACAGTAAGATTTCATATAGTTAAGATGGAGACGGATTAGAGTCATGATGACCCAAGATACTGCTGTTAGACAACCGTATTTATGCGCACCGTTTCACGTCTAGAAACTAGTGGTTGGTAGACTTGGAATCGTGGTCGTTGAATAGAGGGTAGATCTTGTAGTGATAGTTAAATGAGTGGCTGATTACTTTTGAAGTTCTATTAGATTATATTGAAGGATGCCTTGTGGTTATAATTCTTATGTTGACACAGCCTTGAAGTTATTTTGTGTAACAAGCTTCTTGGATTAGTATGGTAAGTATTTTATGAGCTAGATCATTTCGGTACCCATTCATATTCCTAAGATTGTTGTTGTACGGCCGGTAACCTAGTGGAGCATTGATATCACTTACATGGCTATGAACCTAGCTTAGTAACATTAATGTTGAAGATATATTGGCGGGCATTAAGTGTTTGAAGGAATGACTAGGTCGCTAAGTGAGTAGGACCATTGTCTTCTCAATATGATGTAACCTTGGATTGAGGTGAGTGGAATTTATCTGACTTGGAGATAGAGATTTGAATAAGGAAATAAATTGTGGATCACAAGTGGATGAAATTTACTTGTAAGAGTTGAGCTAGTGCAACATGATTAGTTTACGCATGCAATTTCGATGGAAATGTGTTGATGGTACTTAATAAACCTTAGAGTTTGAGTTTAACGAATCTCAACGGTCTTTCTTCTTGATTACGAGCGTGAAGGTTAATGAAGATGGGAAAGAATGCTAGTGAATAGGAGCCTGTAACCGGGAGACTAGTCAGAAGATTTGCTAATCTAATGTACCTACGAGATAAGGACTATGATACTATCGATAGATGATGATTAGAGATGGATTAGTTTCTTTGCTGAGTTCTTCTTGAAGATAGGGTCGTATTGTGGAAATGATCCATAACTTGTGTATGTCCTATGTGTTAACAATTTTGAAGCTAGTTGATAGGATACGTAAATCGGATATAGACCTATCATCTTGAAATTTGTGTATGTCACCATAGGATCATGGTATTATTGTGATATTCCTTTTGAGGTATGAATGCGAGATTGATACAACATGAGTCATGATTTTGGAGTTATAGTTATATAGTTAGAATACTGATACAGCTTTGATGACTATGTATGGAGATTCTAACCTTAGTTAATGAACTTGACCTTAAGATCAAATGGAGAATAGAGTCGTTCAAAGGAAAGAACTGTAAATGTAGGGGTCACACCGAATTAACGATTGGAGAAAGTTTGGCAGTTTTGGAAAAGGGGATCACGGAGCGAGCAACGGCCCGGAGTAGAAAAATCAAAAGCCAAAACCCATCTAAATGACCCCAACAAGTAAGAATGAATTTCGGGACAAAATTCTTTAAAGGAGGGGAGGATGTGATGCCCGACACTGAATAACGTGTCTTACCTCGATATGTGTGCCTTAGACCCAAAATTATATGACTGACCTTGGATTACATGCCCTGTCTTGGTTTTCGTGCATGCCTCATCATACGTGCTGTGACCTAGAAGTATATGCCCTAATCCTCGACTTACGTGCCCTAATTTTGATTTACGTGCATTGTATTGAATTACGTACCTTGCATTGGTTTACGTGCATTCACCTATGGTTGTATGCATTTGCATTGGAATTCGTGCATTTATCTTGAAGTACGTGCCTTACCTCGTAGTTCATGTCTACCTAGTGATTCGTGCCCCGTATTGATTTCTGTGCGTGTCTCGTAGTGCATGCCCTAGACCTAGGAAGCGTGCCCTCACACTAATCAACAAAGAATCCTACACAAAGCACTAGACTATTAAATAATCCTACACAATCCACTAACCAATATTATATTCCTTATTCAAATTCTCTACAAACTCCACTAACAATAAAATAACACTAAACTATTCCTACATTTCCCACTATCTATTATTCTATTCATAATTCAAACTCATCAACAAACATTCCTATATTTTATTCTACCTAGAATCCCTAATTTCCCAACATTCCTCTGACAACAGAAGATACCATGCTACCTAGGATAGACAAAACAAAAACAATCTAGACAAACTATGACACAACACAAGACATAAAGCTTTAAAAAATACACCTACAAACTACCCAAGCCCCTCCCTATTTCATGCAACAAACCCCACACACTACTAAAATTCAAATAACACTCAAAACAACAAAAAAATTCAGACTCTAGGCACCAAAACCGACATACAGACATGCAAACACTCAAACAGTTCTTCAAACTCTCATTTTGCCTCTCAACTCTCCCATTCTCTCTCCATTTCGATTCTAGCAGCCTCTTGAACATTCAAGACTCCTAACAACTCTCTAAGACTCTCCCAAGCTCGGTCATAGCAAGCACAAGCAAGCAACATAGCAAGAAAACTCACACAAGCTCTCAAACTTCTCATTTTCTGCCTAGGCAAAGTTTTGATAGTTTTCTTCCATTTCTTTTTGTTCTAATCACATGCACACACTAAACATAAGCTAACTAAGCTGGGATTTAAAGGAAATCAAGATACCACTCGGCCAAAGCAAGGAAATAAGACCCTTTGTGCGATTTCAAGAGCATTTGTGCATTTTCATCCATCAATAGGCTAAGGTGAGGGTTAAACATTTTTAAAAGCTTTCAAAACTCACATGGATGCTCTCATGTGGCTATATTTACCTCTGTAGTTGTTGTATTTGTGTTTATATGAGCTTATCTACTCATGCATGGCATGATAATGGCTAGAATCTGAAGATAGGTAAAAACTTTTTTGTTGGCAGTTTTCTGACCTTGTTGTACGAACTGCATTTGGCTTAGTAAACCTTTATAAAAATTCATGAAAATAGCTATGTTTCTCTACTTTTCAGTTCTGGACATTTTTGTCAGAAATAGGACAAAGCTAACTATGACTCTAAGACCCTCAAATATTGAAAAAAAGCGTAATGTGTCTAAAACTGGACAGTTTTGCATAGTCTCACAGTTTTGGCTATAACTCCTAAGTCCGAACTCCAGATGATGCAAGGTTTGTTTCTAGATTTAAATCACTCATTAGGCTTCAATTTGACATTTGGTTCACTTAAATTGGAGATCGTTTTCTTGGCTAAATGAATGTGGAAAAATAGTCCATTACAGTAGAGTTTTGGCTTGGTAAAATGCTTTGAATCATGTTGAAACTTTACTTGTGGTATTGAATGCTTGGAATTGTGGTAATTGGAAGTTGTGTGCGCTGTTTGGATGGTTGAGGATGCTTAAATAATTGATGCATGGCTTGGTTTGATTACGTGACAAATTGTGGCTTAATCGCACGTGTAAGCATGAATTGAGTCCCCATTGACTATGAAAACTTGCTAAGTGATGATCTTATGGTTAATGTGTTCAATTGTGTGATTAGTAGGCTGCCCAATAAATGCTAAGTATGTTTGAAATGGTTAAAGTATCTCTTGTGGTCCTTAGCAAATAAACCAACACTTGAGCACGGCTTTTGCAAACCCTAATGGTCCCGTAGATTCCCAAGTCATAAACCACCTTGTGTGACTTAAGATTGACGTTGAGGAATGTTAATAGGCTGCCCGGAATTGTTTTTATAACTCTAAATATGATTCCCAATGATTGTACGTTGATAATTGAACTATTCTTGCACCCGGTTTTGTGTAGGTGCCGTAGCATGCTTATATGATCTCAACACTTGATATGTGAACTAAAATGAGCTATATGACTTGTTTATTTGGTGATGACTTGGCTGTCCGTTAAATGTTCACATGCTTCTAAGTGTTTTACAAAATGAATTTACATGTGAAAGCATGCCTCGTATGTTTACTTGTCGATATGTGATCTTATAATTGCTCGGAGGCAACCTACTTTGTTGACCTCCTAATGTGAATTGTTAAAAGATATTCAATGGCTTATTTGAACATGATTACTTGGCTGCCCGTGAAATTTTAATTGCTTCCAAATTTATATATGAAATGATTATATGTTCTTATAATGCCTTATGTGCCAATATGTCAAAATGTGATCATATATTTGCTCGGAGGCAACCTACTTTGTTGACCTCCCAATGTGAAATGTTAAATGGCATACATGTGCATTGCATACAAGGTTTCAACCTTTCATTTTGGCATGGTAGCGTTTCACGCATGCCGGGCGGCATCGGGCTTGCCGGTGCTACCGTGACTACCATGGTCCAATTCCCTCTCTCGCTTTGGGGCTATACTTCCTCGTAGAGTTGGGTCGTATGTTTTTGGGGTACATCCGGAGTACACCCATTTGGAGTGATAAGTGGATGATTGAAGCCGGCCGCAACAACTGTTATCCAAAATGATCTTGAGAGCAAATGTTCACCGATTGATCTTGAGAGCGAAAGCTCTCCGTCTCTTTTTTACTATGTGTTTAAGTACTCTCGCTTGGTTCCTAGAGAACCTCAGGGAGGAAAGACAAGTAAATGTGTTCCTTTATATTTATGTATTGTTATGAACTTACTTATTTTATTTGACTGGTTTTCAAAGGAGATTTCACAAGTTAACCAAAAAAGGATTTTCAAAACCTTGTCACTTGTTTTCCCCCCTCGCTGAGTTCATAAGGACTCACCCTCTTTTTTGTCACAGGTGAAACAAATTCGGAATAGGTACCCGAGGAGAATGTGCTTGTTGATGATTCCTCGGAGTGATTACGTGTTTTATGTGCCTTGCTTGTCAGTGGTTGTTCTGTGAACGTTGTGTTTGCTTTGAAGACTACTTATTTTGTTGATGTAAATGACCCCGTTGTAATTTGGGCTAATTTTAGCTTGTACTAATTATAACCGGACAAACTCTTTATTTGGTTGTTTGCTTTCATTTTTTTTATTAGTAGTTATCGTAGGTGTTTAAACCACTAAGTGAAGAATCAAATAACGTAACTCTATCTAAACTCACCTAGGTGCTCAATCATAAGCCAAAGAACAACATGTACTTGCGTGATAGGAATTGACAAATAAACGGGACATAGTTAACATGTTAGGCTTGTTAATCAAACGAGACTTTCGAGATAGACTAGTAAGCATATCGGTTGACGACAAAATAGGAATTCTTAATGGAATTGGATTAATGATTGGAATAATTGAGGCGTTTAAAAATTAGGTCAAACTAAAAGGTACAAAATACAGTCGTTATGTTGCCCATTTTTTGAAAAAGAATTTGGAGTTTTAGGCTAACGGATAAGCTTTAACCTTCGTCAATCGGTTATAGTCATAAAATAATGTGAATGATTAGATCACACCCTAGTCTATCCTCCTTAGGTTGGGTTGGGCATTATAACATAGGCCCGTCGGAACCAACTGAGGGACGGCTTCAAGGCCGCATGGTGCTTGGATCGCCACGACATTGAAGCATCAGAAATCGTCTCATAGTAACGCTCGCGTCATTGCTTAATGAAAGCTAATACCACATGTGCTAGGCAATTCGCGCATCATGCATGCCTCCCAACGTCCCCCTGTATGCACCCGTATGCACAGAACGCGACAAGAAAACTACCTTCCTGCCCATGCGGTGCTTGGATCACCACGACACTAGACCACGTCTGTCACATTACGACTCAATGATGACCATGGCGTCGTGTGCTAGGCAATTCGCGCATCGCACAGGCACGTCAGAACCAACTGGGGGACGACTTCAAGGCCGCATGGTACTTGGATCACCACGACATTGAAGCATCAACAATCGTCTCATTGCAACGCTCGCATTGTTGCTTAACGAAAGGCAATGCCATGTGTGCTAGGTGATTCGCACATCACGCTTGCCCCTACCGTCCCCCAAGAGCCACCCAAGCCCACGCGGTGGTTGGATCGCCACGACACTAGACCATGGCCGCGCGTATCCATTGGGCAACGGCCATGGCTTCGTGTACTTGGCGATTTGCGTATCGCTCAGGTCCAACGACATGCGGGGGATGGGAATGTCCCCTAACGTGTACCTAGCCGGCAGCACGGGGATGGCTAGTTTTGTGCTTGGGCAACCACTCGCCCCCTCATTAGCCATCCCAATGACGTCGACGGTGTTGCGGCACAAAGATGGATAATGAGGGGCTAGGGAAGCCACCACGTTCCTCATTAGCCATGGTGCTTGGATCGCCAAGACATTGAAGCATCAGCAATCGTCTCATCATAACGCTCACGTCGTTGCTTAACGAAAGCTAATGCCACATGTGGTAGGCGATTCGCGCATCAAGCATGCCCCCCACCGTCCCTCTGTATGCACCCATATGCACGGAACAGGAGAAGCAAACTAACTTCCTGCCCACGCTATGCTTGGATCACCATGACACTAAACCACGTCTGTAGCATTACGACTCGGCGAGGATCATGGCGTCGTGTGCTAGGCAATTCGCGCATCACGTAGGCCAGTGGCAACACACCATGGGACAGCTTCGAGACAGCCCAGTGCTTGGATTGCCACAACATTGAAGCTCTAGCCATTGTCTCATCGCAACGCTCGCGTCATCACTTAACGAAACCCAAGGCCGTGTGGTAAGCGATTCGCGCAGTCCCCCACCGTCCCCCTATAAGCACCCATATACACAGAACGGGACAAGCAAACATCCTGCCTACGCGGTGCTTGGATCGCCACGACACTAGACCACGTTCGTCACATTACGACTTAGCGACGACCATGGCATCGTGTGCTTGGCGATTCGCGCATCGCGCAGGCCCATAGGCATACACAGGGCGACAACTTCGAGGTAGCACGGTGCTTGGATCGCCACAACATTGAAGCTTCAGCAATTGTCTCATCGCAACTCTCGCGTCGTTGCTTAACTAAAGCCAATGCCACATGTGCTAGACGATTCGCGCATCACGCATGCCCCTCACCATCCCCCTGTATGTATCCATATGCACGGAACGGGACAAGCAAACTACTTTTCTGCACATGCAGTGCTTGGATCACCACGACACTAGACCACGTCCGTCGGATTTCAACTCAGTGAGGACCATGGTATCGTGTGCTAGGCGATTCGCACATCACACATGCCCGTCAAAACCAACCCAGGGATGGCTTCAAGGCCGCATGGTGCTTAGATCGCCACGACATTGAAGCATCAACAATCGTCTCATTGCAATGCTCGCGTCGTTGCTTAACGAAAGCCAATGCCACTAGTGCTAGGCGATTCGCGCATCACGCATGCCCTCCACCGTCCCCCTGTATGCATCCGTATGCACGGAACAGGACAAGCAAACTATCTTCCTGCACACGTGGTGCTTGGATCACCATGACACTAGGCCACGTCCATCGCTTTATGACTCAGCGAGAACCATGGCATCGTGTGCTAGGCAATTTGCGCATCGCACAGGCCCATCGGAACCAACTGAGGGACGGCTTCAAGGCTGCATGGTGCTTGGATCGCCACGACATTGAAGCATCAATAATTCTTTCATCGCAACGCTCGCGTCATTGCTTAACGAAAGCTAATGCCACATGTACTAGGCGATTCGCGCATCACGCATGCCCCCCACCGTCTCTCTGTATGCATTCGTATGCACGGAACCGGACAAGCAAACTATCTTCTTGCCCACGCGGTTCTTGGATCGCCAAGACACTAGACCACGTCCATCACATTACAACTCAGTGAGGACCATGGCGTCGTGTGCTAGGAGATTCGCGCATCACACAGGCCCGTCCGAACCAACCGAGGGACGGATTCAAGGCCGCATGGTGCTTGGATTGCCATGACATTGAAGCATCAGCAATCGTCTCATCGCAACGCTCACTTCGCTACTTAACGAAAGCTAATGCCACATGTGCTAGGCGATTCACGCATCACGTATTCCCCCCACCGTCCCCCTGTATGTACCCGTATGCACGGAACGGGACAAGCAAAATACCTTCCTGCCTATGCGGTGCTTGGATTGCCAAGACACTAGACCACGCTCGTCGCATTATGACTCAGCGAGGACCATGACGTCGTGTACTAGGCGATTCGCGCATTGCACAGGCATGTCAGAACCCACTGGGGGACGGCTTCAAGGCCGCATGATACTTGGATCGCCACGATATTGAAGCATCTGCAATCGTCTCATTGCAATGCTCACGTCGTTGCTTAACGAAAGCCAATGCCATATGTGCTAGGTGATTCACGCATCACGCTTGCCCCTACCGTCCCCCAAGTGCTACCCAAGCCCACGCGGTGCTTGGATCGCCATGACACAAAACCATGGCCGCCCGGATCCACTCGGCAATGGCCATGGCTTCATGTGCTAGGCGATTCGCGCATCGCACAGGCCTAACCACACATCAGGGGACTGGAATGTCCCCCAACGTGTACCTAGCTGGCGCCACGGGGATGGCTAGTTTTGTGCTTGGGCAAGCACTCGCCCCCTTATTAGCCATCCCAATGACGTCGACGATGTTGCGGCACCAAGATGGATAATAAGGGGATAGGGAAGCCACCACGTTCCTCATTAGCCATCCTGGTGCTATGCCGAGGGATATGCCGGGGGACGCAGGGTGGGGGTGGTATGGCCCCAACGCACAGGTATGCAATGCAATACCTCGGCGTGATTCACTCGGTAGGCATTCTAGCCCACAATATAGCCCACGATATAGCCCACAATGTGCCATGAAGTGCCCACAACGTCCTCCCGCATGGACCTCGACCAGGGGGCTTGACACCACATACCCCCCTATAGTACATTTAGATGCATAAACCCAAGTGACAACAGTAGCATACATTTTACTAAAGACTCATAATAGGTGTTTTACACTACAAAAGGCCCCATATGGCATGATCTGCGTACCCAACTTGCTCCTTATTGATAGCATATGATATCCAAATGCTTCAAAATTATTTTTTTCGAAAAAATATTTTTTAATATATAATATTTGCGAAAAATAGGGAAAACTCAGAAAAATAGTGGAAAATTCAAAAAAAAATATATTAATTCATACATTAATTTGTTAACTGATATTCAAAATATTTTTTTCAGAAAATTAATTTATAATTTTTGAAAATTAAGAAAAATAGGGAAAAATTAGAAAAAATGCTAGAAAATTCAGGAAAATTTATATTAATTTATAAATTATTTTGTTTACATGATATTTGGCATTAAATTTTTTTTTGAAAAGATTGGGAAACCGGTTAATCTATTTCGCCTCACAAATGTGACGAACTGTTTGCCAGACAAGGCAAAGGTTAAGACTACTTCATAGATTCGGAAACCATTTGTAAAAGGATATCAATGTCCACATTTGTGTCATAATACATTCGGCATGCCCGATACCTCCGAATGCTTAACATTGCCCGTCGTGCCCAATGTCTCTTAGTAGTGCCAAAGCCGTCCCTCAACATCCCACATCGTCCACCAAGCGTACCCCAATAGTGCCCTAGCCTTGCCCCAACAGTGCCCCAGCCATGCCCCAATAGCGGCCCTTGAGCGCCCCGCGTGCGCCACTTGCGCACACCATTGTGCGGCACGGGCGCCCCATGCTCGCAACTTCGTGCCGCATGTGGGCCACATGCGCGCATCATTGTGCGGCATGGGTGCAAGATGCGCACACCATCTTGCGGCATGGGCACCCCATGCGCGCAACTTTATGCCGCATGCGGGCCACATGCGCATACCATAGTGCTGCATGCGCGCCTCACGAGGGCACATTCGTGCGTCTTGCGCGTAGCATCGTGCGGCATGTGGGCCACATGCATGCACCATCGTGCAGCATGCGCTCCCGATATCGGCAACATTATGCGGCAAGGGCACCACATTCGCGCACCATCGTGCGACATGGGCGCCCCATTGGCGCACTAGCATGGGGCATGCGGGCCACATGCACCCACCATCGTGCGGCATGAGTGCCTGATACACGTACCATCATGCCGAATGGGCGCCCCATAAGCGCACCTTCATGCGGCATGCGAGCCACATACGCGCAACATTGTGCGGCATGGGTGCCTCATGCGCGCACCTTTCTGCAGCATGTGGCCTACATGCGTGCACCATCATGCCACATGTGCATCCCATGCGGACACCTTCATGCGACATTGGCACCCCATGCGTGCAACTTCGTGCCGCATGCGCACACCATCGTGAGGCATAGGCGCCCCATGCGTGCACCATCATGCAGCATGGGCACCCCATGCGCACACCATCGTGCAGCACGTGCGCCCCATGTGCGCACCTTCATGCCTCATGCAGGCCATATGCGCGCACCATCGTGCGGGACGGGCACCCTATGCCGCAACTTAGTGCGGCATGGGTGCCCCATGCATACGCCCCACGTGGCCCAACTAGTTGCCCCATCGTGTTCCATGCGCGATCGTACTGCCTGCCAAGCCGTTCCCTAATTGCGTGCCAATCTACGGCTCATCCGAGGTCCCAAGTATGTGCCCCATGTACGTGCCCCATCCGAGGCCCAATCGTGCACCATCGTGCAACATCGTGGCCAATCGTGCCGCAACCGTTCACTAACATGCCCAGCCGTGCCGAAGATAGGGGCAACATAACCTCAGTCATCGTTAATGCTGAGGGAAGAATGTTAGGCACCTTGGCGGGTCGCCAGCATACAAGGTCGAGTTCAAATTTTTTGCCATCTCTTACGAAGCAAGCATAGGTTGTCTAACACTTAGACAATCGAGGCGATGCGCGGGGTCGGCCGGCAATGGGCCCGTTAGCACTTGGGCATAGGATATAGTACTTAGGCATCATTGGGCATAGCACTTGGGTGCACATAGCACTTGGGCATAGAGCTTGGGTGCACATAGCACTTTGGCATCAATGGGCATAGCACATAACACTTGGTCATCATTGGGCATAACACATAGCACTTGGGTGTGTGCTTTTGGGCATTCGCGCGTCGACACTTAAAACTTATGACGTCGACATTTGGGCATCCTTGGGCATAGCACTTTGGTATAGCACTTGGGCATCCTTGGGCATAGTACTTAGCACTTGGGCATCCTTGGGCATAGCACTTAGCACTTGGGCATAATTGGGCATCATCGTTGTCTCGAAACCCCACGACACTTGTGAAGGTACTTATGCACGCAGCGAGCGTGGCAAACTAACTTGGGCTAATGTTATTCGGATTTGGGCGCAGATCACTTGGCAACACTTGGGCATTCGCGCGTTGACACTTGGGTTACAACTTATGGCTTACTTAGGCCCTTGGAGACACACTTGGGGTGCGACATAGGGTGTCAAACCTTTTGGCCCATTTGGGGTAAATAGTGTTGGTTGATGGGATTGGATTGCGGATGGGGAGGAGATAGGCGAGGAGGGGGAGGGACGAATCAGAGCGACAAAGGGCTGAATCTCAGTGGATCCTCGCAGCAAGGCCACTCTGCCACTTATAATACCCCGTCGCGTATTTAAGTCATTTGCAAAGGATTCTGCTCACTGTTCGATGTAAATTGTACTTCAAGGCGGCCGGCGCGACGCTTCTGTCGTGATGGCTTGGCCAACGACACGTGTCCTTAGGGACCGGAGGCCCCTAATATTGGTCGGTGAATGGGCCACAGGCGAGCACATCGTTTCTAGCCCAGATTCTGACTTACAGGCATTTAGTCATAATCCAGCGCATGGTAGCTTCGCTCCACTGGCTTTTCAACCAAGCACAATCACCAATTGTACGAATCAACGGTTCCTCTCATAACAGGTTGAATTACTATTGCAACACTGTCTTCAGTAGGGTAAAACTAACCTGTCTCACGACAGTCTAAACCAAGCTCGCGTTCCCTATTGGTGGGTGAACAATCCAACACTTGGTGAATTTTGCTTCACAATGATAGGAAGAGCCGACATCAAAGGATCAAAAAGCAACGTCGCTATGAACGCTTGGCTGCCATAAGCCAGTTATCCCTGTGGTAACTTTTCTGACACCTCTAGCTTCAAATTTTGAAGGTCTAAAGGATCGTTAGGCCACGCTTTCATGGTTCGTATTCGTACTGGAAATCGGAATCAAACGAGGTTTTACCCTTCTGTTCCACATGAGATTTCTATTCTCGTTGAGCTCATCTTAGGACACCTGGGTTATCTTTTAACAGATGTGCCGCCTCAGCCAAACTCCCTACCTAACAATGTCTTCTGCCCAGATCGGCCCGCAGAGCGAGCCTTGGGTCCAAAAAGAGGGGCAGTGCCCCGCCTCCGATTCACAGAAAAAGTAAAATAATGTTAAAAGTAGTGGTATTTCACTTTCGCCTTTCAGCTCCCACTTATCCTACACCTCTCAAGTCATTTCACAAAGTCGGACTAGAGTCAAGCTCAACAATGTCTTCTTTCCCCGCTGATTCTGCCAAGCCCGTTCCCTTGGCTGTGGTTTCGCTGGATAGTAGACAGGGATAGTGGGAATCTTGTTAATCCATTCATGCGCGTCTCTAATTAGATGACAAGGCATTTGGCTACCTTAAGAGAGTCATAGTTACTCCCGCCGTTTACCTGCGCATGGTTGAATTTCTTCACTTTGACATTCAGAGCACTGGGCAGAAATCACATTGCGTGAGCATCCGCAAGGACCATCGCAATGCTTTTTTTTAATTAAACAGTCAGATTCCCCTTGTCCTTACCAGTTATGAGCTAGTTGTTCGACACCCGGGGAAGGCCCCTGAGGGTGCCGTTTCCAGTTCGTCCCCCGGCCGGCACGTTATGACCTGCTCTCGCCGTGGGAGTAGCTCGAGCAGTCTGGATACTGCGCGATGTGCGGTGCTTTTCTAGCCGCTAGACCCTACCTCCGGCTGAGTTGTTTCAAGGGTGGGTACGCTGTTAAACAAAAAAGATAACTCTTCCCGAGGCCCACGCCGACATCTCCGGACTCCCTAACGTTGCCGTCAACCGCCACGTCCCAATTCAGGAATTTTAATCCGATTCCCTTTCGGTGCACGCGCGGAATGCGCTATCTGTCGGGCTTTCCCCGACCCTTAGGATCGACTAACCCATGTGCAAGTGCCATTCACATGGAACCTTTCCTTTCTTCGGCCTTCAAAGTTCTCATTCGAATATTTACTACTACCACCAAGATCTACACCGACGGCCGCTCCGCCAGGGCTCGCGCCCTGGGTTTTAAGGTGACCGCCGCGCCCTCCTACTCATCAAGGCTTGGCACTTGTCCCGACGGCCGGGTATAGGTCGCGCGCTTAAGCGCCATCCATTTTCGGGGCTAGTTGATTCGGCAGGTGAGTTGTTACATACTCCTTAGCGGATTTCGACTTCCATGACCACCGTCCTACTATCTTAATCGACCAACACCCTTTGTATGATCTAGGTTAGCGTGCAGTTGGGCACCGTAACCCAGCTTCTGATTCATCCTGTATCGCCCGTTCTGCTTACCAAAAATTGCCCACTTGGAGCTCTTGATTCCGTGGCGCGGCTCAATGAAGCAGTCGTGCCATCCTACCTATTTAAAGTTTGAGAATAGGTCGAGGGAATTGTGCCCCCGATGCCTCTAATCATTGGCTTTACCCGATAGAACTCACACGCGAGCTCCAACTATCCTCAGGGAAACTTCGGAGGGAACCAGCTACTAGATGGTTCGATTAGTCATTCGCCCCTATACCCTAGTCAGACGAACGATTTGCACATCAGTATCACTGCGGGCCTCCGCCAGGGTTTCCTCTGGCTTCGCCCCGCTCAGGCATAGTTCAACATCTTTCGGGTCCTGACAAGTATGCTCGCACTCGAACCCTTCTCAGAAGATCAAGGCCAGTCGGCGGTGCACCACCCGGGGAGGATCCCGCCAATCAGCTTTCTTGCGCCTTGCGAGTTTACGCACCTATTGACTCACACACATGTCAGACTCCTTGGTCCGTGTTTCAAGATGGGTCAAATGGGGAGCCCGCAGGCTAGCACCGGGAGCACGTAGATGCCGAAGCACGCCTTAGGCGTGCGCTTCCCCGCCACGATCGAGGCAACGGCATTCTACGGTCATATCTACTGCCCTAGCTTTGGCTGCTGCCTCAATCCGCACTGGT
>CM075779.1:50777979-50805479 GCA_037974665.1 Ehretia macrophylla
ATTCGCACATCGCACAGGCACGTCAGAACCCACCAGGGGACGGCTTCAAGGCCGAATGGTGCTTGGATCGCCATGACATTGAAGCATCAACAATCGTCTCATGACAACGCTCGCGTCCTTGCTTAACGAAAGCCAATGCCATGTGTGCTAGGTGATTCGCACATCACGCTTGCCCCCACCGTGCCCCAAGAGCCACCCAAGCCCACGCGGTGCTTGGATCGCCACGACACTAGACCATGGTCGCGCGCATCCACTCTACAACGACCATCGCTTCATGTGCTAAGCGATTCGCGCATCGCGCAGGCCCAACGACATGTCGGGGGATGGGAATGTCCCCTAATGTGTACCTAGCCGGCGGTACGGGAATGGCTAGTTTTATGCTTGGGCAACCACTCGCCCCCTCATTAGCCATCCCAATGACATCGACGGTGTTGCGGCACCAAGATAGATAATGAGGGGCTAGGGAAGCCACCATGTTCCTCATTCACTATCCTGGTCCCACGCCAAGGGACATGTCGGGGGACGCGGGACAGGGGTGGCACGGCCCTAACGCATGGGTATGCAATGAAATACCTCGGCGTGATTCACTCAGTAGGCATTCCCACCCACAATATAGCCCAAGGTATAGCCCACAATATAGCCCACAATGTGCCACGAAGTGCCCACAACGTCCCCTCGCATGGACCTCGACCAGGGGGTTGACACCACATACCCCCCAATATTACATTTAGATGCAAAAACCCAAGTGACAATTGTAGCGTACATTTTGACAGAGATTCATAATAGGTGTTTCACACTATAAAAGGCCTCATATGGTATGATCTTCATACCCAACTTGCTCCTTATTGATAGCATATGATATCCAAATGCTTCAAAATTATTTTTTTTGAAAAAATATTTTTTCATATTTAATAATTGCGAAAAATAGGGAAAATCAGAAAAAATAGTAGAAAATTTAGAAAAAATTATATTAATTCATACATTAATTTGTTATTCAAAAATATTTTTTTGGAAAAATTAATTTTTAATATTTAAAAATTACGAAAAATAGGAAAAAATCAGAAAAAATACTAGAAAATTCAGAAAAATTTATATTAATTCGTAAATTAATTTGTTTACATGATATTTGGCATTAAAAATTTTTTTGGATGGATTAGGAAACCGATTAATCTATTTCGCCTCACAAATGTGACGAACAGTTTGTCGGACAAGGCAAAGGTTCAGACTACTTCATAGATTCAGAAACCACTTGTAAAAGGATATCAATGTCCACATTCGTGTCATAATACATTCCGCATGCCCAATACCCTCGAATGCTTAACATTGCCAGTCGTGTCCAATATCCCCTAGTTGTGCCAAAGCCATCCCCCAACATCCCCCAACGTCCCCCAAGTGTACCACCATAGTGCCCTAGTCGTGCCCCAACAGTACCCCAACAGCCTCCTTTTAGTGCCTCGCGCTCGCCACTTGAGCGCATTATCGTGCGGTACGGGCGCTCCATGTGCGCACCTTTATGCCGCATGCGAGCACGATGCGCACACCATCGTGCGTCATGGGCGCCCCATGCGTGCACATTCGTGCGGCATGCGGGCCACATGCACGCACCATCATGTGGCATGCGCACCCGATGCACGCACCATCGTGCGACATGGGCGCCCCAAGTGAGCACCTTCGTGCAGCAGGCGCGCACCATCGTGTGGCATGGACGCCCCATGCGCGCACCATTGTATGGCATGCACGCCCGATGTCTGCACCATCGTGCAGTAAGGGCGCCCCATGCGCGCACCTTCGTGCGCCATGCACGCACCATCGTGAAGCATGGGTGCCTCATGTGTGCACCATCGTGCGGCATGCGGACCATATACCTGCACCATCATGCGGCATGCGGGCCCGATATAAGCACCAGCGTGTGGCATAGGCGGCCCATACGCACACCTTTGTGCGGCATGCGCACACCATCGTGCGGCGTGGGCGCCCCATGCATGCACCTTCGTGCGGCATGCGAGCCACATGTGCACACCATCGTGCAACATGCGCGACCCATGCGTGCACCATCGTGGGGCATGGGCGTCCCATGCGGGCACCATCGTCCAGTATGTGGGCCACATGCGTGCACAATCGTGCAGCACAGGAGCCCCATGCGCGAACCTTAGTGCGGCATGGGCGCCCCATACGCACGCCCCACGTGGCCCAACTGCTTGCCCCATCGTGCTCCATGCACGACCCTACTGCTTGCCAAGCCGTGCCTCAATTGCATGCCAAGTTGTGGCTCATCCAAGGCCCCAAGTACGTGCCCTATGTACATGTCCCATCCGAGGCCCAATCGTGCGCCGTAATGCAACACCGTGGGAAGTCGTGCCGCAACCATTCACTAATGTTCCTAGCCGTGCCGAAGAGAGGGGCAACATAACCTCAGTCATCGTTAATGCTGAGGGAAGAATGTTAGGCACCTCGACGGGCCGGCAGCACACAACGTCGGATTCAAATTTTTTTCCATCTCTTATGAAGCAAGCATAAGATGTCTAACACTTGGGCACTCGAGGCGATGCGCGGGGTCGGCCGACAGTGGGCCCGTTAGCACTTGGGCATAGCACATAGCACTTAGGCATTATTGGGCATAGCACATGGGTGCACATAATACTTGGGCAAAGAGCTTGGGTGCACATAGCACTTGGGCATCAATGGGCATAGCACATAGCACTTGGGCATCATTAGGCATAGCACATAGCACTTGGGTATAGCACTTTGGGCATTCGCGTGTCGATACTTAAAACTTATGACGTCGACACTTGGGTATAGCAGTTGGGTATCCTTGGGCATAGCACTTAGCACTTGGGCATCCTTGGGCATAGCACTTTGCACTTGGGCAGCCTTAGGCATAGCACTTAGCACTTGGGCATAATTGGGCATCATCGTTGCCTTGAAACCCCACGACACTTGCGGGGGAACTTTTGCACGCAGTGAGCGTGGCAAACTAACTTGGGCTAATATTATTCAGACTTAGGCGTAGATCACTTGGCAATACTTGGGCATTCGTGCATTGACACTTGGGTTACAACTTATGACTTATTTAGGCACTTGGAGACACACTTGGGAAGCGGCATAGGGAGTCGAACCTCTTGGCCCATTTAGGGGAAATAGTGTTGGTTGATAGGATTGGATTGCTGATGGGGCAGAGATAGGCAAGGAGGGGGGAGGGACGAATCGGAGCGATAAAGGGCTGAATCTCAGTGGATCGTGGAAGCAAGGCTACTCTGCCACTTACAATACCCCGTCACATATTTAAGTCGTCTGCAAAGGATTCTGCCCGCTGCTCGATAGGAATTGTACTTCAAGGCGGCTGGCGCGACACCTCCGTCGAGACGGCTTGGCCAACGACACATGCCATTGGGGACCGGAGGCCCCTAATACGGGTCGGTGAACGGGCGGTGGGCGAGTATGTCGCTTCGAGCCTGGATTTTGACTTAGAGGCGTTCAATCATAATCCAGCGCACAGTAGCTTCGCGCCACTGGCTTTTCAACCAAGCGAGATGACCAATTGTGCGAATCAGCGGTTCCTCTCGTACTAGATTGAATTACTATTGCGACATTGTCATTATTAGGGTAAAACTAACATGTCTCATGACGGTCTAAACCCAGCTCATGTTCGCTATTGGTGGGTGAACAATCCAACACATGGTGAATTCTGCTTCACAATGATAGGAACAGCCGACATCGAAGGATCAAAAAGCAACGTCGCTATGAACGCTAGGTTGCCACAAGTCAGTTATCCCTGTGGTAACTTTTCTGATACCTCTAGCTTCAATTTCTGAAGGTCTAAAGGATCGTTAGGCCACGCTTTCACAGTTCATATTCGTACTAGAAATCAGAATCAAACGAGCTTTTACCCTTCTGTTCCACATGAGATTTCTATTCTCGTTGAGATCATCTTAGGACACATGTGTTATCTTTTAACAGATGTGCCGCCCCAGCCAAATTCCCCACCTAACAATGTCTTCTGCCCGGATCGGCCAGCAGAGCGAGCCTTAGGTCCAAAAAGAAGGACAGTGCCCCGTCTCCGATTCACAGAATAAGTAAAATAACGTTAAAAGTAGTGGTATTTCACTTTCGCCTTTCGGCTCCTACTTATCCTATACCTCTCAAGTCATTTCACAAAGTCGGACTAGTGTCAAGCTCAACAGGGTCTTCTTTCCCCGCTGATTCTGTCATGCCCGTTCCCTTGGTTGTGGTTTCGCTGGATAGTAGACAAGGACAGTAGGAATCTCGTTAATCCATTCATGTGTGTCACTAATTAGATGACAAGGCCTTTGGCTACCTTAAGAGAGTCATAGTTACTCCCGCCGTTACCCGCGCATGGTTGAATTTCTTCACTTTGACATTCAGAGCACTAGGCAGAAATCACATTGCGTGAGCATCCGCAGGGACCATTGCAATGCTTTGTTTTAATTAAACAATCGGATTGTCCTTGCCCGTACCAGTTCAGATCTGGCTGTTCGACGCCTAGGGAAGGCCCCCGAGGGAGTCGTTCCCAGTCCGTCCCCCTGCCGGCACGTGGCGACCCGCTCTCGCCGTAGGAGCAGCTCGAGCAGTCCACCGACAACCGACGGGTTTAGGACTAGGACCCCCGTGCCCAGCCCTCAGAGCAAATCTTTTTCCCGAAGTTACGGATCCATTTTGCCGACTTCCCTTGCCTACATTGTTCTATCGGCCAGAGGTTGTTCACCTTGGAGACCTAATGCGGTTATGAGTACGACTAGGAGTGGATGGCACTTGGTCCTCCGGATTTTCAAGGGCAACCGAGGTTGTACCAGACACCGCGTGACGTGCAGTGCTCTTCCAGCCACTGGACCCTACCTCCGGCTGAGCCGTTTCCTCGATGGGCAGTGTGAGGTCCGACCTCAATTTGCGTGCGATACCTCATTTCGTGTACCCTAGACCTAGGTAAGCGTGCCCACACGCTAATCGAGAAAATATCTCACATGAAGCACTAGATCATTAATTAATCATACACACTCCACTAACTAATATTAAAGTGCTAAGTCAACTCACTAGAAGACAAAATCTCACAAAAAGCTAGACATTCTTATTCTCTATTCTCTATTCTTTTGCATATTCCAAGCATTCAATTAAATAATGGTCAAACAAGACAAAAAATTCAGAATTTTGCTTGCCTCGGCCAACCACATGGAGCATTTGAACAAGCCTTGCATATTTTAAAATTATACGTACACATTCTATGACAAGTTCATGACACAAAGCAAAAAAAAATGACTTAAAACCCTACCCAATGCACCCCATACTCGACACACTCAAATTGCCCATGCTAGACAATTCAAATTATGCTCTTGAAGACACAAAATCAGAATTTTCAAGGCCCTAGGCCGACACATGCATCAAAATTCCTCAAGCTTTTCATTCTTTCTCACATTCTCTCTTTCTTTCATTATTTCTCTCATTTCTTCTCTCGCTCTCTCAACCCTAGCTATAATTATAGACTCCATAGCTTAAGCTCATAATCCAAAGGTTCTTCAAGACATGCAAGTTACTAAAGAACTCGACCAAGCAAGCTAGAATGCAAAAAGACACACATGCAAGCTTATAGAACCTTCATTTCGGCTTAGGTAAGTTTGATAGCTCCTATTTTATTTTCTTTTTGTTCTAACCACATGCACCTACTAAGAACATGGTAACTTAGCTAGGAATTAGAGAATCTCAAGTTGTCTCTCGGCTAAGCAAGAAGAAAATTCAATATTGTGCTTCATCAAGAGTTTTGTGCATCATCATTGTTGTCTTGCTAAGGTGAGGGCTAAAACTCTCTTGAAAAGATTTCAAAAACCACATGCATGCCTTTAAATGTCTATTTTTATGTCTGTACTTGTGATATATGTGTGTAGATGAGCTTTTGTAAACTTGCATGGCAAGAAATTTGGCTAGAATGTGAAGATAGGTGAAATCGCATAAATAGATAGTCTTCTGACTTGTTGGAGTGAAGTGATTTTGACCAGGTAAATGATGTTGCAAAATGTGTGAAATTTGGTAGGTGAATAATTTTGCCCGTTCTGAGCATTTTTCGCAGAAATAGGCCAAAGCCAATTTTGAATCTAAGGTCTCCAAAATGGCAAAACATCGAAAGGTGTCCAAATCTGAAAAATCTGGGAAAATGAAGCAGGTTTTGGCAGATTCACTATCCTTGTAGAACGAACCAGTTTTGACTTAGTAAATGACGTCCAAAATGAATGTAATTTGGTCTGATGCTAGATTTTTCAGTTCTGGACATTTTTGTCAGGAATAGACTAAGGCTAAATCTGACGCTAAGGTCCTAAAAAACTGGACAGTTTTACGTAGTCTCACGGTTTTGGCAATAACTCTTGAACCCGAACTTCAAATAATGCGAGGTTTGTTTCTGAATTTAGTTCACTCCTTAAGCTTTAATTTGAAATTTTGTTTACTGGAATTGGAGATTATTTTATTGTCTCAATGATTGTGAGAATACAGACTATTGCAGTGAGGTTTTCATCTAGTGATATGCTTTGAAAATTATTGAAACTTCTCTTGTTGTATTAAATGCTTGGGATTGTGGCACTTGGATTTTGTATGGACTGTTTTGAATGCTTGAGGGTGTCTTAATTAATCGATGCATGGCTTTAGTTCAATTACGTGACAACTTGGGGCTTAATCGCACGGGTGAGCATGAATTGAAACCCTAATGACTAGGAAAACTCGCTAAGTGTTGATCCTATGGATATCGTTTTTTTATCTAATTAGTAGGCTGCTTGTAGTTGCCTTATAGCCCTAAATGTAATTCCGATGATTACATATTGACAAGTAGACCTTTCTTGCACCCGGTCCCACGTAAATATCGTTGCATGTTGTATGACCTTATTATTTGATTACGTGAACTTCAAAATGAGTTATATGACTTGATTTACATGCATTACATGGCTGCCCGTTTAATATTCATATAACTCCATGTGCTTTACAAGTGAAATTACCTGTCATAAACCTTGCATGTTTACTTGTAAATGTGCAATCTTATGACTGTTCGGAGGAAACCTACTTTGTTGTCCTCCTAATGTGATATATTAAATGTCATATATGTGCATTGCATACAAGGTTGCAACCTTTCATTCTGGCGTGGTAGCGTTCATGCACACTGGGCGGCATCGGGCTTGCCGGTGCAACCGTGACTACCATTGTCCAATTCCTTCTCTCGCTTGAGGGCTAGACTTCCTCGGAGAGTTGGGTCATAGGATTTCAGGGTACATCCGGAGTACACCCATTTGGCGTGATAAGTGAAAGATTTGAAGTCGGCCGCAACAATTGATACTGAAGTAAACTGAGAACAAAAGCTCATCGTATCCTTTTCACTATGTGTATAAGTACTCTCGCTTGGTTCCTAGAGGACCTCGGGGAGGAAAGATGGGTAATTGTGTTCTTTTACTTTTACATTACATTATGTACTTACTTGTGATACATGTCATGCTTGCAAAAATAGTTTTCATAAGTTGAACTGAAAAGAGTTTCAAAACTTATTTCTCGTTCCCCCTCGCTGAGTTCATAAGGACTCATCCTCTTTTATCATCTCAGGTGAAGAAGACCAGGAACAGGTACCCGAGTACAACGTGCCTTTTGATGATTCCTTGGAATGATTGCTTGCCCTACGTGCCTTACTTGACTATGGCCATTTTGTGAACGATATGTTGCTTGAAGGCTATTTCTTATGTTGCTTGTTGTTGTATTGTAAATTACCCCCGTTGTAATTTAGGGTCTAATTTTGACTTGTACTGATCATAACTAGATAGACACTCTTATGGTCGTTTTTGCTATTGCTACTGGCTAGTATCTATCACAGGCTTATGAAGTATTAGGTAAAGGATTAAGTAAAATGAATCTATCCAATCTTAAGTAGGTACTCATTGGTAGGCTAAGATCAACAGGTACTTTTTTAACAAGGATTAACAAATAAACGAGACAGAGTTATCATGCTAGGTTGTTAATCAAATGAGACTTCGAGATAACTAGTAGGTGTTTCAACTAGTGATAAATAGTAACCTTAGTTGGAAATGAATTTGGGATTGAAAGTTTTAAGGCCTTCAGAAAATTGGGTCAAACTAAAGAGTCCAATTACAGCCGTTATACTACTGGTTTTGTGGAGAATTTGTGGAGTTTTGGCTGAACGTTAAGTATTAAACCTTCATGAATGATTAAGTACGTGAAATGACTTGAATGTTTAGCTCACACACTAGTCTAACCTCTATAGGTCGGGTTGGGGTGTGACACCTTATCTTAATGGTATCAGAGCTTAGATTACTTAAGCCGGATTTAACTCTCGGACCTTGGGTAGAAGCCCTAGGGTTATTGAGATGACTTGTTTATGTTTGTTAATGTGTGACAATATCAAGTGTGCCTTCTCTGTCTCTATGTGCTTATGTGATTAACATGTCTTAACTGTTTCTAGAATTGTGATCTATATAAAATTATATGTTGCATATCTTATGCATTAAATTCTTGTCTTGTAGTATTCCAATAAATTGTGCATCGTAATTTGTGCCTATAGATGGCTGGCCCTAGTACCCGCACTACTAATAGGAGCGGTGAGCCCCAAGAGACCGGAGATGCTTATCAAACTAATCCCGGCATGGCTATGTTTAATATGATGGCGAATGCCATGGATCGCGTGTCGCGAGTGATGGAACGTCAAGATGCACGTGAAGCAAACAACAACAACAACAACATGAATGATGGTAACCATGGGAGAAATAACAGAATGCGAGAGTTCCTTGACTTTCACACGTCCAAATTGTACGGGGAAGCTGATGATGAAAAGGCAGAGGCTTGGCTGTCTGAGATCGAGAGGATTTTCAGGTCACTTGACTATACTGATGAAGAAAAGGTAGAGTTCGATGTGTTTCTGTTGCACGGGGATGCTGAGCATTGGTGGCACACTGTGGAAATACTTTGGGAAACTGATCATACACCTCGCCTGTGGGGTAATTTCGTTAAGGCATTCAAGGAAAAATACGTACCTACAGTTTCCAGGCAGAGGCGGATTGAGGAATTCATGCACTTGAACCAGGGTAACATGACGGTGGCTCAGTACAAGGCTCATTTTGACCGACTGTCCCGTTATGCTCAATACATGGTCAATACCCCTGTGGCGAAGATGTGGAAATTTATGAATGGGTTGAGGCCGGAAACTCAGGACCAGTTGGCTTTGCATGACTTTACTACCTATTCTGCTCTCCTTGCGGCTACCTCCCAAGTTGAGAAGAGAAAACTTGATAGAGCCGGTTCGAGCTAGCTGAACCAGAAGCCATATCAGCCTCCAGGTCAACAACGGAAATTCCAGAGTCAGAGTCGCAGTCAGGGCCAGAGCCAGAATAGACCAGTTGATAACCGTGGCCCGACTAAAGCACCATCAGCCTATTCCACCCACGGATCCACAGGTAGTTCACCTGCTACTTAGTCTATCAACTGTTCTTACTGTGACAAGAAGCGTCACACCGAGGCCTAGTGGTGGAAGAAGTCAGGACAATGTGTGCGGTGTGGCAGTGATCAACATCAGATCAAGGATTTCCCTAAATGGCAAGGAGGACAAAATCAAGTTAAACCAGCTCGTAGAGGCAAGACTCCAGTTCCTAGAGTTCAGGCCCGAGCTTATGCTATTGAGTGCGAAGAGCTTCCAGAGGAGACCATTGTTGTTGAAGGTACATTCTTGATACTGAATCAACCTGTTAGGGTACTAATTGATCCAGGTACTACTCATTCATTTATTACTCCCTTATGTGTGCAATGTGTGAAACTACGAGTTGTATGTTTGCCTTACGAAGTAGAAGTTGGTACTCCGATGGGTTCTAAACTTGTTACTTGCTCAGCTTGTAAAGCATGTAAAATCCAAATTAAAGATAGGGAATTCTTAGCCAATCTTATTGTATTACCCTTTCGAGACTATAAAGTCATCTTAGGGATGGACTAGTTGGCAAAGTATCATGCCCAACTAGATTGCCGGACGAAGATTGTAACATTCCAGATACCTGGTCAACCAATATTAGAGGTAATGGGTCGAAGAGACTTCACCGGGAGTTCCATCATTTCATCTACGAAAGCAGTAAAGTCCTTGAGAAAAGGATGTAGCGAATACTTAGCTTACCTCATCAACAAGCCGTCGGACAAAGCTAAGTTGGAGGAGATGCCAGTGATTAAAGATTATGCGGATGTGTTTCTAGAAGAGTTGCCCAGTTTACCCCCAAATCAGGAGATCGAGTTCATTATAGAATTACTGCCTGGCACCCAGCCGATATCTAAAGCTCCCTATCGTATGGCACCAGCCGAGCTACAAGAATTGATGGACCAAATGCAAGAATTGTTGAAGAAAGGGTTTGTTCAACCAAGTTCTTCTCTGTGGGGAGCGCCAGTCCTGTTTGTAAAGAAGAAAGATGGAACGTTGAGGCTATGCAACGATTACTGAGGATTGAACCAAGTGACCGTCAAGAATAAATACCCACTTCCACTGATCGACGAGTTGTTTGATCAACTTCAACGAGCTAAAGTATATTCGAAGCTCGACTTGAGGCAAGGGTACTATCAGTTGCGGATCAAAAAGGAGGATGTGCCTAAAACAGCTTTCAGGACGAGATATGGGCATTATGAATATGTGGTGATGCCATTTGGACTAACTAATGCCCCTGCAGCTTTTATGGACTTGATGCATAGGGTGTTTCAATCCTACTTGGAGCAATTTGTGGTGATCTTTATTGATGATATTTTAGTATACTCGAAATTCGAGGCTGAGCATGAACAACATCTGCGATTGGTATTGCAGAAACTTCGAGAGCATCAATTGTATGCAAAGTTTAGCAAATGCGAATTTTGGTTGCAGCAAATTGCATTTTTGGGGCGCATCATATCCCAAGAGGGAATAGCAGTGGATCCAGCAAAGATAGAAGCGGTGATGTCTTGGAAGAAGCCATAAAACGTTACGGAGGTTCGGAGTTTTCTTGGTCTAGCCAGCTATTATCGGAGGTTCGTGAAGGATTTCTCAAAGATCGCAGGACCGCTTACAAAGCTCACTCAAAAGAAAACAAAGTTCGTGTGGGATGACAAGTGTGAGAACAGCTTCCAAGAATTGAAGAAGAGATTGACCACTGCACGTGTTCTTGCATTGCCTAAAGGGAGTCAAGGTTTTGTAATCTATAGCGATGCTTCGAAGGAAGGACTGGGTTGTGTGTTGATGCAAAATGGTAGAGTGATTGCGTATGCTTCTAGGAAACCGAAGCCGTATGAATTGAACTACCCGACGCATGATTTGGAGTTAGCGGCTATTGTGTTTGCACTCAAGAAATGGAGGCACTATCTGTGGGATAACAAGTTCGAGGTGTTTACTGATCACAAGAGCTTGAAATACTTGTTCTCACAAAAAGAGTTGAACATGAGACAAAGACGGTGGATGGAGCTTTTGGATGATTATAACTGCACAATCAATTATGTGCCCCGTAAAGAAAATGTCGTTGCAGATGCCTTAAGTCGGAAAGCAAGCATGGCAAAACTGGAAGTTAAGGTGCAGGAGTTATTAGAGGAAGCATTTTGTGGAAACCACAATTGACTCAAAAAGGGTTACTATTTGCCAGGGTAAATAGCGTCTCGGCCCCCTATGGTTTACCATAAGTGCAAGTCGGATCCATGTGGTTTCATAATTAGCTTATAACCCCCTGTGCTTTTCAAAATTGAAGCATGCATGCCCCCTCCGTCAAACAATCTGTCAATTTTAACAGAATTTGTTATTCACGTGCTAGTAACGCAACTGTTTGTGTTTTTTACACGATTGACCAATATGTATGAGGTGCGCAATGGCCCCTTGTGTTTTAATGATGGGGCCGAGATGCTATTTACCCCTATTTGCCACTACACAAGTTCAATCGACCTTGTTGTCTGAATTACGAGAGGCTTAACAGAAGGACCAACAGTTTCAGAAGATTAAAGAAAGCAACACAGATTTCAAGTTTCATGATGATGGTATTTGGAGGTTTAAGAATCGGATTTGTGTTCCTAATGAGCCAGAGCTGAAAAAGAAGATTCTTGAAGAAGCCCATAATTCAAGATACACTATTTATCCCAGCGGAACAAAGATGTACCAGGATTTGAAGCAATACTATTGGTGGAATAACATGAAGAGAGAGATTGCTGAGTTTGTGGCACGGTGTTTGACTTGCCAGAGAGTCAAAGCAGAACATCAACGACCAGTAGGTTTACTTCAGCCGTTGGAAATTCCTCAATGGAAATGGGAACATATAACTATGGACTTTGTCATAGACCTGCCCAGGTCACAAAAGGGTCATGATGCCGTTTGGGTCATAGTGGATAGATTGACCATGTCAGCGCACTTTTTACCGATGAACAAGGAGGATATTCCTGAGAAATTGGGAGATATGTATGTGGTAGATATTGTAAGGTTGCACGGGATGCCTGTGAGTATTGTATCGGATAGGGATCCTTGTTTTACTTCCCGATTTTGGAAGAGAATGCTAGAAGCTTTTGGGAATGAAATTGAGTTTCAGCACGACTTATCACCCTCAGACTGATGGACAATCTGAGAGAACTATTCAGATTCTAGAGGATATGCTGAGGGCGTGTGTTTTAGACTTCGGGAAAGGTTTGGAGAAATATATGTCTCTAGTGGAGTTCGCTTATAATAATAGTTATCAGGCCACTATCGGGATGGCCCCATTTGAGGCATTGTATGGACGTAAGTGTCGATCCCCAATTTACTGAGATGAAGTAGGAGAGACGAAGACTTTTGACCCGACCCTACTACTAGAACTTATGAAGACTGTTGATAATGTCCACCTCATCCGAAAAAGGATGCTTACCGCCCAAAGCAGGTAGAAAAGTTATGTAGACCGACGGAGGCAGAGTCTAGAGTTTGAGGTCGGCGACAAGGTGTTCTTGAAGATACCACCTCGGAGGGGACTGATTAAACACGACAAGGGTAGAAAGTTGAGCCCGAGGTTTGTAGGACCATTTGAGATAATTGAGAAGGTTGGAAAATTGGCGTATCACTTGGAACTACCCCAAAACCTCTCCAATATTCATGACGTCTTTCATGTTTCAATACTACGGAAGTACCACCATGATCCATCGAATATCTTGGAGCCAGAGCCATTGCAGCTTCGGGAGAACTTGTCTTATGAAGAGAAGCCCGTTCGGATCCTAGACCAGCAAGATCGGGAGTTGCGCAGCAAATCTATACCGATGGTGAAAGTGTTGTGGGATCATCATGGAGTTGAAGAAGCAACGTGGGAAAGGCGACACCAGATGTAGCAATAGTATCCAGCTTTATTTCAAAGGTAATATTGAATTTCGGGACGAAATTCTTTTAAGGAGGGGAGGATGTGAGGCCCAACCTCGATTTACGTGCGATACCTCGTTTCGTGTGCCCTAGACCTAGGTAAGTGTGTCCACACGCTAATCGAGAAAGCATCTTACACGAAGCACTAGATCATTAATTAATCCTACAAACTCCACTAACTAATATTAAAATGCTAAGTCAACTTACTAGAAGACGAAATCTCACAAAAAAGCTAGACATTCTTATTCTCTATTCTTTATTCTTTTGCATATTCCAAGCACTCAATTAAATAATGCTCAAACAAGACAAAAAATTCAGAATTTTGCTTGCCTTGGCCGACCACATGGAGAATTTGAACAAGCCTTGCATATTTCAAAATTATACCTAGACATTCTATGACAAGTTCATGACACAAAGCAAAAAAAATGACTTAAAACCCTACCCAATGCACCCTATTCTCAACACACTCAAATTGCCCATGCTAGACAATTCAAATTATGCTCTTGAAGACACAAAATCAGAATTTTCAAGGCCCTAGGCCGACACATGCATCAAAATTCCTCAAGCTTTTCATTCTTTCTCACATTCTCTCTTTCTTTCATTCTTTCTCTCATTTCTTCTCTCTCTCTCTCGGCCCTAGCTGCAATTATAGACTCCATAGCTTAAGCTCATAATCCAAAGGTTCTTCAAGACATGCAAGTTACTAAGGAACTCGACCAAGCAAGCTAGAATACAAAAAGACACACATGCAAGTTTATAGAACCTTCATTTCGGCTTAAGTAAGTTTGATAGCTCCTATTTCATTTTCTTTTTGTTCTAACCACATGCACCTACTAAGAACATGGTAACTTAGCTAGGAATTAGAGAATCTCAAGTTGTCTCTCGGCTAGGCAAGAAGAAAAGTCGATCTTGTGCTTTATCAAGAGTTTTGTGCATCATCATTGTTGTCTTGCTAAGGTGAGGGCTAAAACTATCTTGAAAAGCTTTCAAAAACCATATGCATGCCTTCAAATGTCTATTTTTACCTCTGTACTTGTGATATATGTGAGTACATGAGCTTTTGAAAACATGCATGGCAAGATATTTGGCTACAACGTGAAGATAGGTGAAATCGCATAAATGGACAGTCTTCTGACTTGTTAGAGCGAAGTGATTTTGACCAGGTAAATGATATTGCAAAATATGTAAAATTTGGTAGGTGACTATTTTTGCCAGTTCTGAGCATTTTTCGCAGAAATAGGCCAAAGCCAATTTTGACTCTAAGGTCTCCAAAATGGCAAAGCATCGAAAGGTGTCCAAAACTGGAAAATCTGGAAAAATGAAGCAGGTTTTGGCAGATTCACTGTCCTTGTAGAACGAACCAGTTTTGACTTAGTAAATGATGTCCAAAATGAATGAAATTTGGTATTCCACTAGATTATTCGGTTTTGGACATTTTTGTCAGGAATAGACTAAGGCTAAATCTGATGCTAAGGTCCTCCAAAACGACAAGTATTGAAATGTGTGCAAATCTGGACAGTTTTGCGTAGTCTCACGGTTTTGGCTATAACTCTTGAACCCGAACTCCAAATGATGCGAGGTTTGTTTCTGAATTTAGTTCACTCCTTAAGCTTTCATTTGAAATTTTGTTCACTGGAATTGGAGATGGTTTGCTTGTCTCAATGATTGTGAGAATACAGACTATTGCAGTGAGGTTTTCATCTAGTGATATGCTTTGAAAATTATTGAAACTTCTCTTGTTGTATTAAATGCTTGGGATTGTGGCACTTGGATGTTGTATGGACTGTTTTGAATGCTTTAGGGTGTCTTAATTAATCGATGCATGGCTTGAGTTCAATTACATGACATCTTGGGGCTTAATCGCACGGGTGAGCATGAATTGAAACCATAATGACGAGGAAAACTTGCTAAGTGTTGATCCTATGGATATCGTGTTTAATTATGTGATTAGTAGGCTGCCCGTAGTTGCCTTATAGCCCTAAATGTGATTCCGATGATTACATATTGACAAGTAGACCTTTCTTGTACCCGGTCCCACATAAACATCGTTGCATGTTGTATGACCTTATTATTTGATTACGTGAACTTCAAAATGAGTTATATGACTTGATTTACATGCATTACATGGCTGTCCGTTTAATATTCGTATAACTCCATGTGCTTTACAAGTGAAATTACCTGTCATATCGTGCCTTGCATGTTTACTTGTAAATGTGCAATCTTATGACTGTTCGGAGGCAACCTACTTTGTTGTCCTCATAATGTGATATATTATATGTCATATATGTGCATTGCATACAAGGTTGCAACCTTTCATTCTGGCGTGGTAGCGTTCACGCACACCGGGCGGCATCGGGCTTGCCGTTGCAACCGTGACTACCATTTTCCAATTCCTTCTCTCGCTTAAGGGCTAGACTTCCTCGGAGAGTTGGGTTGTAAGATTTCAGGGTACATCCGGAGTACAACCATTTGGCGTGATAAGTGGAAGATTTGAAGTCGGCCGCAACAGCTGATACTGGAAGTAAACTGAGAGCAAAAGCTCACCGTATCCTTTTCACTATATGTATAAGTACTCTCGCTTAGTTCCTAGAGGACCTCGGGGAGGAAATACGGGTAATTGTGTTCTTTTACTTTTACATTACATTATGTACTTACTTGTGATATATGTCATGCTTGCAAAAAGAGTTTGTATAAGTTGAACCGGAAAAAAAGTTTCAAAACTCATTTCTCGTTCCCCCTCGCTGAGTTCATAAAGACTCACCCTCTTTTATCATCTCAGGTGAAGAAGACCAGGAACTGGTACCCGAGGACAACGTGCCTTTTGATGATTCCTTGGAATGATTGCTTGCCCTACGTGCCTTACTTGACTATGGCCATTTTGTGAACGATATGTTGCTTGAAGACTATTTCTTATGTTGCTTGTTGTTGTATTATAAATTACCCCCGTTGTAATTTGGGGTCTAATTTTGACTTGTACTGATCATAACTAGATAGGCACTCTTATGGTCAATTTTGCTATCGCTACTGGCTAGTATCTATCACAGGCTTATGAAGTATCAGGTAAAGGATTAAGTAAAATGAATCTATCCAATCTTAAGCAGGTACTCATTGGTAGGCTAAGATCAACAGGTACTTTTGTAACAATGATTAACAAATAAACGAGACAGAGTTATCATGCTAGGTTGTTAATCAAACGAGGCTTCGAGATAACTAGTGGGTGTTTCAACTGGTGATAAATAGTAACCTTAGCTGAAAATGAATTTGGGATTGAAAGTTTTGAGGTCTTTAGAAAATTGGGTCAAACTAAAAAGCCCAATTACAGCCGTTATGCTGCCAGTTTTTCAGAGAATTTGTGGAGTTTAGGCTAAACGTTAAGTATTAAACCTTCATGAACGATTAAGTACGTGAAATGACTTGAATGTTTAGCTCACACCCTAGTCTAACCTCTATATGTCAGGTAGGGGAGTGACAGGTAGGCTGTTAAAAAGAAAAGATAACTCTTCCCGAGGCCTCCGCCGACGTTTCCGGACTCCCTAACGTTGCCGTCAACCGCCACGGTTCAGGAATTTAAACCCGATTCCCTTTCGGTGCACGCGCGGAATGCGCTATCTGTCGGGCTTCCCCCGACCCTTCAGATCGACTAACCCATGTGCAAGTGTCGTTCACATGGAACCTTTTCCCTCTTCGGCCTTCAAAGTTCTCATTCGATTATTTGCTGCTACCACCAAGATCTGCACCGACGGCCGCTGCCCGGGATCGCGCCCTGGGTTTTACAGCGACCGCCGTGCCCTCCTACTCATCGGGGCTTGGCACTAGCCTCGACGGCCGGGTTTAGGTCGCGCGCTTAAGCGCCATCCATTTTCGGGGCTAGTTGATCCGGCAAGTGAGTTATTACACACACTTCAGCAGATTTTGACTTCCATGACCACCGTCCTGCTGTCTTAATCGACCAACACCCTTTGTGGGATCTAGGTTAGCGCGCAATTGGGCACCGAAATCCAGCTTCCGATTCATCCTGCATTGCTAGTTGTGCTTACCAAAAATGGCCCACTTAGAGCTCTTGATTCCATGGTGCGGCTCAACAAAGCAGCCACGCTGTCCTACCTATTTAAAGTTTGAGAATAGGTCGAGGATGTTGCGCCCCTGATGCCTCTAATCATTGGCTTTACCGGATAGAACTCGCACGCGAGCTCCAGCTATCCTGAGGGAAACTTCAGAGGGAACCAGCTACTAGATGGTACGATTAGCCTTTCGCCCCTATAGCCAAGTCAGACGAACGATTTGCACGTCAGTATCGCTGCGGGCCTCCACCAGAGTTTTCTCTGGCTATGCCCCGCTCAAGCATAGTTCACCATCTTTTGGGTCCCGACAGGTATGCTCACACTCGAACCCTTCTCAGAATATCAAGGTCAGTCGGCGATGCACCCCACGGGGGTGATCCCGCCAATCAGCTTTCTTGCGCCTTGCAGGTTTACGCACCCGTTGACTCGTACACATGTCAGACTCCTTGGTCCGTGTTTAAGACGGGTCGAATGGGGAGCCCGCAGGCCAGCACCTGGAGTACACAGATTCTGAAGCACGCCGAAGGCGCGAGCTGCCCCACCACGATCGAGGCGACGGCGTTCCGCGGGTATATCTACTACCCGGGCTTTGGCTGCCACCTCAATCCGTGTTGGTCTACTCCTCGAGCCGATCGACAGACCGGCTCTTGCCATTCCGCATACAACTAGGGCGTATCGCCAACCCCCATCCGCTTCCCTCCCGATAATTTCAAGCACTCTTTGACTCTTTTTTCAAAGTCTTTTTCATCTTTCCCTCACGGTACTTGTTCGCTATCGGTCTCTTGCCCATATTTAGCCTTGGACGGAATTTACCACCCGCTTAGGGCTGCATTCCCAAACAACCCGACTCGCCGACAGTGCCTCGTGGTGCGACAGGGTCCGGGTACGACGTGTGAGGCTTGGCCTTGATTTGCGTGCGATACCTCGATTCAAGTGCCCTAACCTTGAACTGCGTGCCTTAACCTAGGTTTAAGAGTAGTGTCTTGATTTACGTGCATTCATTCAGGGTTGCGTGCATTTACTTGGAATACGTGCATCTATCTCGTAGTGCGTGCCCTAGACATAGGAAAACGTGCCCGCATGCTAATCAATAAAGAATCCTACACAAAGCACTAGACTATTAAATGATCCTACAACTCCACTAACTATTATTTTAATCCTAAGTCAATGCACTAAAAGACAAAACACTAAACATTCTTTATTCCTACTTCTTTTTGCAAAATTCATGCACCTCAAATACCACAATTTAACCTACAATAAAATAAACCTTAAACAAATAAAAAAATTCAGAATTTCACATGCCTTGGCCGACCATACCTTGCACTTGGTCAAACATTGCACAATTAAATTAAGCCTTGACAAACCTATGACACAATGCATAAAAAAATGAAACCAAAGCACCCTACCAAGCATGCTTGTCTCGGCCTCCTTACCTTGTGTCTCCTCACAATTCAAATTGCTCAAAGAATAGAACAATTTCAGCCTTGTATAGCTTCAAGGCCGACACACACAAAAACATTTCATCTCTTTCTCAAAAATTCTCTCAAGCTCTCATTCTCTCACTCTCTCAGTCATGGCTGCATCTTTAATCTCCATAGCCTAAGCTCACCTAGGCTCTCAAGGACTCTAAGGAACTCGACCATTGCAAGCAATAAGCAAGAAAAATGCATGCAAGCTCACAACTCTCTCTATCTCGGCCATAGGCATGTTTTGATAGTTTTGTTTCATCTTTTTTTGTTCTAATCACATGCACACACTAAGAAGATGCTAACTAAGCTACGAATTAAAGAACAACAAGCTATCTCTCGGCCAAGCAAGGAAAGTAGATATTTTTGTGCATCTTCAAGAACATTTCTGCATCTTCATCTATCCACTTGCTAAGGTGAGGGTTAAACTCTTTTAAAAGCTTTCAAAACTCTCATGCATGCTTTCATATGGCTAGCTTTACCTTCGTGATTATTGTATATGTGTTTATATGAGCTTATCTTTGCATGCATGGCTTGATAATGGCTAGAAACTTGAAGATAGATAAAAACATTTTTTTGCTGGCAATTTTCTGACTTCGTAGAGCGAAGTGCATTTGGCTTAGTAAACCTTGGTAAAAATGAGTGAAAATTGGTAGGCCACTAGTTTTGTTAGTTATGAACATTTTTTTTTGTAGAAATAGTCAACGGCCAAGTTTTACTCTAAAACCCCCAAAAAGGAAAAATATAGAAAGGTGTCTAAATATGGGAAAAATTGGAAATATGAAGTAGGATCTAGCAGCCTTCTGACCTTGTGGAATGAAACTATTTTAGCCTAGCAAATAAAGTCCAAAAATAATGAAAATTGGTAGGTTGCTAGATTTTGTAGTTCTGGACATGTTTGTCAAAAATAGGCTAAAGCTAAATCGGACTCGAAGACCCTAAAAAATGGCAAATATCGTAATGTGTCTAAAATTGGAAAGTTTTGCGTAGTCTCACAATTTTGGCCATAACTCCGAAATCTGAACTGCAAATGCAGTGAGGTTTGTTCCTAGATTTAAATCACTCATTAAGATTCAATTTGACATTTGGTTGACTGAAATTGGAGATTATTTGCTTGTCTAATCGAATGTGCGAATACAGACCATTGCAGTGAGGTTTTTGTTTAGTGATATGCTTAGAATCATGTTGAGACCTTGCTTGAGGTATTGCATGCTTGGAATTGTGGCACTTAGATGTTGTATGGACTATTGTGGTTGGTTGAGGTTGCTTAATTTGATTGATGTATGACTTGGGATCATTAATTGATGAATGGTTTGCTTAATCGCATGTTTAAGCACGGAATTGAGACCCTAACGCTTATGGCTATTTTCTAAGAGATGACCTATTGGTTAAATGTGTTAAATTGTGTGGTTAACAGGCTGCCCGTAGTTGTCCTTATAGCTCTAAATATGATTTCCGATGATTGCATGTTGCTAAGTGAGCTATTCTTGCATTCGGTCTCATATAAATGTCGTTGCATGCTTGTGTAACGTTAATACTTGATACGTGAACCCCAAAATGAGTTATATGACTTGATTTATATGTGTTACTTGGCTGCCCGTTTAATGTTCATATAACTCTATGTGTTCTACAAAGTGAAGTTTCATGTCAAGCATGCTTGGTTCGTTTACTTGGCAATATGTGATCTTATAATTGCTCGGAGGCAACCT
Source organism: Ehretia macrophylla (assembly GCA_037974665.1). Taxonomy (NCBI): domain Eukaryota; kingdom Viridiplantae; phylum Streptophyta; class Magnoliopsida; order Boraginales; family Ehretiaceae; genus Ehretia; species Ehretia macrophylla. The sequence goes on from CM075779.1 coordinate 50,798,561, forward strand.
ACTTTGTTGTCCTCCTAATGTGATATGTTAAATGTTATAATTGTGCATTGTATACGAGGTTGCAACCTTTCATTATGGCATGGTAGCGTTTCACGCACGCCGGGCGGCATCGGGCTTGCAGGTGCTATCGTGACTACCATGGTCCAATTCCCTCCTCGCTTGGGGGCTAGACTTCCTCAGAGAGTTGGGTCGTAAGTTTGGTGTACATCCAGAGTACACCCATTGGAGTGATAAGTGGATGATTGAAGTCGGCCGCAACAACTGTTATCGGAATTGTATTGAGAGCAAAAGCTCACCGTATCCTTTCATTATGTGATTAAGTACTCTCACTTGGTTCCTAGAGGACCTCAGGGAGGAAAGACGAGTAAATGCGTTCATTTATATTTATATTATGTTATAAACTTATTTATGTCATATGCCATGCTTTTAAAAAGGGTTTTTCATAAGTTTAACCGGAAAAGAGTTTCAAAACGTATTTATCGTTCTCCCTCGTTGAGTTCATAAGGACTCACCCTCTTTTATGATCGTAGGTGAAGAAGATCAGGAACAGGTACCCGAGGATAATGTGCCTGTTGATGACTCCTTGGAGTAATTGCCTGCCTTACGTGCTTTGCTTGACTGTGGCTATTTTGTGAACGATGTATTTTGTCTTGAAGACTATTTCTTATGTTGTTTGTTGTTGTTGCAAATGACCCCCGATGTAATTTTGGGTCTAATTTTGGCTTGTACTGATTATGACTAGATGAACACTCTACCTTGTGGGTTGCTTTCACTATTTTGATTTAGTAACTATCGTAGGCAACTCAATCACTAGGTGAAGAATCAAATGATGTAACTTTATCTAATTTCCCTAGGTGTTCAATAGTAGGCTAAAGGTCAACAGGTACTTGTGTAACAGGATTAACAAATAAACAGAACATAGTTATCATGCTAGGCTTGTTAGTCAAACAAGACTTTCGAGATAACTAGTAGGCATATCGATTGGTGATAGATAGTAATCTTAGTTGGAATCGAATTTGAAATTGAAAGTTTTGAGGCGTTTAGAAAATTAAATCAAACTAAAGAGCCCAATTACAGATGTTATGCTACCAATTTTTCAAAAACGATTTGGTGTTCTAGTCTAACGGATAAGCTTAACCTTTGTCAATTGGTCATAGTTGTAATATAACGAGAACGATTAGATCACACCCTAGTCTAGCCTCTATAGGTCGGGGTTGGGGCGTGATACCATATATTAATGGTATCAGAGCTTAGATTGCTTAAGTCGGGTTTAACTCTCGGACCTTGGGTAAAAGCCCTAAAGTAATTATGATGACTTGTTTATATGTGTTAATACGTGCCAATGTTAAATGTGCCTTCTTTGTTTCTACATGCTAATGTGATTAACATGTCTTAACTATTTTGAGAATTGTATGTCTATGTGAAATTGTATGTTGCATACTCTATACATAAATTCTTGTCTTGTCGTATTCCAATAAATTGTGCATAATAATCTATGCCTATAGATGGTTGGCCCTAGTACCTGTAATACCAATAGGGGAGAGAGCCTCAAGAAGCCGGAAATGCTCACCAAACTAATCCCGGCATGGCTATGTTTAACATGATAGCGAGTGCTATGGATCGCGTGTCGCGAGTAATGGAAGGTCAAGATGCACGTGAAGCAGCCCATAACAACAATGTAGCTAGTGGTAACAACAACAGGAATGGTGGTAACAATGGGATAAATAGTAGAATGCAAGAGTTCCTTGATTTTTACCCGTCCAAATTCTACGGGGAAGCTAATGATGAAAAGGTAGAGGCTTGGTTGTCTGAGATTGAAAGGATTTATAGGCCACTTGACTATATTGACGAGGAAAGGATTGAGTTTGCTGTGTTTCTGTTGCACAGGGATACTGAGCATTGGTGGCACACTGTGGAGGCACTTTGGGAAACTGATCATACACCTCGCCTATGGAATCATTTTGTTAAGGCATTCAAGGAGAAATATATACCTGCAGTTTCAAGACAAAGACGGATTGAAGAGTTTATGACCTTGAGCCAGGGCAACATGAGAGTGGCTCAGTATGAGGCTCGCTTCGATAGACTGTCCTGTTATGCACAATACATGGTTAGTACCCCTGAGGCAAAGATGTGGAAGTTTATGAATAGGTTGAGGCCAGAAATTCAGGATCACTTGGCTTCACATGACTTCACTACATATTCTACTATTCTTGCTGTTGCTTCCCGAGTTGAGAAAAAAAACTTGATAGAGCCGGTTCAAGTCAGCCAAACAAGAAACCTTATCTGCCTCAAGGGCGACTGAGGAAATTCCAGACTCAGAGTCGCAGTCAAGGCCAAAGCCAGAATAGACTAGTCAACAACCGTGGCCCATCTAAAGCACTATCAGCCTCTTCCACCTGTGGATCCACAAGTAGTTCACCTGCTACTCAGTCTATCTACTGTTCTTACTGTGACAAGAAGGGTCATACTGAGGCCCAGTGCTGGAAGAAGTCAGGACGATATGTGCGATGTGGTAGTGATCAACATCAGATTAAGGATTGCCCTAAATGGCAAGGATGACAAAATCATAATAAACCAGCTGGTAGAGGCAAGACTCTAGTTCCTAGAGTTCAGGCCCGAGCTTATTCTATTGAATGCGAGGAGCTTCCTGAGGACTATTTTTGTTGAAGGTACATTTTTGATACTGAATCAACTTGTTAGGGTGCTAATTGATCTAGGTACTACTCATTCATTTATTGCTCCCTTATGTGTGCAACGTGTAAAATTACGAGTTGAATGTTTTCCTTACGAAGTAGTAGTCAGTACTCCGATGGGTTCTAAACTTGTTACTAGCTCAGCTTGTAAAGCATGTAAAATTCAAATTAAGGATAGGGAATTCTTGGCCAATCTTATAGTGTTACCCTTTCGAGATTATGAAGTCATCTTAGGGATGGACTGGTTGGCAAAGCATCATGCCCAACTAGATTGCCGAACGAAAATTGTAACATTTCAGATACCTGGTCAACCAACATTTGAGGTAATAGGTCGAAGGGACTTCACCGAGAGTTCCATTATTTCATCCACGAAAGCAGTGAAGTTCCTGAGAAAGGATTGTAGCGGATACTTAGCTTACCTCATCAACAAGCCATCGGACAAAGCTAAGTTGGAGGAGATGCCAGTGATTAAAGATTATGCCGACGTGTTTCCAGAAGAATTGTCGGGTTTACCTCCGGATCGGGAAATCGAGTTTGTAATAGATGTACAGCCTGGCACCCAGCCAATATCTAAAGCTCCCTATTGTATGGCATTAGCCAAGCTACAAGAATTGAAGGACCAATTGCTAGGATTGTTGAAGAAGGGGTTTGTTCAACCGAGTTCTTCTCCGTAGGGTGCACTAGTCCTATTTGTAAAGAAGAAAGATGGAACGTTGAGGCTATGCATCGATTACCGAGGATTGAACCAAGTGACCGTCAAGACTAAATACCCATTTCCATTGATCGATGAGTTGTTTGACCAACTTCAAGGAGCTAAAGTGTATTCGAAACTCGACTTGAGACAAGGATATTATCAGTTGCAAATCAAAAGGGAGGATGTTCCTAAATCGGCTTTCAGGACGAGATATGGGCGCTATGAGTTTGTGGTAATGCCATTTGGGCTAACTAATGCCCTTGCAGCTTTTATGGACTTGATGCACAGGGTGTTTCAACCCTACTTGGACCAATTTGTGGTGATCTTTATTGATGATATTTTGGTATACTCGAAATCCGAGGCTGAGCATGAACAACATCTGCGATTGGTATTGCAGAAACTTCGAGAGCATCAATTGTATGCAAAGTTTAGCAAATACGAATTTTGGTTGCGGCATATTGCATTCTTGGGGCACATCATATCCCAGGAAGGATTAGCGGTGGACCCAACAAAGATAGAAGCAGTGATGTCTTGGAGGAAGCCAGAAAATGTGACAGAGGTTCGAAGTTTTCTTGGTTTAGCTGGCAATTATCGAAGGTTCGTAAAGGATTTCTCAAAGATTGCAGGACTGCTTACAAAGCACACTCAGAAGAAAACAAAGTTCGTGTGGGATGACAAGTGTGAGAACAACTTCCAAGAATTGAAGAAAAGATTGACAACCGCACATGTTCTTGCATTGCCTAAAGGGAGTCAAGGCTTTGTAATCTATAGTGATGCTTCTAAAGAAGGACTGGGTTGTGTGTTGATGCAAAATGGTAGAGTGATTGCATATGCCTCTAGGAAGCCAAAGTCGTATGAATTGAATTACCCGACGCATGATTTGGAGCTAGCGGCTATTGTGTTTACACTAAAGAAATGGAGGCACTATCTGTGGGGTAACAAGTTTGAGGTGTTTGCGGATCACAAGAGTTTGAAGTACTTGTTCTCACCGAAAGAATTGAATATGAGGCAAAGACGGTGGATGGAGTACCTGGATGATTATAACTGCACAATCAATTATGTGCCCGGTAAAGTGAATGTGGTAGCAGATGCCTTAAGTCGGAAGGCGAGCATGGCAAAATTGGAAGTTAAGGTGCAGGAGTTGTTAGAAGAAGCATTTATGTGGAAACCACAATTGACTCAAAAAGGGTTACTATTTTCCACTACACAAGTTCAGTCAACCTTGTTGTTTGAGATACGAGAGGCTCAACAGAAAGATCAGCAGTTTCCGAAGATTAAGGAAGGCAACACAGATTTCAAGTTTTGTAATGATGGTATTTGGAGGTTCAGGAGTCGAATTTGTGTTCCTAATGATCCAGAGTTGAAAAAGAAGATTCTTGAAGAAGCCAATAACACAAGATACACCTTTCACCCCGGTGGAACAAAGATGTACTGGGACTTGAAGCAACGCTATTGGTGGAATAACATGAAGAGAGAGATTACATGGTTTATGGCACGGTGTTTAACTTGTCAGAAGGTCAAGGCAGAACATCAACGACCGGCAGGTTTACTTCAGCCGTTGGAAATTCCCTGATGGAAATGGGAACATATAACTATGGACTTTGTTATGGGCCTACCCAGGTCACAAAAGGGTCATGATGCCACTTGGGTCATAGTGGATAGATTGACTAAGTCAGCACACTTCTTACCGATGAACAAGGAAGATAGTCCCGAGAAACTGGGAGATATGTATGTGGCGGATATTGTAAGGCTACATGGGATGCCCGTAAGTATTGTGTTGGATGGGGATCCTCGTTTTACCTCCCTATTTTGGAAGAGATTACAAGAAGCTTTGGGGACGAAGTTGAGTTTTAATACAGCTTATCACCCCCAGACGGATGGACAATCCGAGAGAACTATTCAGGTTCTCGAGGATATGCTAAGGGCGTGTGTTCTAGACTTCGGAAAAGGTTGGGAGAAATATCTGCCTCTAGCGGAGTTCGCTTATAATAACAGCTATCAGGCCACTATCGAGATGGCCTCATTTGAGCCATTGTATAGACATAAGTGTCGATCCCCATGGAGTTGAAGAAGCAACGTGGGAAAGGCGAGACCAGATGGAGCAATAGTATCCGGCATTATTTTGAAGGTAATATTGAATTTCGGGATGAAATTCTTTTAAGGAGGGGAGGATGTGAGGCCCAACCTCGATTTGTATACGATACCTCAATTCATGTGCCCTAACCTTGAACTACATGCCATAACCTAGGTTTAAGAGTCGTGTCTTGATTTACGTACCTTATATTGATTTATGTGCATTCATTCAAGGTTGTGTGCATTTACTTGGAATACGTGCATTTGTCTCTTAGTGCGTGCCCTAGACCTAGGAAAACGTGCCCGCACGCTAATCAATAAAGAATCCTACACAAAGCACTAGACTATTAAATAATCCTACAACTCCATTAACTATTATTTTAATCGTAAGTCAATGCACTAAAAGACAAAACACTAAACATTCTTTATTCTTATTCTTTATTCCTACTTCTTTTTGCAAAATTCATGCACCTCAAATACCACAATTTAACCTACAATAAAATAAACCTTAAACAAACAAAAAAATTCAGAATTTCACATCCCTTGGCCGACCATACCTTGCACTTGGTCAAACATTGCACAATTAAATTAAGCCTAGATAAACCTATGACATAATGCATAAAAAATGAAACCAAAGCACCCTACCAAGCATGCTTGTCTCGGCCTCCTCACCTTGTGTCTCCTCACAATTCAAATTGCTCAAAGAACAAAACAATTTCAGCCTTGTATAGCTTCAAGGTCGACACACAAAAACATTTCATCTCTTTCTCAAAAATTCTCTCAAGCTCTAATTCTCTCACTCTCTCGGCCATGGCTGCATCTTTAATCTCCATAGCTTAAGCTCACCTTCTAAGGCTCACCTAGGCTCTCAAGGACTCTAAAGAACTCGACCATTTCAAGCAATAAACAAGAAAAATGCATGCAAGCTCACAACTCTCTCTATCTCGGCCATAGGCTTGTTTTGATAGTTTTGTTTCATCTCTTTTTGTTCTAATCACATGCACACACTAAGAAGATGCTAACTAAGCTAGGAATTAAAGAACAACAAGCTATCTCTCAGCCAAGCAAGGAAAGAAGACATTTTTGTGCATCTTCAAGAACATTTCTGCATCTTCATCTATCCACTTGCTAAGGTGAGGGTTAAACTTTTTAAAAGCTTTCAAAACTCACATGCATGATTTCATATGGCTAGCTTTACCTTTGTGATTATTGTATATGTGTGTATATGAGCTTATCTTCGCATGCATGGCTTGATAATGGCTAGAAACTTGAAGATAGATAAAAAAAAAATTTTGCTGGCAGTTTTCTGACTTCATAGAGCGAAGTGCATTTGGCTTAGTAAACCTTGGTAAAAATGTGTGAAAATTGGTAGCCCACTAGTTTTCTGGCATGGTAGCGTTTCACGCACACCAGGCAGCATTAGGTTTGCCGATGCTACCGTGACTAGCGTGGTCCAATT
>CM075779.1:50810479-50842979 GCA_037974665.1 Ehretia macrophylla
TGCACTCGTATGCACGGAACGGTACAAGCAAGCTACCTTCATGCCCACGCGGTGCTTGGATCGCCACGACACGAGACCACGTCTATCGTATTATGACTCAACGAGGACCATGATGTCATGTGCTAGGCGATTCGCGCATCGCACATGCCCGTCGGAACCAACCGGGGGACAGCTTCAAGCCTGCATGGTGCTTGGATCGCCACGACATTGAAGCATTAGCAATCATCTCATCACAACGCTCGTGTCGTTGCTTAACGAAAGCCAATGCCACATGTGCTAGGCGATTTTCGCATCACGCATGCCCCCCACCGTCCCCCTGTATGCACCCGTATGCACGGAATAGGACAAGCAAACTATATTCCTGCCCACACGGTGCTTGGATCGCCACAACACTAGACCACGTCCATCGCATTACGACTCAGCGAGGACCATGGCATCGTGTGCTAGGCGATTCACGCATCACACAAGCCCGTCGGAACCAATCGGTGGATGGCTTCAAGGCCGCATGTTGCTTGGATCGCCACGATATTGAGGCATCAGCAATCATCTCATCACAACGCTCGCGTTGTTGCTTAACGAAAGCCAATGCCATATGTGCTAGTCGATTCGAGCATCACGCATGCCCCCCACCATCCCCCTGTATGCACCCGTATGCACAGAATGGGACAAGCAAACTACCTTCTTGCCCATGCGGTGCTTGGATCGCCACGACACTAGACCACGTCCGTCGCATTACGACTCAGCGAGGACCATGGCGTCGTGTGCTAGGCGATTCACGCATCCCACATGCACGTCAGAACCCATCGGGGGATGGCTTCAAGGCCACATGGTGCTTGGATCACCACGACATTGAAGCATCAGCAATTGTCTCATTGCAACGCTCATTTCGTTGCTTAACAAAAGCCAATGCCACGTGTGCTAGGCGATTCGCGCATCACGCTTGCCCCCACCATCCCCCAAGAGCCACCCAAGCCCACGCGGTGCTTGGATCACTACGACACTAGACCATGGCCACACGCATCCACTCGAAAACGGCCATGGCTTCTTGTGCTAGGCGATTCGCGCATCATGCAGGCCCAACGACACATCGGGGGACAAGAATGTCCCTTAACGTGTACCTAGTCGGCAGCATGGGGATGGCTAGTTTTGTGCTTGGGCAACTACTCGCCCCCTCATTAGCCATCCCAATGACGTCGATGGTGTTGCAGGACCAAGATGGATAATGAGGGGCTAGGGAAGCCACCACGTTCCTCATTAGCCATCCTAGTGCCGCGCCGAGGGACATGCTGGGTGACGCGGGGCAGGGGTGGCACGGCCCCAACGCTTTTGATGCATTGCAATACCTCGGCGTGATTCACTCAGTAGGCATTCCCGCCCACAATATAGCCCACGATATAGCCCACAATGTGCCACGAAGTGCCCACAACTTCCCCCCGCATGGACCTCGACCAGGGGGCTTGACACCACATACCCCCTATAGTATATTTAGATGCAAAAACCCAAGTGACAACAGTAGCGTACATTTTGCTAGAGATTCATAATAGGTGTTTTACACTATAAAATGCCCCATATGGCATGATCTTCGTACCCAACTTGCTCCTTATTGATAACATATGATATCCAAATACTTCAAAAATATTTTTTTGAAAAAATATTTTTTAATATTTAATACTTGCAAAAAATAGGGAAAAATCAAAAAAAATAGTAGAAAATTCAGAAAAATTTATATTAATTCATACATTAATTTGTTAAATGATATTCAAAAATATTTTTTCAAAAAATTAATTTTTAATATTTAAAAATTATGAAAAATAAGAAAAAATCAGAAAAATACTAGAAAATTCAAGAAAATTTATATTAATTCATAAATTAATTTGTTCACATGATATTTTGGCATTAAATTTTTTTTTGGATGGATTGGGAAATCGATTAATCTATTTCGCCTCACAAATGTGACGAACTGTTTTTCGGAGAAGGCAAAGGTTAACACTACTTCATAGATTCGGAAACCACTTGTAAAATGATATCAATATCCACATTCGTGTCATAATACATTCCGCATTCCCAATACCCCCGAATGCTTAACATTTCCCATCGTGCCCAACTTCCCCTAGTAGTGCCAAAGCCGTCCCCCAACATCCCCTAAGCGTAACCCCATAGTGCCCCAGCCGTGACCTAATAGTGCCCCAGTCGTGCCCCAACAGCGCCCCTTGAGCGCCCTATGCTCACCACTTGTACGCACTATCGTGTGGTATGGGCGCCCCATGCGCGCGCCCCACGTGGCCCTGCTGCTTGTCCCATCGTGCCCCATGCGCGACCCCACTGCACCCCAACGGTTTGCCAAGTCATGCCCCAACTGCGTGCCAAGCTGTGGCTCATCCGAGGCCCCAAGTACGTGCCCCATCCGAGGCCCAATCGTGCGCCGTCATGTAACACCGTGCGCAGTCGTGCCGCAACCGTTCACCAATATGCCCAGTCGTGCCGAAGATAGGGGCAACATAACCTCAGTCACCGTTAATGCTAAGGGAAGAATGTTAGGCACCTCGGCGGGCCGGCAACATACAAGGTCGGATTCAAATTTTTTACCGTCTCTTACGAAGCAAGCATAGGCTGTCTAACACTTGGGTACTCGAGGCGATGAGCGAGGTCGGCCGGTAGTGGGTCCGTTAGCACCTGGGCATAGCAGTTAGGCATCATTGGGCATAGCACTTGGGTGCACATAGCACTTGGGCATAGAGCTTGGGTGCACATCGCACTTGGGCATAGAGCTTGGGTGCACATAGCACTTGGGCATCAATGGGCATAGTACATTGCACTTGGGCATCATTGGGCATAGCACATAGCACTTGGGTATAGCACTTTGGGCATTCGTGCGTCGACACTTAAAACTTATGACGTCGACACTTGGGAATCCTTGGGCATAGCACTTGGGTATAGCACTTGGGAAACCTTGGGCATAACACTTAGCACTTGGGCATCATTGGACATAGCACTTAGCACTTGGGAATCCTTGGGCATAGCACTTAGCACTTAGGCATAATGGGGCATCATCGTTGCCTCGAAACCCCACTACACTTGCGGTGGCACTTATGCACGCAGCGAGCGTGGCAAACTAACTTGGGCTAATATTATTCGGACTTAGGTGCAAATCACTTGGCAACACTTGGGCATTCACGCGTCGACACTTGGGTTACAACTTATGACTTACTTAGGCACTTGGAGACACACTTTGGGAGCGGTATAGGGCGTCGAACCTCTTGGCCCGTTTGGGGGAAATAGTATTGGTTGATGGGATTAGATTGCGGATGGGGTAGAGATAGGCGAGGAGGGACGAGGGACGAATCGGAGCGACAAAGGGCTGAATCTCAGTGGATCGTGGCAGCAAGGCTACTCTGCCACTTACAATACCCCGTTGCATATTTAAGTCATCTGCAAAGGATTCTGCCCACCTATCGATGGGAATTATACATCGAGGCAGCCGGCGCGACACTTCTATCGAGACAGCTTGGCCAACGACACATGCCCTTGGGGACCGGAGGCCCCTAATGTGGGTCTGTGAATAGGCGGTGGGCGAGCGCATCGCTTCTAGCCCGAATTTTGACTTAGAGGCATTCAGTCATAATCTAGTGCACGGTAGCTTCGCGTCACTAGCTTTTCAACCAAGCGCAATGACTAATTGTGTGAATCAATGGTTCATCTCGTACTAGGTTGAATTACTATTGCGACACTATCATCAGTAGGGTAAAACTAACTTGTCTCACGATGGTCTAAACCCAGCTCACGTTCCCTATTGATGGGTGAACAATCCAACACAAAAGTCTACTCTAAGTTTGACTTGAGGCAGGGGTATTATCAGCTTCGGATTTGCACGGAGGATGTTTCGAAGTTTGCCTTCAGGACTCGGTACGGGCATTATGAGTTTGTGGTTATGCCCTTTGGATTAACTAATGCACCGACAACATTTATGGATCTTATGCATCGGGTTTTTCATCCATACTTGGACTAGTTTGTGGTGATCTTTATTGATGATATCTTGGTTTATTCTAAGTTTGAATCGAAGCACGACTAACATCTATGGCTTGTCTTACAGAAGCTAGAGGAGCATCAGTTGTTTGCGAAGTTTAGCAAATGTGAATTTTGGCTACAACGCATATCTTTTCTTGGCCATGTTATCACACAGAGCGGTATTTCTGTAGATCCCACTAAGATTGAAGTGGTGATGTCTTGGGAACGGCCGGAGAATGTTTCGGAGGTTCGTAGCTTTCTTGGCTTGGCGGGTTATTACCGTAGGTTTGTCAAGGACTTTTCTAAGATTGTTGGGCCACTTTCTAAGTTAACTCAAAAACAAACTAGCCTTGTTTGGGATGAGAAATGTGAGAGTGGGTTACAGGAGTTGAAAAAGAGATTGACTACCGCTCCAGTACTTGCTCTACCAGAGGGGAGATATAATATGGTTATCTACAGTGATGCATCCAAGGAGGGCTTGGGATGTGTACTTATGCAGAATGGTCGGGTTATCGCTTATGCATCTAGGAAGTGAAACCGTATGAGGTGAATTATCCGACTCATGATTTTGAGTTGGCAGCTGTTTTTTTCGCATTGAAAAAATGGCATCATTATCTGTGGGGCAGTAAGTTCGAGATTTTCACTGATCATAAGAGTCTTAAGTATTTGTTCTCACATAAGGAGTTGAATATACGTCAACGGAGGTAGATGGAACTTCTCAGAGATTATAATTGTTCTATCAGTTATCTGTCTGGGAAGGCAAATGTTGTGGCAGAAGCTCTTAGCCGTAAGGCGAGTGTTTCTAGTTTGGCTGTCAAGATGTGGGAGGTTCTTGAAGAATTCACTTATTGGAGATTGGAGTTAGCTCAGGTTGTGGTGATATGTTCACATCTCCGTATTCAACCTTTATTGTTGTCTCAGATCAGAGAAGCTCAGCAACTTGATATTAAACTTCAGAAGATCAAGGATAAGATCACAGATGATCAGTCTGACTTCAAATTACATGAGGATGGTATTCTTCAGTTTCGAAACAACGTTTGTGTTCCCAATGAACCGGGATTGAGGCGAGGTATTCTGGATGAGGCTCATAATTCTAAGTACACCATTCATCCTAGTGGAAACAAGATGTATCAAGATTTGAAGCAACATTACTGGTGGAATAATATGAAGAGGGAAGTTGCTCAGTTTGTATCTAAATGTTTGACTTGTCAACGAGTGAAAGCCGAGAATCAACGACCTGCAGGTTTGCTTCAGTTGTTGGCTATACCAGAGTGGAAATGGGAACATATTACGATGGACTTCGTTACTGGTTTGCCTATAACTCCAAGAGGTAATGATGCAGTTTGGGTTGTCGCGGATCGTTTGACAAAGACAGCTCACTTTATTTCGATGAGGGTGGGAGATGAAGTTGCAAAGTTGACAGATCTTTATTAGGATCAGATTGTTAGACTTCACGGAATTCCATCTAGTATTGTCTCAGATTGAGATCCTCGATTTACTTCTCGCTTGTAGGAGAAACTTCAAGAGACTTTGGGTACTCAGCTTAACTTCAGTACAACGTATCATCCACAGACCGACGGTCAGTCCGAGAGGACTATTCAGATTCTAGAAGATATGCTCAGGGCTTGTGTTTTGGACTTCGGGAAAAACTGGGAGAAACATCAACCACTTGTTGAGTTTGCCTATAACAATAGTTATCAAGCTACTATTGGGATGGCACCTTTTGCAGCTCTTTACGGTTATAAGTACCGTTCACCTTTGTATTGGGATGAAGTAGGAGAGATGAAGACTATTGATCCGACTATTATGCCAGAGCTTTTAGAGAAGATTGAGAATGTTCAATTGATCAGGCAGAGAATGCTTACAGCGCAGAGCAGATTCAAGAGTTATGCTGATAAGCGTCGTCGAGACTTGGAGTTTACAGTCGGAGATCAGGTTTTCTTGAGATTATCTCCTCGTAAGGCGTTTGATCGTTATGGTAAAGGCGAAAAGCTGAGTCCGAGGTTTGTAAGGTCGTTTGAGATTACCGGCAAAGTTGGTAAGTTGGCATATCGGTTGGCTTTACCGGAGAATTTCTCTAATGTTCATGATGTCTTTCAATTGTCTAATTTGCGGAAGTATAATCCAGATCCTTCTCATATTCTAGAGCCAGAGTCGTTACAGCTTCGTGAGAATCTGACTTATGATGAGAGGCTGATTCGCATTCCTGATCAGATGGAACGGGAATTGAGATCGAAGAAGATTCCGATGGTCAAAGTGTTGTGGAAGCATCACGGTATTGAGGAGGCTACTTGGGAGAGGCGAGATCAGATGCAACAGCAGTACCCAGATCTTTTTCGTTCAGCAAGTAAGAATTTTGTGGACGAAATTTCTTTAAGGGAGGGAGAATGTGAGACCCCATATTTTGTCTAACCTCGATTTGTGTGTTTTGCCTCGTTTTACGTGATTTGACCTGTTTATGTGTTATATGAGTCAGAATGTGTTAGAAATGTGATTTATATTCCTAATACATGCTATATGTGCATTCATGAAATTTTCATAAAAAAACAGAATCAAAAATTTTATCGCCGATTTTAGTGAATAGTATTTTGAGCACCTGTCCGCTAAAACTTTTACAGGGGTATTTTAAACGTTCTGAAACCTAGTCCTCGAGACCCTTTGTAACCTAAAATATAATGTCTAGAATTAATTTATGTGTCAATTTAAAAGTTAAGCAAGAAATAGTCAATAAATGAATTAAAAGACTATAAATAATTAAAAGACTAAATAAACTACTTTGACTTTCGTTTAAATTGTTTGACCTTAGCTTCTATTGCATCAACACACAAAACACCATCACACACACACACCTTGTTGTGAGCCATAGGAGAGAAAAGAGAGCTTTGTTCAACATTTTTTTCAAAGCAAAATTTCATAGAAAAACCTAGTTTTTGTCCATAGCTTTTGAAACTGAGTTGGATTCCGCTTGTTGGGCATGCATTGCAAGCATATCTAGGCTTGTTTCGAATCAAATGTGAGAGAAAAATTCTAGATCTCAAAATGCCATTTTTATGTTTTTGCGTATAATTGCATTTTCAACCATTAGAAAGTTGAATTGATGTTATATTATTGCTCAGTGCATGCTAAGGATTGTTTATATGCGTTTATATAAGATTTGAACCGTTGTAGCAAGAATTTATATTTTCGGGTATTTAAAGTTATGTTATTAGCTATTCGGTGATTATTTTGAGTTGTAGTGGTTGGAATCGATTGCCGTCGATTTGTAAAATTTTGTAAAATACGGGGCAGTGCCGTTGTAATGCCGAAATTTTGATTGAGTTGTTGGTGCGAAAATCCAGAAATTTCAGCCTAGGTACATTGAGGTTTTAGGGATGTTGGGCTTGATTTGGATGTATTTTGGTTGGTTTCCGATGGGGCTAATGTAGTTGATTGAATGAGTGAGTGATAGGAATTGGTTTGGAGTTGTTTGGATTAGTAGAATGTAGGTTATGATTATTTGAAGTTTAGGTTATCTTTCTTTAAAATGTTGTTATATGCCTTTAGATGATCGGGTGGTGTTTGAGTGATCGAATTGTGAGTTGTTGATGGTTAGATTAGGGTTTGGTTGTGTGTCTAATGCATGTTAAGTTGGGTGGCCTACTTTGTCATCTAACTTAGTTGTTTAATTGTTAATTGATGTTGTGTTGTTTTAATGTTATTAATTGATTGATGCATTATTGACTATTGATTATTGAATATTGATTATTGATGAACCGGGAGATAGTCAACGAAAAAGGTTTTCTTCTTGTGATTGATTGTTTATTATTATTGTTGAGTCTTGATATGCATGTGCCACCTCTCGGGCGGTATCGGGCCGTCAGGTTGAAAACGGCATAGCTATCAGAGGCTACCCTCATCTCGCATGGGCGGAGATGCCATGGAGGGCAGGGCTAGTGAGGTACTTGGGGTGTGTGTGTCATGGGGGTGATAAGAAGTTGGTTGAGATCGTGATGGCATTTGGAGCTACACCAAATAGAGTATCCTTTATTGATTGGTCATTATAGTTATGTGTTTATATTGTTATTGATGTTTATTGTGTGTTTACTGCTCAAATGATCATTTCCAATGAGTATAGTAAATACTGTTAGAGATCTATCGGATCCTCACTGGGCTTGTTTTATATAAGCTCACTCTCAACTATTGCATGCATGCAGGTGTTACTGATTCTGACTACAGGTACGTGCCTCTTGAAGAGGGAAATGTGCCGTATGTGGATAAGTCTTATGTGCAGGAGTTAGTACCATGAGATTATCTTAGTTGTTGTAAAACAATGTATTGTATAACCTATCTTAATATAAAGACATATGTATGATGATTTAGTAGTCTTTATTTTGATCATGATTAGATTACTAAGTTGGTTATAATCTATTTTGAATTGTACGTATAGCCTATGTACTAAGTTGGAACGGAAACGTATAACTATTAATGCGTTGTTGAAGGAATGATTATTGTATAATATGGTTATGTTGTATGTTGTTAATTTAATTGAGGAGTTGATTGTTGAATGGTTTGTGGAGTTAGGTGTATTATATTTTGAGAGGTTGGTTTAGAGCCTCAGTGTCTTAACTACTGTCATTATACTGCCAAAAGTCTGTTGCGTCTTAACTGATTGTAGGTGGATTCGAGTTGGGGCATGACAGTGCGGCATGCGGGCCACATGCGTGAACCATCGTACGACATGCGCCCCCAATGCGAGCACCATCGTGCGGCATACGCGCACCATCGTGTGGCATAGGCGCCCTATGCATGCACCTTCGTACAGCATGCGGGCCACATGCTCGCACCATGCACGCACCATCGTGCGGTATGGGTGCCCCATCTATGACATGGGCACCCCATGAGTGCACCTTCGTGCGGCATGTGCGCACCATCGTGCAGCATGGGCGCCACATGCGCGCACCTTTGTGCGGCATGTGCGCACCATCGTGCGGCCTGGGAGCCCCAAGCGCGTACCATCGGGCCACCCATGCACGCACCTTCGTGCGGCATGTAGGCCATATGCGCGACCCATGTGCTCACCTTCGTACGACATGGGCGCCCCATGCGCGCACCTTCATGCGGCATGCAGGCCACATGCGTACACTATCGTTCGGCATGCGCACACCATCGTGCGGCATGGGTGCCCCATGTGCGCACCTTCGCGTGGCATGTACGCACCATCATGCAGCATTGTCACCCAAGTGCTTGCCCCATCGTGCCTGATGCGCGACCCTACTGCGCAACCACCTTGCCAAGCCGTGCCCCAACTGCGTGCCAAGATGTAGCTCATCCGAAGCCCCAAGTACGTGCCCCAAGTACGTGCCCCATTCGAGGCCCAATCGTGTGCCGTCAGGCAACATCGAGGGCAACCGTGCCGCAACCGTTCACCAATGTGCCCAGCCGTGCCAAAGATAGGGGCAACATAACCTCAGTCACCGTTAATGCTAAGGGAAGAACGTTAGGCACCTCGGAGGGCCGGTAGCACACAAGGTCGGATTCAAATTTTTTGCCATCTCTTACGAAGCAAGCATAGGATGTCTAACACTTGGGCATTCGAGATGATGCACGGGGTCGGCCAGCAGTAGGCCCGTTAGCACTTGGGCATAACACATAGCACTTAGGCTTCATTGGGCATGGAGCTTGGGTGCACATGCACATAGCATTTGGGCATCAATGAGCATACAACATAGTACTTGGACATCATTGGGCATAGCACATAGCACTTGGGTATAGCACTTTGGGCATTTGCGCGTCGACACTTAAAACCTATGACGTCGACACTTGGTCATCATTGGGCATAACATTTGGGTATAGCACTTGGGCATTCACGCGTCGACACTTAAAACGTATGATGTCGACACTTGGGCATCCTTCGGCATAACACATAGCACTTGGGCATCCTTGGGCATAGCACATAGCACTTGTGCAAAATTGGGCATCATCATTGCCTCGAAACCCCACGACACTTGCAGCGGTACTTATGCACACGGCGAGCGTGGAAAACTAACTTGGGCTAATGTTATTCGGACCTGGTCGCAGAGCACTTGCCAATACTTGGGCATTCGCGCATCGACACTTGGGTTACAACTTATTACTTAGGCACTTGGAGACACACTTGAGGAGCGGCATAAGGCGTCGAACCTCTTGGCCTGTTTGGGGAAAATAGTATTGGCTGATGTAATTGGACGGGATTGGATTGCGGATGGGATGGAGATAGGCGAGGAGGGGGGAGGGACGAATCAGAGCGACAAAGGGCTGAATCTCAGTCGATCGTGGCAGCAAGGCCACTCTGCTACTTACAATACCTCGTCGCGTATTTAAGTCATCTGTAAAGGATTCTGCCCGCCGCTAGAAGGGAATTGCACTTCAAGGCGGCCGGCGCGACGTTTCTGTCGCGACGGCTTGGCCAACGACACGTGCCCTTGGGGACGATTCGTACTGGAAATCAAAATCAAACGAGCTTTTGCCCTTCTATTCCACACGAGATTTCTGTTCTTGTTGAGCTCATCTTAGGACACCTGCGCTATCTTTTAACAGATGTGCTGCCCTAGCCAAACTCCCTACTTGACAATGTCTTCTGCCCGGATTGGCCCGCAGAGTGAGCTTTGGGTCCAAAAAGAGGGGCAGTGCCCTACCTCCAATTCACGGAATAAGTAAAATAATGTTAAAAGTAGTGGTATTTCACTTTCGCCTTTCGGCTCCCACTTATCTTACACCTCTCAAGTCATTTCACAAAGTCGGACTAGAGTCAAGCTCAACAGGGTCTTCTTTCCCCGCTGATTATGCCAAGCCCATTCCCTTGGTTGTGGTTTTGCTAGATAGTAGATAGGGACAGTAGGAATCTCGCTAATTCATTCATGCGCGTCACTAATTAGATGACGAGGCATTTGGCTAACTTAAGAGAGTCATAATTGTTGATATATGTCAATATCCACCTCTTCATAATAAGTATCATTAATTATATGCTAGCCTAAATTACTGACTCCGACTTAAACGTCGATGAGGTCAAAAGAGATCGCGATGGCTCCAAGAAAGAAGTTCGGGAATTTGGAATTACCTAAGATGACGTCGGGTTGATGCAATGCTAAAGTTAGCCAATTTGACCAAAGGAAACTTCCTATAAGTTGACTTGGATGCTAGCCACCCATGTGATCAATTGTAGCCACCCATGTGATAAATATGGGTGGCTAATACTTTGAACATGGTTGGTAAAGCCAACCAAGATTGAAATGTTTGATAGGAAAGTCTCCTATGGCGGGCTAGCTGAATTCTATAAATAGGCATGCATTAGTTCATCATTTTCATCCACAACACAATTCCAAACACAATCCTAAGTTAGTCTTTCTTTCTTGTATTCTTCTTGTAAGTCCAGAAGCCATTGAAGCTCTAATCTAGAGAGCGCACGGTGGGACAATTATCTTGTAAGTGTTATATTGAATTGTTATAAAGAGTAGTGTTGTCTTTCTACTTGATTGTTGTTAAGACGTTTCTGGGAAATTGGTTATATTCTTACATGGTATCAAGAGCTTAAGGGGCTCTTAACAACAATCTTGTCTAGTAAAGCTCAACAACTATGACTACTCAAGGTGCTAGTTCTTCTTCTACCAGTTCTAGTTCCGGTTTAGTACCGACAATTCGTATCCGTCCCCCTACCTTCACAGAAGGAAAACTTGATGGCACGAACTATCTTTTGTGGAAGTTCAAAATTACTACAGTTCTGGACTCCTACGAACTCCTTGATACAGTGTTAGGCACAGATGCAGAACCAGTTGCAGTCCGTGCTGAAGATGACACAAAAAAGGTCACACCTCCAGATCCTCAACTTGTCAAAGAATGGAGGAGACGAAATGCTGATGCACTTTGTGCAATTGTAACAAGTGTTCAGGATTCTGTCCTTACTCTAATTCAACACACAACCAAGGCAACTGAAGCTTGGAACATACTGAGAAATCAGTATGAAACAAGGAACCAGACTCGCATTCAAAACTTGGAGAATCAGTTAGCTGCTGAGAGATTAAGTGAAGATGAAGCAGCTGAGTCATTTATCAGTAGGATGAAAAACCTACGTGATCAAATGGCTGCAGTTGGTATTGCCAAATCAACCGAGGAACTAGCTCGAAGGTGCATTAGAGTGTTGCCTCCAAAATTTGACGGCCTTGTGACAGCACTCAATACACAAGTTCGCATTCCTCCTTTGACGTTTGAAGAATTCATTGCCATGTTGATGGAGGAGGAGATGAGGCTGAGGAGCAGAGAAAATCAACTTGACTCTGCCTTTACAGCCAAGGCGAGGAGTAACCAAGAAGAAAAGAAGAAAGCAAAGAAGAAAACGTTCTCTGGATCGTGCTACTACTGTAATAAGAAAGGTCATGCTGTCAAAGATTGCAGGAAACGAATCCATGACGAGAAGAACGGAACTTTAAAGCCAAATTGGAGAAATAAAGAATCTGCCAATACGGCTGAAACGGAAGTGCATCTATTTACTGTAACAGATGTATCGGAGGAAACGTGTACTAGCGCACATGTACATCAAACAAGTGCATGGGTGTTAGATAGTGGAGCTTCCCGACACATGACCAGCAAGAAGGAGTTATATGACTCCATAAAACCTCTACAAGAACCAATGAATGTTGTCGTCGGGAATAATGCGAGGTGTCCTGTTGAGGGCACTGGAACCATCTCGCTCGTGTCTCAAGATGGAGGAAGCAAGAAGCTGTCCAACGTACTCTTTGTACCCCAGATCACCAGAAATTTGCTATCTGTAGCTGCTATTACAGATAATGATCTAGAAGTGCGGTTCAAGAAGACGGAAGCTTTGATTCTTGACAAGGATCAAAATATCGTAAGTAAAGGTATTCGCAAAAATAATCTTTACGAAATCAGCTCTCTTTCTGCTGTCGTGGATGCCAAAACAAGTCAACTTTGGCATGAAAGGTTCGGGCACATTTCCTATCCTGTGTTAAAGGAAATGCAAAAGAAGAAGATGGTGGCCGACTTGCCTTCAATTGAAGAAATTGAAGGACCATGTGAAGCTTGTATGCTGGGCAAGCAACATAGACAGTCATTTCCCAAAGAGAGTCATAACCGATCAAAGGCTCCTCTAGAGTTGGTACATGCTGACCTCTGCGGAAAAATGACTACGACGGCGTTGGGAGGATCTTCCTACTTTATGCTGTTAGTCGACGATTATAGTAGGAAGATGTGGGTGTACTTCCTTCGGGACAAGGCTGATGCTCTTGAAAAGTTTAAAATGTGGCACAAACTTATGACAAATGAGAACACAACTCAGTTGAAGAAACTTCGTACCGATCGTGGGGGGGAATTCTGTTCTACAGAGTTCACCAACTACTGCAACAAGCTTGGGATTAAGCGCCAATTGACTGCTCCATACACACCACAACAAAATGGAGTTGTGGAACGAAGAAATCGAACAATTGTAGAAATGGCTCGATGCATGTTGAAAGGTGTTGGCCTACCTGACACATTCTGGGCTGAAGCAGTCAACACAGCGGTATACATCCTCAATCGGTGCTCAACCAGGGCACTCAACGATAAGACTCCTAATGAGGCTTATTATGGTACGAAACCTTCTGTGTCTCATTTAAGAAAATTTGGGTGTGAATGTTTTGTACACATTCCAAATGAAAATCGAAAGAAATTGGATGACAAGAGCAAGAAGGGCATTTTCTTGGGATATAGTGAAGAGTCTAAAGCATACAGACTCTATGATGTAGAGGCCAAGAAGGTGATCATAAGCCGAGATGTGGTGTTTAATGAGCGACCACACTCAATGGAGGATAGCGGTCCTGCTATTTCGTCATCAACTGATGAAGTAATCCACCAAGTGCCTGAACAACGACCGTTGAACAATGAAGAAGTCTCTAATGATGAGGAGACTGAAGACCAACCTGTTGTATCCACAAGGAAGCCACAACCGAAGTGGTTCCAACAGCTCTTTGATGGAAGAAATCCAGGAATTACTGATGATAGTCCACGTCCTGATGGACTAAGACGATCAAAGAGAATAGAGGAGCAGAACAGATCAGGACAACAACTAGTAAACATGGCTTTGATGACCCAAATCATCAAGACGGTAAAAGAACCGGTAACTGTGGAGGAAGCCATGTCAGATCCAAATTGGAGAGCAGCTATGCAAGCCGAGTATGATAGTATCATGAAAAATGATACTTGGGAGATCATTGAAAAACCACCGAATAGAAAAATTATCGGCACCAAATGGATCTGGAAAGTAAAGTACAAGGCAGATGGAAGTCTTGAAAAATACAAGGCACGCCTTGTAGCACAAGGATTTTCACAAGTCGAAGGTTTCGATGTATATGAAACTTTTGCTCCAACAGCAAAAATGTCAACAATCAGGCTAGTTATTGCAGCTGCCGCGCATTATGAATGGATTGTACATCAAATGGATGTCAAGTCAGCTTTTCTTAATGGGCAACTTGAAGAAGAAGTCTACGTTGCACAACCCCCTGGCTTCCAAATACCAGGTGAAGAAGAAAAAGTCTGCAAATTGAAAAAGGCTTTATATGGGTTAAAGCAAGCACCACGAGCTTGGTACAAACGTATAGACTCTTTCTTCTTGCAACATGGTTTCTGTAGAAGCAAATCAGAGGCCAACTTGTATGTTCTAAGTGAACAAGGAAAGAAGGTAATTGTAGTCCTATATGTGGATGATCTTGTAATCACTGGTGACCATGAAGATAATATTCGGAAGACGCAAGAATGGTTGAGCCAAGAATTTGAAATGACAAATCTTGGTCTTCTTCATTATTGCTTGGGAATCGAGGTATGGCAAAAACCTCATACTATCTTCATCTCGCAGCAACGATATGTTCGTGAGCTTCTGATTGCATTTGGTATGTCCGAGTGCAAATCAGTTGTCACCCCGATGGAAGTGAATACAAAGTTATCAATTGACGATCCTTCAGAACAAGTTGATAACAAGCTCTACAGAAGATTGGTGGGAAGTTTAATCTTCCTTTGTAACACAAGACCTGATATTAGTTATGCTGTGGGAGTTCTCAGTCGGTTTTCAAATAAACCGAAACAAAGTCACTGGCAAGCAGGGATGCGGATCCTCAAATATCTCAAAGGCACGTTGGAGTATGGGATATCATACAAGTCTGGAGATACTTTATCTGGGTACTGTGACTCAGACTGGGCTGGTGACATTGACTCAAGAAAATCTGTTACAGGTTACGTATTCACATTCGGTGGTGGAATCATCTCATGGGCTAGTAAGAAGCAACCCACCGTTGCACTTTCATCAACGGAGGCAGAATACAAGGCTGCTTGTGTAGCATCCTGTGAAGCTGTTTGGCTACGACGCATCATGATTGATATTGGCATTCCAATAGAGGAAGCAACAATGTTGAAATGTGACAGTCAGAGTTGTATAGCCATGTCAAAGAATCCGGTATTTCATGCTAGAACAAAACACATAGAGATTCAGTATCACTATGTGAGGGAACTGATCGAGGAAGGTGAAATCTACATGGAGTACTGCCCTACAGAAGATAATTGTGCAGATATCTTCACTAAAGCATTAGGGAGCGTCCAATTGAGCAAGCATCTTCAAACATTGGGTGTTGGCCCAATAGTTTAGTCAACATGAGGTGAACATTGATGGGGGGTGTTGATATATGTCAATATCCACCTCTTCATAATAAGTATCGTTAATTATATGGTAGCATAAATTAATGATTCCGACTTAAACGTCGATGAGGTCAAAAGAGATCGCGATGGCTACAAGAAAGAAGTTCGGGAATTTGGAATTACCTAAGATGACGTCGGGTTGATGCAATGCTAAAGTTAGCCAATTTGATCAAAGAAAACTTCCTATAAGTTGACTTGGATGCTAGCCACCCATGTGGTCAATTGTAGCCACCCATGTGATAAATATGGGTGGCTAATACTTTGAACATGGTTGGTAAAGCCAACCAAGATTGAAATGTTTGATAGGAAAGTCTCCTATGGCGGGCTAGCTGAATTCTATAAATAGGCATGCATTAGTTCATCATTTTCATCCACAACACAATTCCAAACACAATCCTAAGTTAGTCTTTCTTTCTTGTATTCTTCTTGTAAGTCCAGAAGCCATTGAAGCTCTAATCTAGAGAGCGCACGGTGGGACAATTATCTTGTAAGTGTTATATTGAATTGTTATAAAGAGTAGTGTTGTCTTTCTACTTGATTGTTGTTAAGACGTTTCTGGGAAATTGGTTATATTCTTACAATAATTACTCCCGCCGTTTACTCGCGCTTGGTTGAATTTCTTCACCTTGACAATCAGAGCACTAGGCAGAAATCACATTGCGTGAGCATCCGAAGGGACTATCACAATGCTTTGTTTTAATTAAACAATCAGATTCCCCTTGTCCGTACCTGTTCTGAGCTGGCTGTTTGACCCCCGGGGAAGGCCCCCAAGGGAGCCATTCCCAATCCTTCCCCCAGCTAGCACACAACAACCCGCTCTCGCCGCGGGAGTAGCTCGAGCAGTCCGTCGACAGCCGACGGGTTCGGGACTGCGACCCCCATGCCCAGCCCTCAGAGCCAATCCTTTTCCCGAAGTTACGGATCCATTTTGCAGACTTCCCTTGCCTACATTATTCCGTCGACCAGAGGTTGTTCACCTTGGAGACCTGATGCGGTTATGAGTACGATTGGGCGTAGACGGCACTTGGTCCTCCGAATTTTCGAGGGCCGCCGGGGGCACACCGGACACCGCGCGATGTGTGGTGCTCTTCTAGTCGCTAGACCCTACCTCTTACTGAGCCATTTCCAGGGTGGGTAGGCTGTTAAATAGAAAAGATAACTCTTCCCGAGGCCCCCGCCGCTATCTTTCGGGCTTCCCCCAGCCCTTAGGATCGACTAACCCATGTGCAAGTGCCGTTCACATAGAACCTTTCCCCTCTTCGGCCTTCAAAGTTCTCATTTGAATATTTGCTACTACCACCAAGATCTGTACCGACGACCCCTCCGCCCAGGCCCGCGCCTTGGGTTTTGCGGCGACCGCCACGCCCTCCTACTAATCGAGGCTTAGCACTTGCCCCAACGGCCGGGTATAGGTCGCGCGCTTAAGCGCCATCTATTTTTGGTGCTAGTTGATTCGGCAGGTGAGTTGTTATACACTCCTTAGTGGATTTCGACTTCCATGACCACTGTCCTGCTGTCTTAATCGACCAACACCCTTTGTGGGATCTAGGTTTGCGCGGAGTTGGGCACCGTAACCCGGCTTCCGATTCATCCCGCATCACCAGTTCTGCTTACCAATAATGGCCTACTTGGAGCTCTTGATTCCGTGGCGCGACTCAACTAAGCAGCCACACCGTCCTACCTATTTAAAGTTTGAGAATAGGTTGAGGGTGTTACGCCCCCGATGCCTCTAATCATTGGCTTTATCCGATAGGACTCACATGCAAGCTCCAGCTATCTTGAGGGAAACTTCAGAGGGAACCAGCTACTAGATGGTTCAATTAGTCTTTCGCCCCTATACCCAAGTCAGATGAACGATTTGCACATCAGTATTGCTCTAGGCCTCCACCAGAGTTTCATCTGGCTTCGCCCCACTTAGGCATAGTTCACCATCTTTCAGGTCTCAACAGGTAAGCTCGCACTCGAACCCTTCTCAAAAGATCAAGGTCAGTGGACAGTGCACCCCTCGGGAGGGATCCCACCAATCAGCTTCCTTGCGCCTTGCGGGTTTACGTACCCGTTGACTTGCATACATGTCAGACTCCTTGGTCCGTGTTTCAAGACGGGTCGAATGGGGAGCCCGTAGGCCATCACCGGGAGCATGCAGATGTTGAAACACGCTGAAGGCGCTCGCTGCCCTACCACGATGGAGGCGACAGTGTTTTGCGGGCATATCTACTGCCCGGGCTTTGGCCGCCGCCCCAATCTGCATTGGTCCGCGCCCCGAGCTGTTCAGCGGATCGGCTCTTGCCGTTCTGCTAATGACCAGGGCGTATCGTCGGCCCCCATCTGCTTCCCTCCCAACAATTTCAAGCACTCTTTGACTCTCTTTTCAAAGTCCTTTTCATCTTTCCCTCGCGGTACTTGCTCGCTATCGGTCTTTTGCCCGTATTTTGCCTTGGACTGAATTTACCGCCCGTTTAGGGCTCCATTCCCAAACAACCCGACTCGTCGACAGCGCCTCGTGGTGCGACAGGGTCTGGGCATGACGGGCCTCTCACCTTCTTTGGCGCCCCTTTCCAGGGGACTTGGGCCCAGTCCGCTGCTGAGGACGCTTCTTCATACTACAATTCGGACGGCCGAGCCGCCAGATTCTCAAGCTGGGCTGCTCCCGGTTCGCTCGCCGTTACTAAGGGAATCCTTGTAAGTTTCTTCTCCGCCGCTTATTGATATGCTTAAACTCAGCGGGTAATCCTGCGTGACATGGGGTCACGGTCGTAGCGCACAGCGATGGAGGGTCTATCTTCAGTCCCGCACGCGTGACGGGACGACGCACAACAACTCGTGAGTTGAATGGACCAACCACCACTTGTTGTGATGTCCGCCCCCACGTACGAACCCAGCAACCCAATGTTGGGGCGCAGGGTGGGGGGCGACACGATGCGTGACACCCAGGCAGACGTGCCCGAAGCCGTCAACTTGCGTTCAAAGACTTGATGGTTCACAGGATTCTGTAATTCACACCAAGTATCGCATTTCGCTACGTTCTTCATCGATCTAAGTGCCGAGATACTTGTTGCCGAGAGTCGGTTTCATTTCATAAGGGACCAAGGTTTAACCCGGCACACCGCGGACGGGGCAGGCATAGGCTGGCTCCCATTTTTTATTTTCCTTGGCGCATTCCGCGCCGGGGTTCATTATTTGTGGGGCGTTCGCCCCGACTTAGGACGGACACGCGGGCTGGGGACGAGCCGCCTCCCTCGCGTCGGCCCCGCATTGTTTAAATGGGTTCGCAGGTTGTTCTGCCTTCGCAGGGTTCGACAATGATCCTTCCGCAGGTTCACCTACGGAAACCTTGTTACGACTTCTCCTTCCTCTAAATGATAAGGTTCAGTGGACTTCTCGCGACGTCACGGGCAGCAAACCGCCCACGTCGCAGCGATCAGAACACTTCATCGGATCATTCAATTGGTAAGAGCGACGGGCGGTGTGTACAAAGGGCAGGGACATAGTCAATGCGATCTGAGTTCATAAGGACTCACCCTCTTTTATCATCATAGGTGAAGAAGATTTGGAACAGGTACCCGAAGAGAATGTGTCTGTTGATGATTCCTTGGAGTGATTACGTGCTTTATGTGCCTTACTTGTTAGTGGCTATTATGTGAACGTTGTGTTTGCTTTAAAACTACTTATTTTGTTGATGTAAATGACCCCGTTGTAATTTGGGTCTAATTTTGGCTTGTACTGATTATAACTAGACAAACACTCTATTTGGTCATTTTGCTATCACTATTTCTATTTAGTAACTATCATAGGCAACTAAAGCATTAGGTGAAAGATCAAATAGAATGAATCTATCTAATCTTACCCAGGTACTTACTCATAGGCTAAAGGATAACAAGTACTCGCGTAAAAGGGATTGACAAATTAACGGAACATAGTTATCTTGTTAGGCTTGTTAATCAAATGAGACTTTTGAATTAGATCAATAGGCTTATCAGTTGATGATAAAATAGGAGTCCTTAATGGAATTAGTTTAATGATTGGAATAATTGAGGCGTTTAGAAAATTAGGTCAAACCAAAGGTCTTAAAACAGCCGTTATGCTGCCGGATTTTCGAAAAAACTTTTGGAGTTCTAGGCCAACGTTAAGCATAAAACATAACAAATGATTAAGTAGGTGAAATAGCATAAATGAATTAGGTCATACCCTAGTCTAGCCTCCATAGGTCGGGTTGGGGCATGACACCACAGATGGGGCAAGGATAGGCTGGCCCTCATTTTTCATTTTCTTTGTCGCATTTTGTCGCGCCCCAACCCAACCTATGGAGGTTAGACTAGGGTGTGATCTAATCATTCATGTTCTTTTATGACTATAACCGGTTGACGAAGGTTAAGCTTATCCATTAAACTAGAGCTCCAAAATTTTTCTGGAAAACTGACAGCATAACAACTGTAATTAGGCTCTTTAGTTTGACCTAATTTTCTAAACGCCTCAAAACTTTCAATCTCATATTCGATTCCAACTAAGATTACTATCTATCACCAATCGATATGCCTACTAGTTATCTTGAAAGTCTCGTTTGATTAACAAACCTAGCATGATAACTATGTCCCATTTATTTGTTAATTCATGTTACGCAAGTACCTATTGATCTTTAGCATACTATTAAACACCTAGGTGAAATTAGATAGAGTTACAACATTTGATTTCTTCACCTAGTAATTGAGTTACCTATGGCAGTTACTAAATTAAAACAGTAATAGCATCCCACAAGATAGCGTGTCGTCTAGTAATAGTCAGTACAAGCCAAAATTAGACCCCAAATTACAATGGGGGTCATTTACAATCGACAACAAGCAACATATGAAATAGTTTTCAAAATAAACATAACGTTCGCAAAATAGCCATAGTCAAGCAAGGCACGTAAGACAAGCAATTACTCCAAAGAGTCATCAACAAGCACGTTCTCCTCGAGTACCTGTTCCTGATCTTCTTCACATGTGATGATAAAAGAGGGTGAGTCCTTATGAACTCAGCGAGGGGGAACGAGAAATACGTTTTGAAACTCTTTTCCAGTTAAACTTATGAAAAACCCTTTTTGAAAGCATGACGTATAACACAAGTAAGTTTATAACTTAACATAAATGTAAAATAACACATTTACTCGTCTTTCTTCCCCGAGGTCCTCTAGGAACCAAGCGAGAGTACTTAAACATATAGTGAAAAGGATACGGTGAGCTTTTGCTCTCAATTCATTTTCGATAGCAATTGTTGCGACCGACTTCAATTATCCACTTATCGCTCCCAATTGGGTGTACTCCAGATGTACCCCAAAATCCTACGACCCAACTCTTCGAGGGTGGAATGCCAAGCGAGAGAGGGAATTGGACCATGGTAGTCACAGGAGCACTGGTAAGCCCTATGCCGCCCGACGTTCGTGAAACGCTACCATGCCACAATGAAAGGTTACAACATTGTATACAATGAACATTTATACCATTTAACAATTCACATTAGGAGGACAACAAAGTAGGTTGCCTCCGAGCAATTTCAAGATCACATATTGCCAAGTAAATGAATGAGGCATGCTTAACATGAATTTTCACTTTGTAAATCATGTAGAGTCATATGAACATTAAACGGGCAGCTGAGTAACACATATAAATCAAGTCATATAACTCATTTCGGGGTTCACGTATCAAGTCATAAGATTATACAAGCATGCAATGACGTTTACAAGAGACCGGGTGCAGGAAAAGTCTATTTATCAACATGTAATCACCGGGAATCACATTTAGAGCTATAAGGACAACTACGGGCAGCCTATTAACCACACGATTTGACATGTTTAACCATAAGATCATCTCTTAGCAAATAGTCATAAGCAATTGGGCCTCGATTTCGTGCTTAACATGCGGTTAAGCAAACCATTCATCAATTAATGGTCCCAAGTCATACATCAATCAAATTTAGCAACCTCAACCAGCCACAACAGTCCATACAACATCTAAGAGCCACAATTCCAAGCATTCAATACCACAAGAGAAGTTACAACATGTTTCAAAACATATCACTAAACAAAAACCTCACTGCAATGGTCTGTTTTCCCACATTCGATTAGACAAGCAAATATTCTCCAATTTTAGTGAACAAAATTTCAAATTAAAGTTTAATGAGTGATTTAAATCTAGGAACAAACCTCGCATCATTGGGAGTTCGGACTTAGGAGTTATGGCCAAAACCATGAGACTACGCAAAACTGTCAAGTTTTAGACACATTACGATTTTGCCAATTTTGAGGGTCTTAGAGTCATTATTGGCTTTGGTCTATTTCTGACAGAAATGTTCAGAACTGCAAAATCTAACAACTTACTAATTTTCATGCATTTTGGACATCATTTGCTAGGCTAAAATAGTTTCGTTCTACAAGGTCAGAAGGCTGCCACATTCTACTTCAAATTTCCAAATTTTCCAAATTTAGATACCTTTCGATGTTTTTCCATTTTGGAGGCCTTAGAGTCAAAATTGGCCTTGGCCTATTTCTACAAAAAAATGTTCAGAACTGACAAAACTAGTGGCCTACCAATTTTGACGCATTTTTAACATCATTTACTAGGCCAAATGCACTTCGCTCTACCAAGTCAGAAATCTGCCAGCTACACGATTTTTACCTATCTTCAAGTTCTAGCCAAAAATCTAGCCATGCATGGTCATATAAGCTCATATACACACATATACAACAACTACAGAGGTAAATATAGTCATATGAAGGCATGCATGCGATTTTTGAAAGCTTTTAAAATAGTTTAACCCTCACCTTAGCAAGTTAATAGATGAAGATGCACAAACGTTCTTGAAGATGCACAAATGGAGCTTCTTCCTTGCTTTGGCCAAGAGATGGCTTGTTTTCCTTTAATTCCTAACTTAGTTAGCATGTGAGGAAGGTGTGCATGTGGGTGAAACCAAAAGAAATGGAAGAAAACTAGCAAAACATACCTAAGGCTGAGAATGATGAGTTTTATGAGCTTGCTTACGTTTTTCTTGCTTCTTGCTTGCTTGGGCTGCTATGGTCGAGTTTCTTAAAGTTCTTGAGTACCTAGGAGAGCCTTAGAAGATGAGCTTGAGCTATGGAGCTTAAGGATGCAGCCTTGGCCGAGAGAGAGAGAGAGAGAGAAAATGAGAGAATGAGAGCTTGAGAGAAAGAGATGAAATGTTTGTGTATGTGGTCGGCCCTATGCTTGCAAAAATCTGGAATTGTATCATCTTTTGGAGCAATTTGAATTGTGAGGGATGGTCATGGTGTGTAGGCCGAGAATGGCATGCTGGGGTAGGGTTTTTAGGAGTTTTTTTATGCATTGTTTTACGTGTTGGTGTCATAGCTTGTCTAGGCTTAGTTTAAAATTATGCAATGCTTGTCAAATTGCAAGATGTGATCGGCCAAATGAGCTATACAATCTGAATTTTTGTCATGTGTTAAGCCTTATTTTATTGTAGGTTGATGTGGTATTTTAGGTGCTTGGAATTTGCAAAAGAAGAAGGAATAAAGAATGAAGAATGTTTAGTGCTTAGTGAAATTTTGTCTTCTAGTGCACTGACTTAGGATTAGAATATTAGTTAGTGGAGTTAGCAGGATTATCCTATAGTCTAGTGTTTCGTGTAGGATTCTTTCTTGATTAACGTGCGGGCACACTTTCCTAGGTCTAGGGCATGTACTACGAGGTAAGGTACGAACTATAAGACAAATGCACGTATTCCAAGTACATGCACGCAACTCTAAAAGAATGCACATAATTCAATGCAAGGCACATAAATCAAGACACGACTCTTAAACCTAGGTTAAGGCACGCAGTTCAAGATTAGTGCACACGAACGAGGTATCACACGCAAATCGAGGTCAAACTAAACACATTCCGCGCTGGGGTTCATTGTTTGTGTGGCGTTCTGTCACGCCCCAACCTGGCCTATAAAGGTTAGACTAGGGTGTGATCTAAACATTCAAGTCATATCACGTACTTAATCGTTCTAGAGGGTTTAACACTTAACGTTTTAGCCTAAACTCCACAAATTCTCCAGAAAATCGGCAGCATAACAGTTGTAATTGGGCTCTTTAGTTTGACCTAATTCTCTAAATGCCTCAAAATTTCCAATCTCAATTTCATTTCCAACTAAGATTACTATTTACCATCAATTGAAACGCCTACTAGTTATCTCGAAGTCTCGTTCGATTAATAACCTAGTTGATACTATGTCTCATTTGTTTGTTAATCCTCATTACAAAAGTACGTGTTGATCTTAGCTTAACAATGAGTACCTGCTTAAGATTGGATAGGTTCATTTTACTTAATCCTTACCTGATACTTCATAATCTTATGATAGGTACTAGCCAATAACGATAGCAAAAACGACCATAGTAGTGTCTATCTAGTTATTATCAGTACAAGCCAAAATTAGACCCCAAATTACAACGGGAGTCGTTTACAAACGACAACAAGCAAAATAAGAAATAGTCTTCAAGCAACATATTGTTCACGAAATGGCCATAGTCAAGCAAGGCACATAGGACAAGCAATCATTCCAAGGAATCATCATTAGGCACGTCATCCTCGGGTACCTGTTCCTGGTCTTCTTCACCTGAGATGATAAAAGAGGGTGAGTCCTTATGAACTCAGTGAGGGGGAACGAGAAATAAGTTTTGAAACTCATTTTCCTGTTCAACTTATGAAAACCCTTTTTGTAAGCATTACATGTATCACAAGCAAGTACATAATGTAATATAATAGTAAAATAACGCAATTACCCGTCTTTCCTCCTCGAGGTCCTCTAAAAACCAAGAGAGAGTACTTAAACACATAGTGAAAAGGATACGGTGAGCTTTTGCTCTCAGTTCAATTCCAGTATCAGTTGTTTCGGCCGACTTCAATTCATCCCTTTATCACGCCAAATGGGTGTACTCCAGATGTACCTTGAAATCCTACGACCCAACGCTCCGAGGAAGTCTAGCCCCCAAGAGAGAGAGGGAATTGGACAATGGTAGTCACGGTTGCACCGGCAAGCCCGATGCCGCCTTGTGTGCGTGAACGCTACCACAGAATGAAAGGTTGCAACCTTGTATGCAATGCACATTTATGACATTTAATATATCACATTAGGAGGACAACAAAGTAGGTTGCCTCCGAGCAGTCATAAAATTGCACATTGACAAGTAAACAAGCGAGGCACGATAAGACAAGTAATTTCACTTGAAAGGCACATGGAGTTATATGAACATTAAATGGGCAGCCATGTAACGCACGTAAATCAAGTCATATAACTCATTTCAAAGTTCACGTAATCAAATAATAAGATTATTCATCATGCAACGGCATCTACATGGGACCGGGTACAAGAAAAGCCTACTTATCAACATGAAATCATCGAAATCATATTTAGGGCTACAAGGGTAACTACGGGCAGCATACTAAACACATAATCCAACACAACATCCAAAGGGTCAACACTTAGAAAATTCACCTAGTTACTAGGGTTCCAATTCGAGCTTACCTGTGCGATTAAGCCCCAAGTCATCTCAAAATCAATCTCAAGCCATGCATCGATTAATTCAAACACCCTCAAGTATTCAAAACAGTCCACACAACATCCCAATGCCACAATCCCAAGAATTTCATACAACAAGAGAAGCTACAATAATTTTTCTAAGCATATCACTAAGTGAAACCCTCACTGCAATAGGTTGTATTCTCACAATCATTAAGATAAGCAAAAAATCTCCAATTCTAGTGAATAAGATATCAAATTAAATCTTAAGAAATGAACTAAATTCAGAAACAAACCTCGCATCATTTGGAGTTCGGGTTCAATAGTTATAGCCAAAACAGTGAGACTGCACAAAACTGTCCAGATTTACACACATTTCAATACTTGTCATTTTTTAGGTCCTTAGGGTCAGATTTATCCTTAGTCCATTTCTGACAAAAATGTCCAGAAGTGAAAAATCTAGCAGCACACCAAATATCATATATTTTGGATGTCATTTACTAAGTCAAAACTTGTTCGTTCTACAAGGTCAGTGAATCTGCCAAAACCTGCTTCATTTTTCCAGACTTTCCAGATTTGGACACATTTTAATAATTTTCCATTTTGAGGACCTTAGATTCCAAATTAGCTTTGGCATATTTCTGGGAAAAATGTTCAGAACTGGAAAAACTAGTTACCTATCAATGTTCACGCATTTTCAGCAACATTTACCTAGCCAAAATCACCTCGCACCAACAAGACAGAAAGCTATCACATGCACGATTTCATCTATCATCACATTCTAGCCCAAAATCTTGGCATGCATGTTTGTAAAAGCTCATGAACACACATATATCTCAAGTACAGAAGTAAAGATAGACATTTAAGGGCATGCATGTGGGTTTTTGAAAGATTTTCAAGAAGATTTAACCCTCACCTTAGCAAAACAACAAGAAGGTGCACAAACTCTTGATGAGGCACAAAGTTGATCTTTTCCTTGCTTAGCCGAGACACCACTCAATTTTTCTCAAATTTCCTAGCTTAGTAACCAAGTTCTTAGTAGGTGCATGTGGTTAGAACAAGAAGAAAAGAAATGGAAGCTAGAAAACTCACCTAAGCCGAAATGGAGATTCAAAGAGCTTGCATGTGTGTTTCTTGCAACCTAGCTTGCTTAGTCGAGCTCCCTAGCTTCTTGCATGCCTTGATGAACCATGGAGTGATGAAGATAAGCTAAGGAGTGTAGAAACTCAGCCAAGGCCGTGAGAGAGAGAGAAGGATGAGAGGGAGAGAGAAGAATGAGAGGAAATGAGAGAAATGAAAGAAAAATAAAAGCTTTTGCAAGGTTTGAAGCATGTGTCGGTCTTGAGCTTTGCAATTTCAGATTTTTGTGTCTTCAAGGAGTATAATTTGAAGTGTTTAGCATGGGCAAGGAGCTTATGTCGAGATTGGTGGAGCTTGGTAGAGTTTTTGAGCTATTTTTTATTGCTTTGTGTCATTAGTTGTCATAGAATTGTCTAGGTTCAATTTGAATTATGCAAAGCAAGCACAAAGCACACAAGGTGGTCGGCCAAGGCATGTAAAAATCTGATTTTTTTGTCATCTTTTGAGTATTATTTAATTGTGTGTTTGGAAAGTGCAAAAGAATAAAGAATAAAGAATAAAGAATAACGAATAAAGAATGTCTAGCTTTTTGTGAGATTTTGTCTTCTAGTGGGTTGAATTAGCAATTTAATATTAGTTAGTGGAGTTTGTAGAATTAATTAATGATTTAGTGCTTCGTGTAAGATGCTCTCTTGATTAGCGTGAGGGCACGCTTTCCTAGGTTTAGGGCATGCACTACGAGGTAAGGCACGAACTACGAGATAAAAGCACGTTTCCCAAGTAAATGCTTGCAACCCTAAATGTATGCACGTAATTCAATGCAAGGCGCACAAAACAAAACACGACTCTTAAATCTAAGTCAAGGCACACAAATCTAGGTTAAGCACACGAAACGAGGTATCGCACACAAATCGAGGTCGGACCTCACATCCTCCCCTCCTTAAAAGAATTTCGTCCTGAAATTCATTCTTACCTATTGAGGTCAGTTAGATGGGTTCTGGCCATTGATATTTCTACTCCGGGCCGATGCTCGCTCCATGATCCTCTTTTCCAAAACTAATTCACTTCTAAACTTTCTCCAATCATTAATTCGGTATGACTGCTACATTTGTAGTTCGTTCCTTTGAATGACTCTATTCTGCATTTGATCTTAAGGTCAAGTTCATTAACTAAGGTTAGAATGTCTATATATAGTCATCAAAGCTGCATCGGTATTCTAACTATATAACTATAACTCCAAAATCATGACTTATGTTGTGTCGATTTTGCACTCATATCTCAAAAGGAATATCCCACTAATACCACGATCCTAGGGTGACATACACTAATTTCAATATGATAAGTCTATATCCGATTTACATACCATATCAACTAACTTCAAATTGTTATCACATTGGTCATACACAGGTTATGGATCATTTCACAATACGACCCTATTTTCAGGAAGAACTCTTCCAAACAAACTAATTCATTTCAAGTCGTCATCTATCGATAGTATCATAGTCCTTTTTATCTCATAGGTACATTAGATTAGCAAATCTTCTAGTGACTAGTCTCCAAGTTACAAGCTCCTATTCACTAACCTCCTTTCCCAGCTTTGTTAACCTTCGCGCTCGTAATCAACGAGAAAGACCGTTGAGATTCGTTAAACTCAACTCTAAGGCTTATTAAGTACCACCAACAAACTGCCATCGAAATTGCATGGGTAAACTAATCATGTGGCACTCATTCAACTCTTCAAGTAAGTTTCATCAGCTTGTGACCCACAATTTATTTCTTTATTCAAATCTCTGTCTTCAAGTTACGAAGCTTCAGAATTTCTTTTAATCTTAATCAAGACTCCGAAAGCGAATGGTTTTAACCTCAAATAAATTTCACTCACCTCAATCCAAGGTTACATCATACCTAAGAAGATAATGGTCCCACTTACTTAGTGGCCTAGTCATTCTTTCAAACACTTAATACCCGCCAATATATCTTCAACATTAGTGCCACTAAGCTAGGGTTATAGCCATGTAAGCGATCTCAATGTTCCATTAGGTTACCGGTCGTACAACAATAATCCTAGGACTATAAATGGGTACTGGAATGATCTAGCTCATAGGATACTTACCATACTAACCCAAGTAGCTTGTTACACGAAATAACTTCAAGGCTGTATCAACATAAGAATTATGACCACGAGGGATCCTTCAATATAACATAATAGAACTTCAAAAGTAATCAACCACTCATCTAACTATCACTACGATATTCGTCCTCTATTCAACAACCACAATTCGAAGTCCACCAACCGCTAGTTTCTAGACGTGAAACGGTGCACTTAAATATGATTGTCTAACAACAGTCTCTTGGGTCATCATGACTCTGATTCATATTTATTTTAACTATGTGGAATCTTACTCTCCCCATTCACATGTTCAATTAGCTACGAGCATCAAGACTCATTGACCTTATGTCTTAGGGTTTACTACCATCATGCTCGTGTTTTATTTCCGTTATATAAAGAAACCTCTTTACTTGCATGACAATACGTTGTTTCTAAGGAAATGCACATAAAGGATGGATGATACTGAGGTCAAGTAATATTTTTCCTATAGGTTTAATAGGTAAGTTTACCTTCAACCGTGGTTACTGCTAGCAATCTAGGCACAATTCTTTTGCCACATTGGACATTCCTTGATGAGATGTTGATCACTCCCACATCCTTTGCATTTACCAGACCTCTTACAACATTGGACCTCCGTGTGCCACCTCTTGTTGCAATAGTTACACGTATCAGGATGGGGGTTAACCGTGCCTCTCGATGTGACATGACTAAATTGGTTGACTGTGGTACCCGACTGTAATCTGTTAGTAGCGGCCTTCCCCGAATTCTGACCCTGACCCTGGGTACTCCCTCTCGTAGCCTGCCCTTGCACCCTTTGTTGTTTTGGGCATTCCTTGACCTTATGTTGATTGCTACCACAACCGTTACACCTTCCTGTTTTTCTCCAACAGTTAATCTCTAGATGACCTCTACGTGCACAGTGAGTACAACATGGGATTAGAGTAGTAGTAACACCTCCATAAGGGCCTCGAGCTACAGGAATATCTAAACCGCCGTGGTAGACTTTCTCGATAGGTAGCTCCTCCAGGCTCTGAACTTGACTTGGTTGACTCGACCCTGCCACTTCCTGACTCTTTCATCTCTTAGCTTTTATTGCCTCGAAAAGAACTTCACCATAGGTGAGAAACTGAAAAGGAGCCAATCTATTTTGAATCTTGGATCTCAGCCCTTGAATAAATCTCTGGATCTTTTTCTCAGTAGTCTGTACCATTTCAGGAGCATAGTGGGACAGTTGATTCAATCGGGTTTCGTACTGTGCAACCGTCAAATCCCCTTGTTTGAAGGTCACGAACTCATTCTTTCGAAGTCTCCCTCTACTTCCAAGAACTCTTCCAACCATTCTAAAAGAGGTAGCCCTACGATATGACATGTATTTATATATATACGATTATGTTACACGAGAAGCAAATGTGTACTTATATAATCATACCACATAAGAACAACTATATCTTAATGCATAGGATTGTATAATAAAACATTAACAGCCAGTGTACAGCCTAGCATACAAGAAACCATTGTAACATAATAAACACTTAAAGCATACGGTGCACTTGAATCACATAGGCATGTTGAGCAAATAAAACATATTGTTCACATTGGTTCATAAAAACACATAATATTCAATGCTCAAATCAATTAAAGCACATTAGCACATATTAACACATATAAACAAGACATCAAAATTACCTTAGGGCTTCTACCTACGGTCCGAGAGTTCAACCCGACTAATGCCTTGTTAGCAAACTAAGCTCTGATACCATTTCACTAAGGTGTGACGCCCCAACCCAGCCTATAAAGATTAGACTAGGGTGTGATCTAAACATTCTAGTCATATCACGTACTTAATCGTTCAAGAGGGTTTAACACTTAACGTTTTAACCTAAACTCCACAAATTCTCCGAAAAACCGACAGCATAACAATTGTAATTGGGCTCTTTAGTTTGACCTAATTCTCTAAACGCCTCAAAATTTCCAATCTCAATTTCATTTCCAACTAAGATTACTATTTACCATCAATTGAAACACCTACTACTTATCTCGAAGTCTAGTTCGATTAATAACCTAGCATGATACTATGTCTCGTTTGTTTGTTAATCCTCGTTACAAAAGTACCTGTTGATCTTAGCTTAACAATGAGTACCTGCTTAAGATTGGATAGGTTCATTTTACTTAATCCTTCCAGATACTTCATAATCTTATGATAGGTACTAGCCAATAACGATAGCAAAAACGACCATAGTAGTGTCTATCTAGTTATTATCAGTACAAGCCAAAATTAGACCCCAAATTACAATGGGGGTCATTTACAATACGACAACAAGCAAAACAAGAAATAGTCTTCAAGCAACATATTGTTCACGAAATGGCCATAGTCAAGCAAGGCACATAGGACAAACAATCATTCCAAGGAATCATCATTAGGCACGTCATGGTCTTCTTCACCTGAGATGATAAAAGAGGGTGAGTTCTTATGAACTCAGCGAGGGTGAACGAGAAATAAGTTTTGAAACTCATTTTCCGGTTCAACTTATGAAAACCCTTTTTGCAAGCATGACATGTATACCAGGAAAGTACATAATGTAATATAATAGTAAAAGAACGCAATTACCCGTCTTTCCTCCCCGAGGTCCACTAGGAACCAAGCGAGAGTACTTATACACATAGTAAAAAGGATACGGTGAGCTTTTGCTCTCAATTCAATTCCAGTATCAGTTGTTGCGGCCGACTTCAATTCATCCTTTTATCACGCCAAATGGGTGTACTTCGGGTGTACCCCGAAATCCTACGACCCAACTCTCCGAGGAAGTCTAGCCCCCAAGCGAGAGAGGGAATTGGATAATGGTAGTCACGGTTGCACCGGCAAGCCCGATGCCGCCCTGTGTGCATGAACGCTACCACGCCAGAATGAAAGGTTGCAACCTTGTATGCAATGCACATTTATGACATTTAATATATCACATTAGGAGGACAACAAAGTAGGTTGCCTCCGAGCAGTCATAAGATTGCACATTGACAAGTAAACAAGCGAGGCATGATAAGACAAGTAATTTCACTTGAAAGGCACATGGAGTTATATGAACATTAAACGAGTAGCCATGTAACACACGTAAATCAAGTCATATAACTCATTTCAAAGTTGACGTAATCAAATAATAAGATTATTCATCATGCAACGGCATCTACATGGGTCCGGGTACAAGAAAAGCCTACTTATCAACATGAAATCATCGAAATCATATTTAGGGCTACAAGGGCAACTACGGGCAGCCTACTAAACACATAATCCACCACAACATCCAAAGGATCAACACTTAGCAAATTCACCTAGTTACTAGGGTTCCAATTCGTGCTTACCCGTGCGATTAAGCCCCAAGTCATCTCAAAATCAATATCAAGCCATGCATCAATTAATTCAAACACCCTCAAGTATTCAAAACAGTCCACACAACATCCCAATGCCACAATCCCAAGCATTTCATACAACAAGAGAAGCTACAATAATTTTTCTAAGCATATCACTAAGTGAAACCCTCACTGCAATGGGATTTTTTCTCACAATAATTAAGATTAGCAAACAATCTCAAATTCCAGTGAATAAGATGTCAAATTAAATCTTAAGAAGTGAACTAAATTCAGAAACAAACCTCGCATCATTTGAAGTTCGGGTTCAATAGTTATAGCCAAAACAGTGAGGCTGCACAAAACTGTCCAGATTTGTATACATTTCAATACTTGTCGTTTTTGAGGTCCTTAGGGTCAGATTTATCCTTAGTCCATTTCTGACAAAAATGTCCAGAACTGAAAAATATAGAAGTACACCAAATATCATGCATTTTGGATGTCATTTACTAAGTCAAAACTTGTTCGTTCTACAAGGTCAGTGAATCTGCTAAAACCTGCTTCATTTTTTCAGACTTTCCAGATTTGGACACATTTTAATAATTTGCCATTTTGAGGACGTTAGAGTCCAACTTAGCTTTGGCCTATTTCTGTGAAAATTTTTCAGAACTGGCAAAAATAGTTACCTACCAATTTTCACGTATTTTAAACAACATTTACCTAGCCAAAATCACCTCGCACCAACAAGACAGAAAGCTG
>CM075779.1:50847979-50850479 GCA_037974665.1 Ehretia macrophylla
GAATCAAATTGAACAACAGATACAATTACCAATCATTTCAAGGATACGGTGAGCTTTTGCTCTCAAGTTCAATCGGTGAGCATTTGCTCTCAATATCATTTTTGATAACAATTGTTGCAGCCTGCTTCAATCATCCACTTATCGCTCCCAATTGGGTGTACTCCGGATATACCCCGAAATCCTACGACCAAACTCTCTGTGGGTGGAATGCCAAGCGAGAGAGGGAATTGGACCATGGTAGTCACGGGAGCACCGGCAAGCCCTATGCCGCCCGGCGTTCGTGAAATGCTACTATGCCACAATGAAAGGTTGCAACCTTGTATACAATGTACATTTATACCATTTAACAGTTCACGTTAGGAGGACAACAAAGTAGGTTGCCTCCGAGCAATTTCAAGATCACATATTGCCAAGTAAACGAACAAGGTATGCTTGACATGACATTTCACTTTGTAAAACACATAGAGTTATATGAACATTAAACGGGAAGCCAAGTAGCACATATAAATCAAGTCATATAACTCATTTCGGGTTCATGTATCAAGTATTAAGATTATACAAGCATGCAATGACGTTTAAACAAGACCGGGTGCAAGGATAGCTCACTTATCAACATGCAATCATCGGAATCACATTTAGAGCTATAAGGAAAATTACGGGCAGCCTATTAACCACACAATTAAACACATTTAACCATATGGTCATCTCTTAGCAAACAGTCATAAGCGCTAGGGCCTCAATTCCGTGCTTACACATGCGATTAAGCAAACCATTCATCAATTAATGATCCCAAGCCATGCATCAACCAAATTAAGCAACCTCAACCAACCACAACAGCCCATACAACTTCTAAGTGCCACAATTCCAAACATTTAATACCTCAAGCAAGGTTACAACATGATTCAAAGCATATCACTAAGCAAAAACCTCACTGCAATGGTCTGTTTTCCCACATTCAATTAGCCAAGAAATTAGTCTCCAATTTCAGTGAACCAAATTTCAATTTTAATATTAATGAGTGATTTAAATTTAGGAACAAACTTTGCGGCATTTGGAGTTCGGACTTAGGAGTTATGACCAAAACCGTGAGACAACGCAAAACTGTCTAGTTTTAGATACATTACGATTTTTTCCATTTTTGAGGGTCTTAGAGTCAGATTTAGCCTTAGCCTATTTCTGACAAAAATGTCCATAACTGCAAAATATAGCAACCTACCAATTTTCGTGTATTTGTATCAACTTTTACTAGATCAAAAACACTTCGTTCTACAGAGTCAGTAATCTGCCAGAAAAACGAGTTTGCATATCTCTAAGTTTCTAGCCAAAATCAAGCCATGCATGAGAAGATAGGCTCATATACACACATATACATCAACTACAGAGGTAAATATATCCATATGAGAGCATGCATGTAAGCTTTGAAAGCATTTAAAAGAGTTTAACCCTCACCTTAGCCTATTGATGGTTAAAGATGCACAAATGCTCTTCAAAATGCACAAAGGGGGCTTCTTCCTTGCTTTGGCCGACAGATAGCTTGTTTTCCCTTAATTTCTAACTTAGTTAGCATATGAGGAAGGTGTGCATGTGTGTGAAACCAAAAGATATGGAAGAATACTATCAAGACTTACTTTAGGCCGAAAATGGAGAGTTTTGAGAGCTTGTGTGCATTTTTCTTGCTTTTCTTGCTATGGTCGAGTCTCTTGGGATCCTTGAGAGCCTAGGTGAGTCTTAGAAGGTGAGCTTGAGCTATGGAGATTCAAGATGCAGCCATGGCCGAAAATGAGAGAGAAAGTGAGAGCTTGAGAGAATTTTTTGAGAGAATGATGCTTTGAGAATGCTTTGAGTGAGTGTGTTGGCCTTGGGCTCTTCAAATCTGAAAATTGTGTCATCTTTTGAGCATTTTGAACTGTGAGGAATGGGTGTGGTGTGTAGGCCGAGAAAGGCATGCTTGGGTAGGGTGCTTGGTTTTATTTTTTATGCATTGTGTCTTGTGTTGTGTCATAGGTTGTCTAGGAGCATTTTTTGAATTTGCAAAGCTTGTCAAAATGCCTTGATATGGCCGGCCATATGGAGGAAGACTCTGAATTTTTTTTTTGTTTAGGCTTATCTTATTGTAGGTTGATTGTGGTATTTGAGGTGCATGGATTTTGCAAAAAGAATAAGGAAAAAAGAATGTTTAGTGTTTAGTGTTTTTGTCTTTTGTGAGTTGACTTAGGATTAAAATATTAGTTAGTGGAGTTTGTAGGATTATTTATAGTCTAGTGCTTTGTGTAGGATGCTTTCTTCATTAGTGTGAAGGCACGCTTTCCTAGATCTAGGGCATGCACTTCAAGGTAAGACACGAACTACGAGACAAATGCACATATTCCAAGTAAATGCAGGCAACCCTAAATGAATGCACATAATTCAAGACACGACTTTTAAACCTTGGTTAAGGTACACAGTTCAAGGTTAGGGCACAAGAAATGAGGTAACGCACGCAATTCAAGGTTAGGCCTCA
>CM075779.1:50857979-50897979 GCA_037974665.1 Ehretia macrophylla
CCCCTATAGTACATTTAGATGCAAAAACCCAAGTGACAACAGTAACGTACATTTTGCCAAAGATTCATAATGAGTGTTTTACACTATAAATGGCCCCATGTGGCATGATCTTCGTACCCAACTGGCTCCTTATTGATAGCATATGATATCCAAATGATTCAACAATATTTTTTTGGAAAAAATATTTTTTAATATTTAATAATTGCAAAACAAATAGGGAAAAATAGTAGAAAATTCAGAAAAATTTATATTAATTCATCAATAAATTTGTTAAATGATATTCAAAAAAAATTTGAAAAATTAATTTTTAATATTTAAAAATTAAGAAAAATAGGGAAAAATCAGAAAACAATACCAGAAAAATCAGGAAAATTTATATTAATTCATAAATTAATTTATTTACATGATATTTGTAAATTTTTTTTTTTTGGGATGGATTGGGAACCCGATTAGTCTAACTCGCCTCACAAATGTGACGAACTATTTGTCATACAAGAGAAAGGTTAAGACTACTTCATAGATTCGGAAACCACTTGTAAAAGGACATCAATGTCCACATTTGTGTCATAATACATTCCACATACCCATTACCCCCGAATGCTTAACATTGCTCGTCGTACCCAACGTTCCCTAGTAGTGCCAAAGCCGTCCCCTAACATCCCCCATCATCCCATGAGGGTACCCGTATAGTGCCCCGGCCGTGCTCCAACAGTGCCCCAGTCGTGCCCCAATAGTGCCCCTTGAGCACCTTGCGCAAGCTACTTGCGTGCACCATCGGGCGATATGCGCACCCCATGCGCGCACCTTCGTGCCGCATGCAGGCCACATGCACGCACCATTGTGAAAACAAGCGCGTACGATGCCCACACCATCGTGCAGCATGGGTGCCCCATGCGCGCACCTTCGTACGGCATGCGGGCCACATGCGCGAACCATCGTGGAACATGCTTGCCCGATGTGCGCACCATCTTACGGCATGGGCGCGCCATGCGAACACCTTCGTGCGGCATGCGCGCACCATCATGTGGCATGGGTGCCCCATCCACGCACCTTCGTGAGGCATGCGGGCCACATGCGTGTACCATCGTGCGGAATGCGTGCACGATGTGCGCACTATTGTGCGGCATGGGCACCCTATCGTGCGGCATGGGCGCCCTCTCATGTGGCATGGGAGCCCCATAGTACACCTTCGTGCAGCATGCAGGCTACATGTGTGCACTTTTGTGCGGCATGGGCGCCTTATGCATGCACCTTCGTACGGCATGCGCGCACCATCGTGCAGCATGGGCAGCCCATGCGCACACCTTAGTGCGGAATATGGGCCATATGCGTACCCCATGTGCGCACCTTTGTGCGACATGGGCACCCCATGTGCGCACCTTCGTGTGGCATACGCGCACCATCGTGCGGCATGGGCGCCCCATGCATGCACCTTCATGCGCCATCCAGGCCACATTCGCACACCATCGTGCCACATGTGCACACCATTGTGCTGCACAAGCACCCCATCCGCGTACCTTCGTGCTGCATACGCAAACCATTGTGCTGCATTGTCGCCCAAGTACTTGCCCCATCGTGCCCGATGCGCGACCCCACTACGCAACTACCTTGCCAAGCCGTGCCCCAACTGCGTGCCAAGATGTAGCTCATCCGAGGCCCCAAGTACGTGCACCATTCGAGGCCTAATCGTGAGACGTCTTGCAACATCGTGGGCAGCCGTGCTGCAACCGTTCACCAACCTGCCCAGCCGTGCTGAAGATAGAGGCAACATAACCTTAATCACCGTTAATTCTAAGGGAAGAACGTTAGGCACCTCGGCAGGCAGGCAACACCATTGTGCGGTATGCTCGCACGATGCCCACACTATCGTGCGGCATGGGCGCCCTATGCACACACCTTCGTGCCGCATGCGGGCCACATACGAGCACCATCATGCGGCATGCGAGCCTGATACGTTGACCATTGTGCGGCATGGGTGGCTCATGCATGCACCTTTGTGCGGCATGCGTGCCACATGCGCGTACTATCGTGCGTCATGGGCACCCCATCGTGCGGTATGCGGGCACCATCGTGCGGCATTGGCGCCCCATGCGCGCACAATTTTGCGGTATGGGAGCCACATGCGCGCACTTGCGTGCGATATATGCGCGCACCATCGTGCGGCATGGGCGCCCTATGTGCGTACGATCATGCGGCTCGGGCGCGCCATGCAGACACCATCGTGCAGCATGGGCGCCCCATGCGCACACCTTCGTGTGGCATTTCGGCCACATGCACGCCCCATGTGAGCACCTTCGTGTGGTATGCATGCACCATCGTGCGGCATGGGCGCCCCATTCGAGCACCAACATGCGGCATGTGGGCCACATGCGCACACAATCGTGTAGCACGAGCGCCCTATCAGTGCACCTTCGTGCGGCATGGGCACCCCATATGCGTACCATCGTGCAGCATCGTCGCCCAAGTGCTTGCCCCAACGTGCCCGATACGCTACCCTACTGCGCAACCACCTTGCCAAGCCGTGCCCCAACTGCGTGCCACGATGTAGCTCATCCGAGACCCCAAGTACGTGCCCCAAATACGTGCCCCATTCGAGGCCCAATCATGCACCGTCTTGCAACATCGTAGGGCAGTCGTGCCGCAACCGTTCACCAACGTGCCCAGTTGTGCTGAACATAGGGGCAACTTAACCTCAGTCACTGTTAATGATAAATGAAGAACGTTAGGCACCTCAGTGGGCCGGCAGCACACACGGTCGGATTCAATTTTTTTGCCATCTCTTACGAAGCAAGCATAGGTTGTCTAACACTTGGGCATTCGAGATAATGCGTGGGGTCAGCCGGCAGTGGGCCCGTTAGCACTTGGGCATAGCACATAGCACTTAGGCATCATTGGGCATGGAGCTTAGGTGCACATAGCACTTGGGCATGGAGCTTGGGCGCATATGCACATAGCACTTGGGCATCAATGGGCATAGCACATAGCACTTGGGCATCATTGGGCATAGCACATAGCACTTGGGTATAGCACTTTGTGTAACACCCTGATCCCTCCCGA
Organism: Ehretia macrophylla; assembly: GCA_037974665.1. NCBI lineage: Eukaryota > Viridiplantae > Streptophyta > Magnoliopsida > Boraginales > Ehretiaceae > Ehretia > Ehretia macrophylla. The sequence goes on from CM075779.1 coordinate 50,861,037, forward strand.
GATCGGGAGTTCTATCAATCAATCTAATCACAACCCAAATCCAAACCCGGGCATAATTTTCAGGAAAAACGGACAGAGTCTCCCCTGTTTCTAGGCAAAATATAAAACCTGCAATAGCATTTAAATGGACCAACGCCGTGTCCAACCATACAAAACTTCCTCAAGGCTATCCGAGCCTCGGTTTTCAACAATTAAACTCAGTAGGTATACATACATTTCCAATTTAAAAGCTAACCTATCTCTTTTCATTTTTGATCAGTACATTCAAACTAGACAATTGAACCATACTAAGCTACTGCATAAAATAAACTATCATGCCATTCTAACTCTTTTCCTTTGGAAATTACAAACATGCATTGAAGATAAGCTATGCTAACTGATTACATAAACTAGCTTATCAATTCACCTCAACTGCTTAGCTAAATTTAAATTACATTTCTTTTAGCAATAAATACCTACAACATATGAAAACATATATCTTTACAACTTCGACACTCAAGCCACATAGGCACGCAAGACAACTCTTCAGGCAACGAACTTTCACGAAATCACGAACTTTCCAGCTAACATGACATTTCCTGAAATGTGGTGGTGAGGAGTGAGTATACACAACACGTATACTCAGTGAGGGCGAGACAGATATCGAGTTGGAGAGAAAGAAAGTCGTGCAATGCAAATAAGACAGTTAAGCAATATAACTGATAAATAAGCAATCAAGACAAACAATCAATACAATAAGCAATTACTGAAAGCATTAACACAACCATTCAAAGTTATACCACACTCTGAAGGCTATGGTTCACTCATATGAGCAATGTACCATTTCACGAGCGATACATCAATCTCGAGCTTGATGTTGACAACGATGACAATAAGCGCGCATCCACCTTATAACACCAGTTTGGAATACCCCGAAAGTATCCATCAATTCTACGACCCAAATCTCCCTGGGAGGCAACCCAAGCGAGAAAAGGGAATAGCAGCGGAGCTAGAGCAACCAACACTGGCAACCCGAGGCTACCCAGAGAGGCCCATCACTCACGCGCGAGACACTATGCAATGCAAGACTCGATACAAGGCAATAAACGAGCGATAACACAACAATACAAACTAGTGACAACAAACGAGATAACAAGCAATCACAATCAATACTAACATTCAACTAACTTTTCAAGCATAACAAGCAATAATAAGCAACAATAACACCAATTAAACAAGTATATCAAGCAACCCTAACCATTCTATAGGCATAATATCAAGATAACAAGCAAAATCACAAATCGGCCCCAACTATCAAAACACTACCATTTCCAAACGAGCCACGAGTTCTGGAAACCGACTTCGCCAATCCTCCTAGGTCACCATAAGGCACGTCTAAGGACCCCGAAACCCTACTTTACCCTAGAATTCGCGCAAAGCCCCGATTTTCCCCTTTGCTCGTTTGAACTACAACTATACTAACCAAACATCCAACCAACGCCATAATCGCACCAAAAGTGCTTCCATGGCCTCCCGAAACAATGCCATCACGTAAAACGAGAAAACGAGAAAACGCTAAACTCGACCTAAACGACCCCGACTTTCACCAAGGCATAATTCCTGTTTTTTCCATTACACAACCCAAACAAACCATGCCTTTAGGCATTCTAGCATACCTACCCCATTTGTACATCAACGGACAGCATAACGGAGCAACTTCATCGTTTCAAGGGTTTACTATTCACAAAATACTATTCATTAATTAATTTAAATTGCAATCTCAACATTTAACCGTAGAAAATATTAAAAAGCTATAAATACATGTTCTACAATCAACAAGGAACATTCTTTAAGCAACAAAACGATTAAAACAACAATCTACGCATAAAATCCAAAAATCAAAGTTTAGATACAAAATTTTCAAATATGCAAATAACGATGAAACCCTCACCTTAGACGCTCCTAGACGCTAGAAAAACCTCGTAGAGTGCCTCGGAAACCACCCCGTGCAAGCTCACGCAAAGATTTGGTGATTTGTAGTTGAAGTTTTCTTTTTTTTTTTCTCCTTCTTTTCCTCATGTTTTCAAGTCTTTCTTCTCTGTTTTTTTCGTGTGCAATTCTGCTTATTTAGGAAAAAAAAAAATGACAAGTCAAAGGTCAAAGAATCGGTCAACCCGCTAAACCAAAACAGCTATGCGCGACCTTACGAAAACGGCCATAACTTCTTCTAAAAAACTCCAATTCATGAACGGTTTGAAGCCTCAGAAACTAGACTCATAGAGCTTTCCAACCATATATAATTTGCTACCTAACTCTTCCCCAATTGGTTCAGATTTAATTCCAAAGTTGACCCAAATTTTGACTAACTTAACATTGCATTTTTTTATTTCTAATCCCAAGTTTGCCCTTTATTAAACATTTCAAAAATTTTCACATTGTCCTAGTTGGTCAATGTAGATGAAAAGTCAACTAGTTTGGTCAAAGAGGGTAAAAGGTCAATAAAATGCAATTTAAATGAACTTTAAATGCTATGGAATACATGCCAGGTTCGGGGTATCACATCCTTCCCCACTTAAAACAATTGCGTCCTCGCAATTCTTCTTCCAATAAAACTCAGCATCATCTGAAATCCAATTCTGACTAATCTTCATTGGTTGAAGAATCCCGTTGACACGAATACCGAAGAAGAATAAAATTCCAACCAAAAGCGCCGAGATAATACCAATAAAGACCTAAGCAAAGATACTGTAGATAAAATCACATCACATATTAATGATAAGAAGAATGCCGAATGAATACCCCATACGCGAATCTCGAGTAGAAGTTCAACTATTACTGCCCGAGAATTCCCAAACAAGAAGCCAAATAAAGGCTCAAACAAAGGTTCCATCCAGAGGTCCAAATAAGTACCTCACTGGTCATGAATTTCATAGAAGAATCCCCTGATAAGAGTGCGAAGAAAATACTAAGAAACCCAATCAAATATACTTCAAAAGTTCCAAAGAAGCCTTCCAAATAATAACCCCATAGGACAACCCATTAGATTCTGAGTATCGCTATCAAATGCTGAGAAGAATGTCTAAGGAAATACTAGAGGAATTATCATGTGTCTAATAAGACAGTCAAGTTAAATAACAAATATAATTTTTCCAACTAGATGAGAAATCCGAGTAAGATTCCCGAGCAGGTGTACAACTTACAAAACCAAACTCCAAGGCCTCTTCACTGTTCGCCAGGTGAGAACTTATACAATTTACCACCAAGAAAGCCCAAAGTATTCCACAGCATACCATAAGCAATATGAGATAATAAGTCTGAACAGGATTCCAAGTGTAAGACTTCCAATAAATGCCATCAAGGAAAGATACTAGTAGAATGCCCACTAAGAATTCTATAAAATGCCATTGAAGAATTTCCAATCAGGGATGTCAGTATCACACCAATAAAGACCGGGACACATATACCATAGATAATACCTGGTAGTAAATTCAATTGAAACCCCAATAGCCAAGTCCACCAAAAAGTGCCAACAGAAGTCTCCAAAGAATACCCACTGAGAAAACCAAAGAATGCCCCAGAGAACAATCAAATAAAACCCCAAGAGAAAGCTACTCTTCACAACTGTTAATCACAGAGGAAGACCTTAGAGATTCGCCAATAACCGAGCTCCAAAAGCAAACACCAACTCCCAAATAAAGGCTAATTAAATGTCATTCATTTCCTGCCAACCCATACACCTTGAGTGGCTAGCTGTGAACCACTTTCTTCAGGGGAGGAAGAGGACTTACTTACCATTTCAATAGGACATGTATGAATGCCAATATATCGCAATTATACTCATGCCTTATACTATTATGCAAGCAAGTTCACAAAAGAGTTTATTCAACAAAGTTACTCAATCACGATAATCAAGTCAAGCACAACATAATCAATTCAAATCACAACATAACCAATTCAAGACATTTAAATACATACATTACAAACAATACTTCAAGCAAATAACAATTCACGAGGTCGATTCGATTCACGATGCCAATTCAATAAGTCAATTCGATAGACAACTAGATATTTCACCTTTAATGAGAAACATTTAACACAAAACACATAACACATAACTATATCACATAAGTGCATACATTCAAGTCAAGACACACAATCTCACATACAAGCATACACTTTCAAGACACACTTAACAAGCACACATTCGAGGATCACTACCCACCAGACCGAGGACCCTGTCCCGGCTTATGAGCTAGACAAGCTCTGATACCACCTGTAACACCCTGATCCCTCCCGAGATCGGGAGTTCTATCAATCAATCTAATCACAACCCAAATCCAAACCCGGGCATAATTTTCAGGAAAAACGGACAGAGTCTCCCCTGTTTCTAGGCAAAATATAAAACCTGCAATAGCATTTAAATGGACCAATGCTGTGTCCAACCATACAAAACTTCCTCAAGGCTATCCGAGCCTCGGTTTTCAACAATTAAACTCAGCAGGTATACATACATTTCCAATTTAAAAGCTAACCTATCTCTTTTCATTTTTGATCAGTACATTCAAACTAGACAATTGAACCATACTAAGCTACTGCATAAAATAAACTATCATGCCATTCTAACTCTTTTCCTTTGGAAATTACAAACATGCATTGAAGATAAGCTATGCTAACTGATTACATAAACTAGCTTATCAATTCACCTCAACTGCTTAGCTAAATTTAAATTACATTTCTTTTAGCAATAAATACCTACAACATATGAAAACATATATCTTTACAACTTCGACACTCAAGCCACATAGGCACGCAAGACAACTCTTCAGGCAACGAACTTTCACGAAATCACGAACTTTCCAGCTAACATGACATTTCCTGAAATGTGGTGGTGAGGAGTGAGTATACACAACACGTATACTCAGTGAGGGCGAGACAGATATCGAGTTGGAGAGAAAGAAAGTCGTGCAATGCAAATAAGACAGTTAAGCAATATAACTGATAAATAAGCAATCAAGACAAACAATCAATACAATAAGCAATTACTGAAAGCATTAACACAACCATTCAAAGTTATACCACACTCTGAAGGCTATGGTTCACTCATATGAGCAATGTACCATTTCACGAGCGATACATCAATCTCGAGCTTGATGTTGACAACGATGACAATAAGCGCGCATCCACCTTATAACACCAGTTTGGAATACCCCGAAAGTATCCATCAATTCTACGACCCAAATCTCCCTGGGAGGCAACCCAAGCGAGAAAAGGGAATAGCAGCGGAGCTAGAGCAACCAACACTGGCAACCCGAGGCTACCCAGAGAGGCCCATCACTCACGCGCGAGACACTATGCAATGCAAGACTCGATACAAGGCAATAAACGAGCGATAACACAACAATACAAACTAGTGACAACAAACGAGATAACAAGCAATCACAATCAATACTAACATTCAACTAACTTTTCAAGCATAACAAGCAATAATAAGCAACAATAACACCAATTAAACAAGTATATCAAGCAACCCTAACCATTCTATAGGCATAATATCAAGATAACAAGCAAAATCACAAATCGGCCCCAACTATCAAAACACTACCATTTCCAAACGAGCCACGAGTTCTGGAAACCGACTTCGCCAATCCTCCTAGGTCACCATAAGGCACGTCTAAGGACCCCGAAACCCTACTTTACCCTAGAATTCGCGCAAAGCCCCGATTTTCCCCTTTGCTCGTTTGAACTACAACTATACTAACCAAACATCCAACCAACGCCATAATCGCACCAAAAGTACTTCCATGGCTTCCCGAAACAATGCCATCACGTAAAACGAGAAAACGAGAAAACGCTAAACTCGACCTAAACGACCCCGACTTTCACCAAGGCATAATTCCTGTTTTTTCCATTACACAACCCAAACAAACCATGCATTTAGGCATTCTAGCATACCTAACACATTTGTACATCAACGGACAGCATAACGGAGCAACTTCATCGTTTCAAGGGTTTACTATTCACAAAATACTATTCATTAATTAATTTAAATTGCAATCTCAACATTTAACCGTAGAAAATATTAAAAAGCTATAAATACATGTTCTACAATCAACAAGGAACATTCTTTAAGCAACAAAACGATTAAAACAACAATCTACGCATAAAATCCAAAAATCAAAGTTTAGATACAAAATTTTCAAATATGCAAATAACGATGAAACCCTCACCTTAGACGCTCCTAGACGCTAGAAAAACCTCGTAGAGTGCCTCGGAAACCACCCCGTGCAAGCTCACGCAAAGATTTGGTGATTTGTAGTTGAAGTTTTCTTTTTTTTTTTCTCCTTCTTTTCCTCATGTTTTCAAGTCTTTCTTCTCTGTTTTTTTCGTGTGCAATTCTGCTTATTTAGGAAAAAAAAAATGACAAGTCAAAGGTCAAAGATTCGGTCAACCCGCTAAACCAAAACAGCTATGCGCGACCTTACGAAAACGGCCATAACTTCTTCTAAAAAACTCCAATTCACGAACGGTTTGAAGCCTCAGAAACTAGACTCATAGAGCTTTCCAACCATATATAATTTGCTACCTAACTCTTCCCCAATTGGTTCAGATTTAATTCCAAAGTTGACCGAAATTTTGACTAACTTAACATTGCATTTTTTTATTTCTAATCCCAAGTTTGCCCTTTATTAAACATTTCAAAAATTTTCACATTGTCCTAGTTGGTCAATGTAGATGAAAAGTCAACTAGTTTGGTCAAAGAGGGTAAAAGGTCAATAAAATGCAATTTAAATGAACTTTAAATGCTATGGAATACATGCCAGGTTCGGGGTATCACACTTTGGGCATTCGCTCGTCGATACTTAAAACTTATGACGTCGACACTTGGGCATCATTGGGCATAGCATTTGGGTATAGCACTTGGGCATTCACGTGTCGACACTTAAAACTTATGACGTCGACACTTGGGCATCCTTGGGTATAACACATAGCACTTGGGCATCCTTGGGCATAGCATATAGTACTTGGGCAAAATTGGGTATCATCGTTGCCTCGAAACCACACGACACTTGCGGTGGTACTTATACACGCAGCGAGCATGGAAAACTAACTTGGGCTAATGTTATTCGGACTTGGTCATAGAGCATTTTCCAACAATTGGGCATTCGTGCGTCGCACTTGGGTTACAATTTATGACTTACTTAGGCACTTGGAGACACACTTGGGAAACAGTAGAGGGCGTCGAACCTGTTGGCCCATTTGAGAGAAATAGTGTTGGTTGATGTAATGGGACTAGATTGGATTGTGGATGGGACGAAGATAGGCGAGGAGGAGGGAGGGACGAATCGGAGTGACAAAAGGCTGAATCTCAGTGGATCGTAGCAGCACGGCCACTCTGCTACTTATAATACCCCATCGCGTATATAAGTTGTCTGCAAAGGATTCTGCTTGCCGCTTGAAGGGAATTGTACTTGAAGGCGGCCGGCGCGATGTTTCCGTCACTACGGCTTGGCCAACGATACGTTCCCTTGGGGACCGAAGGCCCCTACTGCAGGTCGGTGAACGGGCAGCAGGCGAGCGCGTCGCTTCTAGCCCAGATTCTGACTTAGTGGTGTTCAGTCATAATCCAGCGCACAGTAGCTTCGCGCCACTGGCTTTTCAACCAAGCGCAATGACCAATTGTGCGAATCAACGATTCCTCTCGTACTAGGTTGAATTACTATTGTGACAATGTCATCAGTAGGGTAAAACTAACCTGTCTCACGACGGTCTAAACCCAGCTCACATTCCCTATTGATGGGTGAACAATCCAACACTTGGTGAATTCTGCTTCACAATGATAGGAAGAGCTGACATGGAAGGATCAAAAAGCAACATCACTATGAACGCTTGGCTGCCACAAGCCAGTTATCCCTGTGGTAACTTTTCTGACACTTCTAGCTTCAAATTTCGAAGGTCTAAAGGATCGTTAGGCCATGCTTTCACGGTTCATATTCGTACTGGAAATCAGAATCAAACGAGCTTTTACCTTTTTGTTCCACACGAGATTTATGTTCTCGTTGAGCTCATCTTATGACACCTGTGTTATCTTTTAACAGATGCGCTGCCCCAGCCAAACTCCCTACCTGACAATATCTTCTGCCCAGATCAGCCCGCAGAGCGAGCCTTGGGTCCAAAAAGAGGGGCAGTGGCCCACCTCCGACCCATCCCATAGTCCAACTACAAGCTTTTTAATTGCAACAACTTAATTATACACTATTGGAGCTAGAATTACCGCGGCTGTTGGCACTAGACTTGCCCTCTAATGGATCCTCGTTAAGGGATTTAGATTGTACTCATTCCAATTACCAGACTCTTTGAGCCTGGTATTGTTATTTATTGTCACTACCTTCCCGTGTCAGGATTGGGTAATTTGCACGCCTGCTGCCTTCCTTGGATGTGGTGGCCGTTTCTCAGGCTCCCTCTTCGGAATTGAACCCTATTTCTCCGTCACCCGTCACCACCATGGTAGGCCACTATCCTATCATCGAAAGTTGATAGGACAGAAATTTGAATGATGCATCGCCGGCACAAGGGCCGTGCGATCCGTCGAGTTATCATGAATCATCGCAGCAATGGGCAGAGCCCACGTCAACCTTTTATCTAATAAATGCATCCCTTCCAGAAGTCGGGGTTTGTTGCACGTATTAGCTCTAGAATTACTACGGTTGTGACGCCCCAACTCGACCCCACCTACAATTAGTCAGTATGCAACAGAATTTCGGCAGTATAACAACAGTAATTAAGACACCGAGGCTCTAAACCGACCTCTTAAGAATATCATACAACTAACTCCACAAGCCAATCAACAATCAACTCCTTAATTAAATTAACAACATACAATATAACCATATTATACAATAATAATTCCTTCAACAACCCATTCATAGTTATATGCCTCCGTTCCAACTTAGTACATAGGCTATACGTGCAATTCAAAATAGGTTATAACCAACTTAGTAATCTAATCATGATCAAAATAAAGACTACTAAATCAACATACATATGTATTTATATTAAGATAGGTTATACAATACATTGTTTTACAACAACTAAGATAATCTCATGGCAAAGACTCCTGCACATAAGACACATCCACATGTCACATTTCCCTCTTCAAGAGGCACGTACCTGTAGTCAGAATTAGTAACACCTGCATGCATGCAATAATTAAGAGTGAGCTTATATAAAACAAGCCCAGTGAGGATCCGATATATCTCTAACAATATTTACTATACTCCTTGGAAATGGTCCTTTGAGCAGTAAACACACAATAAACATCAATAACAATATAAACACATAACTACAATGACCAATCAATAAAGGATACTCTAGTTGGTGTAGCTCCAAACACCATCACGATCTCAACCAACTTCTTATCACCCCCATGACACACATACCCAAGATACCTCACTAGCCCTGCCCTACATAACATCTTCGCCCATGCAAGATGAGGGTAGCCTCTGATAGCCATGCCGTTTTCAACCCGATGACCCGATACTGCCTGAGAGGTGGCACACGCATATCAAGACTCAGCAATAAAAATAAACAATCAATCACAAGAGGACAATCTTTTCCGTTGACTATCTCTTGGTTCATCAATAATCAATGTTTAATAATCAATAATCAATAATGCATCAATCAATTAACAACATTACAACAATACTACATCAATTACCCAATTAACAACTAAATAACTAAGTTAGATGACAAAGTAGGCCACCCAACTTAACATGCATTAGACACACAACCAAACCCTAATCTAACCATCAACAACTCACAATTCAATCACTCAAACACTACCCGATCATCTAAAGACATATAACAACATTTTAAAGAAAGACAACCTAAACTTCTAATAATCATAACTTACCTTCTACTAATCCAAACAACTCCAAACCAATTCCTATCACTCACTCACTCAATCAACTACATTAGCCCCCTCGGAAACCAACCAAAATACATCCAAATCAAGCCCAACAGCCATAAAACCTCAATGCACCTAGGCTGAAATTTCTGGATTTTCGTACCAACATCTCAATCAAAATTTCGGCATTACAACGGCACTACCCCGTATTTTACAAACTTTTACAAATCGACGGCAATCGATTCCAACCACTACACCTCAATATAATCACCAAATAGCTAATAACTCAACTTTTAATACCCGAAAATAAAATTTCATGCTATAATGGTTCAAATCTTATATAAACGCATATAAACGATCCCTAGCATGCACTGAGCAATACTGTAATATCAATTCAACTTTCTAACGGTTCAAAATGCAAATATACGCAAAAACATAAAAATGGCATTTTGAGATCTAGAATTTTTCTCTCACCTTTGATGTGTTTTGAAGCTACAAAGATGCTCAATGGATGCTCAAGAGGTGGAATCAAGCTTTGGTTGATGAAGATTGGCTTTTAATTACAAGTTCTGTTGAAAAATCTATTTGAAAAACCTTGAGTTTCTTTCTCTTTTTCTCTCTAATGGCTCTCGGTCATGTGTGTGTGTGTGATGGTGTTTTTGTGCTTTGCAAGTGTGTGTTGATGCAATATAAGTAAAAGGTCAAACAATTAAAATAGTCAAAGTTAGTTTTATTTAGTAACTATTAAATTGACACCTAAATTAATTCTAGACATTATATTTTAGGTGACAAAGAGTTTTACATTAAACCATTTTCACCCGAGTTGGCTTAAAACTCGTTTTCTTACAAAAAAAAGTGTAAAAATCTTTAAAATTCCAAAACTGATTCCAAATCCGATTCCAAATCCGTTTTAATCAAACACGGGTCTATTAATACCCGAGGACTAGTTTTAAAATGTTTAAAATACCCCTGTAAAAATTTTATCGGACAGGTGCTCAAAATACTATTCACTAAAACCGGCAATAAAATTTCTGATTCCATTTTTTATGAAAATTTCGTGAATGCACATATAGCATGTATTAGGAATATAAATCACATTTCTAACACATTCTGACTCATATAACACATAAACAGGTCAAAGCACGCAAAATAAGACAAAACACGTAAATCAAAGTTAGGCAAAATATGGGGTCTCACATTCTCCCCCCTTAAAGAAATTTTATCCTTGAAATTCTTACTTGCTGAACGGAAAAGATTTGGGTACTGCTGTTGCATCTGATCTCGCCTATCCCAAGTAGCCTCCTCAATACCGTGATTCTTCCACAACACTTTGACCATCAGAATCTTCTTCGATCTCAGTTCCCGCTCCATCTGATCAAGAATGCGAATCGGCCTCTCATCATAAGTCAGATTCTCATGAAGCTGTAACGGCTCTAGCTCTAGAAGATGAGAAGGATCCGGATTATAGTTCCGTAAATTGGACACGTGAAAGACATCATGAATATTAGAGAAATTCTCGGGTAAAGCCAACCGATATACCAGCTTGCCAACTCTTCCGATAATCTCAAACGGCCCTACAAACCTCGGACTCAGCTTTTCGCCTTTACCATATCGAGCAAACCCCTTACGAGGAGACAATCTCAAGAAAACCCGATCTTCTACTGTAAACTCCAAGTCTCGACGACGCTTATCAGCATAACTCTTGAATTTGCTCTGTGCTGTAAGCATTCTTTGCCTGATCAACTAAACATTCTCAATCTTCTCTAGAAGCTCTGGCATAATAGTCGAATCAATAGTCTTCATCTCCCCTACTTCATCCCAATACAAAGGTGAATGACACTTACGACCGTAAAGAGCTGCAAAAGGTGCCATCCCAATAGTAGCTTGATAACTATTATTATAGGAAAACTCGGCAAGTGGCAGATGTTTCTCCCAGTTCTTCCTGAAGTCCAGAACACAAGCCCTGAGCATATCTTCCAGAATTAGAATAGTTCTCTCGGACTGACCGTCGGTCTGTGGATGATATGCTGTACTAAAGTTAAGCTGAGTACCCAAAGTCTCCTGAAGTTTCTTCCATAAACGAGAAGTAAATCGAGGATCTCGATCTGAGACAATACTAGATGGAATTCCGTGAAGTCTAACAATCTAATCCAAATAAAGATCCGTCAACTTTGCAACTTCATCTCCCATCCTCATCGAAATAAAGTGACCTGTCATCGTCAAACGATCCACGACAACCCAAACTGCATCATTCCCTCTCGGTGTTCGAGGCAAACCAGTGACGAAGTCCATCGTAATATGCTCCCATTTCCACTGTGGTATAGCCAACGGCTTAAGTAAACCTGTAGGTCGTTGATGCTCGGCTTTCACTCGTTGACAAGTCAAACTTCTAGATACAAACTGAGCAACTTCCCTCTTCATATTATTCGACCAGTACTGTTGCTTCAAATCCTAATACATCTTGTTTCCACCGGGATGAATGGTGTACTTAGAATTATGAGCCTCCTCAAGAATACCTCACCTCACGCCTGCTTCATCAGGAACACAAACCCTGTTCCAAAACTGAAGAATACCATTCTCATGTAATTTGAAGTTAGACTGATCATCTGTGATCTGATCATTGATCTTCTAAAGTTTAACATCAAGTTGCTGAGCTTCTCTGATCTGAGACAACAATAACGGTTCAATACGGAGATGTGAACACATCACCCCAACCTGAGTTAACTCCGGTCTCCAATAAGTGAATTCCTCAAGAACCTCCCACTTCTTGACAACCAAACAAGAAACACTCGCCTTACGGCTAAGAGCGTCTGCCACAACATTTGCCTTCCTAGGCAGATAACTGATAGAACAATTATAGTCTCCGAGAAGTTCCATCTACCTCCATTGACGCATAATCAACTCCTTCTGTGATAACAAATACTTAAGACTCTTATGATCAGTGAAAATCTAGAACTTACTGCCCCACAGACAATGATGCCACTTTTTCAATGCGAAAACAACAGCTGCCAACTCAAGATCATGAGTCGGATAATGCACCTCATACGGTTTCAATTTCCTGGAAGCATAGGCAATAACCCGACCATTCTGTATAAGTATACATCCCAAGCCCTCCTTGGATGGATCACTGTAGATAACCATATTATCGGTCCCCTCTGGTAGAGCAAGTACTGGAGTAGTAGTCAATCTCTTTTTCAACTCCTGAAACCCACTCTCACATTTCTCATCCCAAACAAAGCTAGTCTGTTTCTAAGTTAACTTAGAAAGTGGCCCGGCAATCTTAGAAAAGTCTTTCACAAACATACGGTAATAACCCGCCAAGCCAAGAAAGCTACGAACCTCTGAAACATTCTCTGACCGTTTCCAAGACATCACCGCTTCAATCTTATTGGGATCTACAGAAATACCGCTCTGTGTGATAACATGGCCAAGAAAATATATGCGTTGTAGCCAAAATTCACATTTACTGAACTTCAGAAACAACTGATGCTCCTGTAGCTTCTGTAAGACAAGCCGTAGATGTTGCTCGTGCTTCGAGACTTAGAATAAACCAAGATATCATCAATAAAGATCACCACGAACTGGTCCAAGTATGGCTGAAAAACCCGATGCATAAGATCCATAAATGCTACCGGTGCATTAGTTAATCCAAAGGCATAACCACAAACTCATAATGCCCGTACCGAGTCCTGAAGGCAGACTTTGGAACATCCTCCGTGCAAATCCAAAGCTGATAATACCCTTGCCTCAAGTCAAACTTAGAGTAGACTTTGGTTTCCTGAAGTTGATCAAACAACTCGTCAATCAATGGCAAAGGATACTTGTTCTTGATGGTCACTTGATTCAAACCACGATAGTCAATGCATAATCTCAAGGTACCATCTTTCTTCTTCACAAATAAAATAGGTGCTCCCCACGGTGAAGAACTCTGCTGAATGAAACCCTTCTCAATTAACTCTTGCAACTGAGTTTTCAGCTCCTTCAACTCAGCTGGTGACATCCGGTACGCTGATTTAGAAATAGGTTGAGTACCGGGAATAAGATTGATCACAAACTCCACATCTCTCTTTGGCGGCAACCCTGGCAACTCCTCGGGAAATACATTGGGATATTCCCGAATAATAGGTACTTCCTCCAGCTGTAGCTTATCAGATGGCTTGTTGATCAAATAAGCTAGATAACCCGAACACCCTTTACTCACCAACTTAACGGCTTTAGTTACTGAGATAACAAAACTCATCTTAGCACCCCGGTTCCCTACTATCTCTACTACTAGCTGATCTGGCAACCGAAATCGTACTACCTTCGTTCTACAGTTTAACTGAGCATCATACTTAGAAAGCCAATCCATACCCAAGATAACATCGTACCCCCAGATAGGAAATAAGATAAGGTCCGAAGGAAAATTATACCCCTTAACATTTTTTTTACAATCCTTACATATCAAGCCAGTCACATACTTATTAGTGAAAGAGGTACTAATCTCAACCACATAAGGCAATCTTACAGGTTGCATATTAACACGTTGCACACAAGCAGGAGTAATGAAAGAATGCATAGTACCAGAATCAATCAACACTTTAACAAGTTAATCAAGTATAAGGAAGTTACCTTCCATCACTGCAGTTTCCTCAGGCATCTGCTCCAAGTCAACTGCGTAGGCCCGAGCCTGAACCCGCTGCTGTTGAGGTGCACCACTAGTAGGTCGACCCCGATAACCCTAGGTCGCTGCCCGAACTTCAGTTCCCCAATATCTATAGCAATCTCTCACCCTTTGCTGATTGCTGCCGCAATCCAAACACGTTCCTGCCTTCGCCCTGCAATCGGCCTCCACATGGCCCTAACGCTTGCAGTAATTACACTGCGGTGATAAAACACTGCCACTGCCCCTAGGAGAACCGGAACCTGAGAAAGCAACTGCACCAGCCTGCTGTTGAGGTCTCACAACACTAGGCCTATATGGACCCTGAGACTGGGCCGACCTAAACTGCGGCTGAGCCTGATAAGACCCCTGTTGAAATTGAGGCTGATAGTAGCCCTGCTGACCCAGCGGTCTAAAAGAACCCTACTGCACTGCAAGCCTATAACCACCCTGTTGTACTGAAGGTCTATACATACCCTGCTGACCCTACGGCTGAAAAGGCCTCTTGCTAGGCTGACTAGGTCTGATCTGTTCCTCCTTTCTTTTCTCTAACCTAGAAGCTACATCAAAGGCCTCAGTAAGTATATCATATTGATTCAGGGCCATCGCATCCTGAATCTCGGGCCTTAAACCCAACAAAAACCTATGAGTCTTGCGCTCCTCGTCAGCCACAAACTCCGGTGCATACCGGGATAGTCT
The DNA here is from genome assembly GCA_037974665.1 of Ehretia macrophylla. Lineage (NCBI taxonomy): Eukaryota > Viridiplantae > Streptophyta > Magnoliopsida > Boraginales > Ehretiaceae > Ehretia > Ehretia macrophylla. Next base: position 50,876,261 of record CM075779.1, read on the forward strand.
AGTAAATGTGGCCTCATACTGAGCCACTGAAGCATCCCCCTGAACTAGAGACAGAAACTCAGCCTCTCTCCTCTCCCGTGCAATCCTCGGGACATATTTTTCCCGGAAAGCTCTTAGAAATGTATCCCAGACATATGGAATACCCTGGGTCTCCCAACTAGATTTCACAGTGCGCCACCACTCCTCTGCCTCATCATCAAACAAATAAATGGCAAAGGTGACCTTTCTTTCATCAGTATAATCCATAGGGTCAAATATTTTCTCCACTTTACTAATCCATGCCTCGGCTTTCCGATCATCTGGTTCCTTTTGAAACCTCGGTGGATAGTACCCCAAAAACTCCTTCAGTGTACCACGCCCGTGGTATCCACCCTACACATTCAGTAACTGTGCTTGCAAAGTCTGAGCTTGGGCAGCCTGTCCTGCTAGCAACTGTGCCTGACTGGCCATAACCTCTGCAATCCTATCCATAGCTGATTCAAAACGATCATCACCCCTTTCTTGGCCTGGTGCCACATTACCTGGAACCTCGTCAATCGCTTTGGGCCTACCTCTCGTTCTCGGGCTACTAGTCATTCTACTTATCTAAGAGTTAGCAAATAAACAACAATTCACATAAACACATAAATCACTTAAGTATCAATCACATAAACAAATTGATCACATAATCACATAAGCACTAAATCACATAATCACTTAATCATTTAATCATATTAACACAAAGTTCACTTTTCTTTCACTTCATACATACTTTCATGCTAAGACCATTACCCACATTCCGAGAATACCCCGGCTGACAGCTAACATGTAATCTGATACCACTTAATGTCACACCCCAACTCGACCCTACCTACAATCAGTCAGGACGCAATGGAATTTCGGCAGTATAACGACAGTAATTAAGACACCAAGGCTCTAAACCAACCTCTTAAGAATATCATACAACTAACTCCACAAACCATTCAACAATCAACTCCTCAATTAAATTAACAACATACAACATAACCATATTATACAATAATCATTCCTTCAACAACCCATTCATAGTTATATGCCTCCGTTCCAACTTAGTACATAGGCTATACGTACAATTCAAAATAGGTTATAACCAACTTAGTAATCTAATCATAATCAAAATAAAGACTACTAAATCAACATACATGCGTCTTTATATTAAGATAGGCTATACAATACATTTTTTTACAACAACTAAGATAATCTCATGGCAATAACTCCTACACATGAGACTCATCCACATGCGGCACATTTCCCTCTTCAAGAGGCACGTACCTGTAGTTAGAATCAGTAACACCTGCATGCAAGCAATAATTGAGAGTGAGCTTATACAAAAAAAGCCTAGTGAGTATCCCATAGATCTCTAACAGTATTTCCTACACTCCTTAGAAATGATCCTTTGAGCAGTAAACACACAATAAACATCAATAACAATATAAACACATAACTATAATGAACAATAAATAAAGGATACTCTAGTTGGTGTAGCTCCAAATGCCATCATGATCTCAACCAACTTCTTATCACCCCCATGACACACACACCCGAGGTACCTTACTAGCACTGCCCTACATGGCATCTCCGCCCATGCGAGATGAGGGTAGCCTCCGATAGCCATGTCGTTTTCAACCCGACGGCCCGATACCACCCGAGAGGTGGCACATACATATCAAGGCTCAGCAATAAAAATAAACAATCAATCACAGGAGGACAACCTTTTCCGTTGACTATCTCCCGGTTCATCAATAATCAATGTTCAATAATCAATAATCAATAATGCATCAATCAATTAATAACATTACAACAATACTACATCAATTACCCAATTAACAACTAAATAACTAAGTTCGATGACAAAGTAGGCCACCCAACTTAACATGCATTAGACACACAACTAAACCCTAATCTAACCATCAACAACTCACAATTCAATCACTCAAACACCACCCGATCATCTAAAGGCATATAACAACATTTTAAAGAAAGACAATCTAAACTTCTAATAATCATAACTTACATTCTACTAATCCAAACAACTCCAAACCAATTCCTATCACTCACTCACTCAATCAACTACATTAGCCCTCTCGAAAACCAACCAAAATACATCCAAATCAAGCCCAACAACCCTAAAACCTCAATGCACCTAGGCTGAAATTTCCGGATTTTCACACCAACATCTCAATCAAAATTTCGGCATTACAACGACACTACCCGTATTTTACAAACTTTTACAAATCGATGGCAATCGATTCCAACCACTACACCTCAAAATAATCACCAAATAGCTAATAACTCAACTTTTAATACCCGAAAATAAAATTTCGTGCTACAACGGTTCAAATCTTATATAAACGCATATAAACGATCCATAGCATGCACTGAGCAATAATGTAACATCAATTCAACTTTCTAACGGTTCAAAATGCAATTATACGCAAAAACATAAAAATGGCATTTTGAGATCTAGAATTTTTCTCTCACCTTTGATGTGTTTTGAAGCTATAAAGATGCTCAATGGATGCTCAAGAGGTGGAATCAAGCTTTGGTGGATGAAGATTGGCCTTTAACTGCAAGTTCTATTGAAAAATCTCTTTGAAAATCCTTGAGTTTCTTTCTCTTTTTCTCTCTAATGGCTCTCGGCCATGTGTGTGTGTGTGATGGTGTTTTTGTGCTTTGCAAGTGTGTGTTGATGCAATATAAGTAAAAGGTCAAACAATTAAAATAGTCAAAGTTAGTTTTATTTAGTCTTTTAATTATTTCTAGTCTTTTAATTCATTTATTTGACTATTTCTTGCTCAACTATTAAATTGACACCTAAATTAATTCTAGACATTATATTTTAGGTGACAAAGAGTTTTACATTAAAACATTTTCACCTGAGTCGGCTTAAAACTCGTTTTCTTGTAAAAGAAAGTGTAAAAATCTTTAAAATTTCAAAACCGATTCCAAATCCGTTTTAATCAAACACGGGCCTATTCATACCCTAGAACTAGGTTTTAAAACGTTTAAAACACCCCTGTAAAAATTTTAGCAGACAGGTGCTCAAAATACTATTCACTAAAACCAGCGATAAAATTTATGATTCTATTTTTTATGAAAATTTCATGATTGCACATATAGCTAATATTAGAAATATAAATCATACTTCTAACACATTCTGACTCATATAACACATAAACTGGTCAAAGCACGCAAAATGAGGTAAAACACGCAAATCGAAGTTAGGCAAAATATGGGGTCTCACAACGGTTATCCGTGTAGTGGATACCATCAAACAAACTATAACTGATTTAATGAGCCATTCACAAATTCACAGTATGAATTAGTTCATACTTACATATGCATGGCTTAATCTTTGAGACAAGCATATGACTACTGGCAGGATCAACTAGGTAGCATTCATCACCGACACCGGCGTCGCACAAGGCACGTCGTCCCCTAAGGGTCGACGGCTCGAGACAAGCGCACGACCCTCGTACGGGATTAGAGTGAGCAGCGTGGAACACGGGACGTGCTTAGGGGTTCCTCCCACGTCGTCCACGGAGGTAGACGCAAGGCAAAAGATGGACGATGTGACTTTAGACTACCTTTTTTGTAGGTACGCAACACAGGAAACCGACCAACAGACCGAGGCAACGTAAGCACTTGGCCCGCGAATGAAGAGGCAAGCAGGGGCGGACCGACCCATACAAGCCGACCACCACTCGTGTGTTATCACGTTCACTATGCCCAGACCACCAAGTCGGTAACCGCCCCACTGTCTAGGTAAACGAAGCCCTTCAAGCAGACGGAACCAACGAGATGGCCCGAGAACGCACCGCTAAGCATGAAGAATTTCTGAGGGACAAGGGACAAGGGACAAGGGACGGGAACGGCACGAGGTGCATGACCAGGCTGCACGTCGCAAGCTTAGAAGCCCACTTCGTGGTGCCCAACCAAGAACCGAGTGCACGCACTTGAGGTACCAACCGAAAGCGGATTTTGAGCCCCCGCGGTGCTTGGATTGCCACGACACTAGACCACGTCCGTCGCATTACGACTCAGCGAGGACTATGGCATCGTGTGCTAGGCGATTCACGCATCGTGCAGGCCCATAGGAACACACCGTCGGACGGCTTGGAGGCAGCACGGTGCTTGGATCGCCATGACATTGCAGCTCTAGCCATCGTCTTATCGCAACGCTCGCGTCGTCACTTAACGAGAGCCAAGGCCGTGTGCTAGGCGATTCGTGCATCGTGCATGCCCCTACCGTCCCCCTGTATGCACGAAACAGGACAAGCAAACTACCTTCCTGCCCACGCAGTACTTGGATCGCCATGACACTAGACCACGTCCGTCGCATTACGACTCAGCGAGGACTATGGCATAGTGTGCTAGGCGATTCGTGCATCGCGCAGACCCATAGGAACACATCGTCGGACGGCTTCGAGGCAGCACGGTGCTTGATCACCACGACATTGAAGCTCTAGCCATCGTCTCAACACAACACTCGCATCGTCACTTAACGAAAGCCAAGGACATGTGCTAGGCAATTCGCGCATCGCACATTCCCCTGCCGTCCCCCTGTATGCACCCGTATGCACGGAACAAGACAAACAAACTACCTTCCTGCCCACGCGGTGCTTGGATCACCACGACACTAGACCACGTCTGTCGCATTACGACTCAGCGAGGACCATGGCATCATGTGCTAGGAGATTCGTGCATCGCATAGGCACAACGGAACCCACCGGGGGACGGCTTCAAGGCCGCATGGTGCTTGGATCGCCACGACATTGAAGCATCAACAATTGTCTCATTTGTGCCATGTGTGCTAGGCGATTCACGCATCACACTTGTCCCCACCGTCCCCCAAGAGCCTCCCAAGCCCACGTGGTGCTTGGATCGCCACGACACTAGACCATGGCCGTGCCCATCCACTCGGCAACGGCCATGGCTTCATGTGCTAGGCGATTCGCGCATCGCGCAGGCCCAACGACACGTCGGGGGACGGGAATGTCCCCTAACGCGTACCTAGCCAGCAGTACGGGGATGGCTAATTTTTTGCGTGGGCAACCACACGCCCCCTAATTAGCCATCCCAATGACGTCGACAGTGTTGCGACACAAAGATGGATAATGAGGGGCGAGGGAAGCCACCACGTTCCTCATTAGCCATCCTGGTGCCGCGCCACTGGACATGCCGGGGGACGCAGGGCGGGGGTGGCACGACACCAACGCACGGGTATGCAATGCAATACCTCGGCGTGATTCACTCGGTAGGCATTCCTGCCCATAATATAGCCCACGATATAGCCCACATTGTGTCACGATGTGCCCAGAACATCCCCCCACACGGACCTCGACCAGGGGATTTGACACCACATACCCCTCTATAGTACATTTAGATGCAAAAACCCAAGTGACAACAGTAACGTACAATTTGCCAGAGATTCATAATGGGTGTTTTACACTATAAATGGCCCCATGTGGCATGATCTTCGTACCCAACTTGCTCCTTATTGATAGCATATGATATCCAAATACTTCAACAATATTTTTTTTAAAAAATATTTTTTAATATTTAATAATTGTGAAAAATAGGAAAAAATAGTAGAAAATTTAGAAAATTTTATATTAATTCATACATAAATTTGTTAAATGATATTCAAATTTTTTTTTCGGAAAATTAATTTTTAATATTTAAATATTACAAAATGTAGGGAAAATAAAAAAAATACTAGAAAATCAGGAAAATTTATATTAATTCATAAATTAATTTGTTTACATGATATTTGGCGTTAAACTTTTTTTTGGATGGATTGGGAACCCGATTAATCTAATTCGTCACACAAATGTGACGAACTGTTTATCGAACAAGGGAAAGATTAAGACTACTTCATAGATTCAGAAACCACTAGAAAAAGGACATCAATGTCCACATTCATATCATAATAAATTCCGTATGCCCATTACCCCCGAATGCTTAACATTGCCCATCGTGCCCAACGTCCCCTTGTAATTTCAAAGCCGTCCCCTAACATCCCCTATTGCCCCCGAAAGGTACCCCTATAGTGCCCCAGCCATGCCCCAATAGTGCCCCAGCTGTGCCCTAACAGCGCCCCACGTGCGCCTGTAACACCCCGATCCCTCTCGAGACCGGAAGTTCTATTAATCAATCTAATCGCAACCCAATTCCAAACCCGGGCATAAAATTTAGGGAAAACGGACGGAATTTCCCTTGTTTCTAGGCATAATGCAAACCTGCGACCGCATATAAGTGGATTAGCACCGTGTCCAACCATTCAAAATTCCTCAAGGCCAACCGAGCCTCGGTTTTCAACAATTAAACACAACAAGTATATATACATATCCAGGTACCCAGACTATTCTAACTCTTTCCTTTATACAATACAAACATGCATTGAATCTAGAACTTACTAACCTATACATAAAACTTAAATGACTTTTCTTTACACATTGATTATATAAATCTCAAGAAAGTAAAATCTTTACATCTTTGACAACTCAAGCCAAATAGCACGCAAGGCAACTCTTCAAGCACGATATATCACATAACCATGAACTTTCTAGCTAACATGGCAATTTCCTAAAATATGGTGGTGAGGAATGAGTATACACAACACGTATACTCAGTGAGGGCGGAACAGATATCGAGGTGGAGAGAAAGAAAGTCGTGCAATGCAAATAAACAGTTAAGCAATATATCCAATAAGAACATCAATCAATATAATCAAGAATACAATAACAATTAAAGAAAGCATTAACACAACCAATCAAAACTATACCACACATTGAAGGCTACGGTTCACTCGAACGAGTAATGTACCAATCATGATTTCGATGACTTTAACGATGACACGCCGGCTCACCCACCTTATAACTTCCGTTAGAGTACTCCGGACATACTCTGTCAATTCTACGACCCAAAACTACCTGGGCGGCAACCCAAGCAAGAATGGGAAGAGGACACGGAGCTAGAGCAACCAACCTTGGCAGCCCGAGACTACCCAGAGAGGCCCGTCACTCACGCGCCTGATACAATGCAATGCAATACGAGGAATATAACGATAATCGAGCAAGGCACTGAAGTGCAGATTAGTATCAACATGCGATACAATAAGTATTTACAATCAATAAAATAACAAGAACAACACTAACAAGTATTATCAACAACTGATATACAATTCAATCATAATCAAGTATTACAAGCATAATAATCCACATTAAGCATTATATAAGCAAGCATTATAAAAATCAACTAAAACACTAAATGACCCCAACTTTCTCAATGCTACCCCGCCCAAACGAGCCATGAGATTTGGAAACCGATTTCACCACTCCTCCTAGGACACCATAAGGCACGTCTAAAGACCACAAAACCCTACTTTACCTTAGAATTCCCGCAAAGCCCCGATTTCTCCTTTGCTCGTTTGAACTACAGCTACCTTAATCGATCACCCAACCAATGTCATAACTGTACCAAAAGTGCTTCCATGGCATACTACAACAATGCCTTCACGCAAAATGATAAAATGCCAAACTCGACCAAATACCAAACCATTTTTCTCTGTTTTTACATTACACAACCCAAATAAATCATATATTTAATTATTCTATTATATCTAGCACATTCCTACGTCAACAGAACGCAAAACAGAGCAACTTTTACGAAACGGGGGTTTATTATTCACATTTTACTATTCCATTGTCAAATTAAATTGCAATTGCTATGTTCCACCATAGAAAATGCTAAAAAGCTACAAATACATGTTCTACAATTGTCAAGGAACATTCTTCAAGCATCAAAATGGGTAGAATAACGATCTACGTATAATTCCCAAAAATTAAAGTTTAGACATAATAATTTCAAATGCACAAATAACGAGGAAACCCTCACCTTAGACGCTACTAGATGCTAGGAAAACCACATTGGAAGCCTCGGAAACAACCCCGTGCAAGCCCTCGCGAAGATTTGAAGATTTGAAGTTGAAAATCTTTTTTTTTCTTTTTCCCTTGTAGTTTCGGCCAAGCCCTTTTTTCCAGCTTTTTAATTGTTTTTTGTGTGTATTATGCCTATTTAAAAGATGACAACAAAGCTCAAAGTCAAGGTCTTGGTCAATGCTCACTTAAGTTGGTCAACTAGGCTTATTCTTGGCATTTTAACTTAAAATAACTAACACAAATTTAATTCTAACAAACTACCAAAATACTAAATACTATAAATACTATTTTTACTATTTGCTGAGGACTGGAAAACATTCTCTAGCTACCACTCTCGATATGCTATGCACAAAACGACGAAGAACGAATAACACCTAAATATTATGGAATATAAGAAAAATATAATTTTTGAAAAGTAATATAGTTCAAAATTCACTCCGGTCTCAGAGCAACTTTCCATTTAATTGAAAATCGAGCATTAAGGTGCAAGAAAATAAAACCAAGTATCATAAATATGAAAAGTAGTTGATACTCCATAAAAATAATTAACTCAAGTGTTATTTAATTACTACTAAAAAAAATAAGAAAATAATGATAGAAATGAATGTTTAACTAAAAAATAAACACGAAATTCATTGCTAACATTTAAGATGACACTTAATTAAATACAATTAAAGGCCATTAAATGCATGCCGATATCACTCCCTTCCCCCCTTAAAACAATTGCGTTCTCGCAATTCTTCTTCCAATAGGACTCAGCATCACCTGAAATCCAACTCTAACCACTCTTCATTGGTTGTTAAGCAAGACTCTGAATAAGAATGCTTGTAGGAAAACCCAAATAGAAATCCCAACCAAGAATGCCGAGAAAATACCAACTAAAGACTGAAGCAGGGATACTGTACATATTATCAATGCCACATATTATTCACAAGAAGAATACCAAAGGAATATCCTATATATGAATCCCTAATAGAAGTCCAACAAGTACCAAATAGGAAGTCAAAGAATAGCCAGAGTAGATGCATCACATATAAGACCAAACTCCAAGACCTCATCACCATTTGTCAAGTGCAAACTTTATACAACTTACCACCAAGAAAGCCCAAAGCATTCCACATCATACCGTAAGCAATATGAGATAATAAGTCTGAACAAGATTCCAAGTGTAAAACTTCCAATAGTGCCAACAAGGAAAATACTAGTAGAATGCCCACTAAGAATTCCAAAGAATACCGTAAGTAGTACTATACAATAAGTCTGATAGGAATTCCAAATACCAAACCTACTGAGGAACACTAAAGAAAATACCCGAAACAATGCTCCAATAAGAAAGTAGCAAGGATTGCCCAATAAGTAAGTACTAGATAAATGACCACTAAGAATTCTATAGAATGCCATTGAAGAATTTCCAATAAGGGATGCCAGTAACACACCAATAAAGACCGAGACACATATACCATAGATAATAACATGCAGTAAGTTCGATTGAAAACCCAATAGCCAAGTCTACCAAGAAGTGCCAACATAAGTTTCCAAAGAATACCCAATAAGGAAACCAAAGAATACTCCAGAGAACAGCCAAGTAGAACCTCAAAAGAAAGCTACTCTATCACAACTGTTAAGCACAGAGGAGGACCTTAGAGATTCGCCAATAACCGAGCTCCAAAGACAAACACCAACTCCCAAATAAAGGCTAGTCAAATACTGCTCATTCCCGTCAATCCACATAACTTGGAGGGCCTGCTACTAACCACTTCTCTTCAGGGGAGGAAGAAGTCTTTCTTACCATTTCAACATGACATGTATGAATGCCAAGATATCACATTTATACATATATGCCTTAATCTATTATGCAAGCATGTTTGTAAAACAGTTTATTCAACAGAGTCACTCAAGCATGACAATAGAGTCAAGCACAACATAATCAATTCAAATCACGGCACAACCAATTCAAGACATTCCAATACACACATTACAAGAAATACTTCAAGCAAATAACAATTCACGAGGTCAATTCTATTCACAATGCCAATTCGATACACGAGTAGTCACTTCACTTCACGTAACACACTTTTAGCACATACCACATAACAACATCACGTAGGTACACACATTCAATTCAGGACACACAACCTCATATACAGGCAAACACTTTTAAGACACTTAACAAGCATACAACCAAGGGTTACTACCGACAGACCGAGGACCCTGTCCTGGCTTATGAGCTAAACAAGCTCTGATACCATTTGTAACACCGCGATTCTTCTCGAGACCAGAAGTTCTATTAATCAATCTAATCGCAACCCAATTCCAAATCCGAGCATAAAATTTAGGGAAAAACGAATGGAGTTTCCCTTGTTTCTAGGCATAATGCAAACCTGCGGCATCATATAAGTGGATCAGCAACGTGTCCAACCATTCAAAATTCCTCAAGGCCAACCGAGCCTCGGTTTTCAACAATTAAACACAACAAGTATATATACATATCCAGGTACCCAGACTATTCTAACTTTTTCCTTTAGACAATACAAACATGCATTGAATCCAGAACTTACTAACCTATACATAAAACTTAAATGACTTTTCTTTACACATTGATTATATACATCTCAAGAAAGTAAAATCTTTACATCTTTGACAACTCAAGCCAAATAGCACGCAAGGCAACTCTTCAAGCACGATATATCACATAACCACGAACTTTCCAGCTAACATGGCAATTTCCTAAAATGTGGTGGTGAGGAATGAGTATACACAACACGTATACTCAGTAAGGGTGGAACAGATATCGAGGTGGAGAGAAAGAAAGTTGTGCAATGCAAATAAGAAGTTAAGCATTATATCCAATAAGAACATCAATCAATATAATCAAGAATACAATAACAATTAAAGAAAGCATTAACACAACCAATCAAAGCTATACCACACTTTGAAGGCTACGGTTCACTCGAACGAGTAATGTACCAATCATGATTTTGATGACTTTAACGATGACGCGCCAGCTCACCCACCTTATAACTTCTGTTAGAGTACTCCAGACATACTCTATTAATTCTACGACCCAAAACTCCCTGGGTGGCAACCCAAGCGAGAACAGGAATAGGACACGGAGCTAGAGCAACCAACCCTGGCAGCCCGAGACTACCTAGAGAGGCTCGTCACTCACGCACCTGATACAATGCAATACAATACGAGGAATATAACGATAATCGAGCAAGGCACTGAAGTGCAGATTAGTATCAACATGCGATACAATAAGTATTTAAAATCAATAAAATAACAAGAACAACACTAACAAGTATTATCAACAACTGATATACAATTCAATCATAATCAAGTATTACAAGCATAATAATCCACATTAAGCATTATATAAGCAAGCATTATATAAATCAACTAAAACACTAAATGGCCCCAACTTTCTCAATGCTACCAAGTCCAGAAGAGCCATGAGATTTGGAAATCGATTTCACCACTCCTCCTAGGACAGCATAAGGCACGTCTAAAGAGCACGAAACCCTACTTTACCCTAGAATTCTCGCAAAGCCCCGATTTCCCCCTTTGCTCGTTTGAACTACAGCTACCTCAACCGATCACCCAACCAATGTCATAACTGCACCAAAAGTGCTTCCATGACATACTACGACAATGCCTTCATGCAAAACGATAAAATGCCAAACTCGACCGGAACGACGCCAACATGTACCAAGCCATTTTTCTTCGTTTTTATATTACACAACCCAAATAAATCATACATTTAAGCATTCTAGCATATCTAGCACCTTCCTACATCAACAGATCGCAAAACAGAGCAACTTTTACGAAACGGAGGTTTACTATTCATATTTTACTATTCCAGTGTCAAATTAAATTGCAATTGCTATGTTCAACCATAGAAAATGCTAAAAAGCTACAAATACATGTTCTACAATTGTCAAGGAACATTCTTCAATCATCAAAACATATAGAATAACGATCTTCGCATAATTCCCAAATATTAACGTTTAGACATAATAATTTCAAATGCGCAAATAACAATGAAACCCACACCTGAGACGCTACTAGATGCTAGGAAAACCACGTTGGAAGCCTCGGAAAGAACCCCGTGCAAGCCCTCGCGAAGATTTGAAGATTTGAAGTTGAAAATCTTTTTTTTTCTTTTTCCCTTGTAGTTTCGGCCAAGCCCTTTTTTCGAAGCTTTTTAATTGTTTTTTGTGTGTATTATGCCTATTTAAAAGATGACAACAAAGCTCAAAGTCAAGGTCTTGGTCAATGCTCACTTAAGTTGGTCAACTAGGCTTATTCTTGGCATTTTAACTTAAAATAGCTAACACAAATTTAATTCTAACAAACTACCAAAATACTAAATACTATAAATACTATTTTTACTATTTGCTGAGGACTGGAAAACATTCTCTAGCTACCACTCTCGATATGTTATGCACAAAACGACGAAGAACGAATAACACCTAAATATTATGGAATATAAGAAAAATATAATTTTTGAAAAGTAACATAGTTCAAAATTCACTCCGGCCACGGAGCTACTTTTCTATTTAATTGAAAATCGAGCATTAAGGTGCAAGAAAATAAAACCAAGAAACATGAATTTGAAAAGTAGTTGATACGCCGTTAAAATAATTAACTCAAGTGTTATTTAATTACTTCTAAAAGAAATATGAAAATAATGCTAGAAATGAATGTTTAACTAAAAAATAAACACGAAATTCAATGCTAACATTTAAGATGACACTTAATTAAATGCAATTAAATGCATGCCGATATCACATCATTCCTCCCTTAAAACAATTGCGTTCTCGCAATTCTTCTTCCAATAGGACTCAGCATCACCTGAAATCCAACTCTAACCACTCTTCATTGGTTGTTAAGCAAGACTCTGAATAAGAATGCTTGTAGGAAAACCCAAATAGAAATCCCAACCAAGAATACCGAGAAAATACCAACTAAAGACTGAAGCAGGGATACTGTACATATTATCAATGCCACATATTATTCACAAGAAGAATACCAAAGGAATATCCTCTATATGAATCCCTAATAGAAGTCCAACAAGTACCAAATAGGAAGTCAAAGGATAGCCAAAGTAGATGCATCACATATAAGACCAAACTCCAAGACCTCATCACCATTTGTCGAGTGCAAACTATATACAACTTACCACCAAGAAAGCCTAAAGCATTCCACATCATACCGTAAGCAATATGAGATAATAAGTCTGAACAAGATTCCAAGTGTAAAACTTCCAATAGTGCCAACAAGGAAAATACTAGTAGAATGCCCATAAGAATACCGTAAGTAGTACTATACAATAAGTCTAATAGGAATTCCAAATACCAAACCTACTGAGGAGCACTAAAGACAATACCCGAAACAATGCTCCAATAAGAAAGTAGCAAGAATTGCCCAATAAGTAAGTACTAGATAAATGACCACTAAGAATTCTATAGAATGCCATTGAAGAATTTCCAATAAGGGATGCCAGTAACACACCAAAAAAGACCGAGACACATATACCATAGATAATACCATGCAATAAGTACGATTGAAAACCCAATAGCCAAGTCTACCAAGAAGTGCCAACATAAGTTTCCAAAGAATACCCAATAAGGAAACCAAAGAATACTCCAGAGAACAGCCAAGTAGAACCTCAAAAGAAAGCTACTCTTTCACAACTGTTAAGCACAGAAGAGGACCTTAGAGATTCGCCAATAACCGAGCTCCAAAGACAAACACCAACTCCCAAATAAAGGCTAGTCAAATACTGCTCATTCCTGTCAATCCACATAACTTGGAGGGCCTGCTACTAACCACTTCTCTTCAGGGGAGGAAGAAATCTTTCTTACCATTTCAACATGACATGTATGAATGCCAAGATATCACATTTATACATATATGCCTTAATCTATTATGCAAGCATTTTGTAAAACAATTTATAAAACAATTTATTCAACAGAGTCACTCAAGCACGACAATCAAGTCAAGCACAACATAATCATTCAAATCACGGCACAACCAATTCAAGACATTCCAATACACATATTACAAGCAATACTTTAAGCAAATAACAATTCACGAGGTCAATTCTATTCACGATGCCAATTCGATACACGAGTAGTCACTTCACTTCACATAACACACTTTTAGCACATACCACATAACTACATCACGTAGGTACACACATTCAACTCAAGACACACAATCTCATATACAGGCAAACACTTTCAAGACACACTTAACAAGCATACAACAAAGGGTTACTACCCGACAAACCGAGGACCCTGTCCAGGCTTATGAGCTAAATAAGCTCTTATACCACTTGTAACACCCCGATCCCTCTTGAGACCGGAAGTTCTATTAATCAATCTAATCGCAACCCAATTCCAAACCCGGGCATAAAATTTAGGGAAAAACGGACAGAGTTTCCCTTGTTTCTAGGCATAATGCAAACCTGCGACAACATATAAGTGGATCAGCACCATGTCCAACCTTTCAAAATTCCTCAAGGCCAACCGAGCCTCGATTTTCAACAATTAAACACAACAAGTATATATACATATCCAGGTACCCAGACTATTCTAACTCTTTCGTTTAGACAATACAAACATGCATTGAATCCAAAACTTACTAACCTATACATAAAACTTAAATGACTTTTCTTTACACATTGATTATATACATCTCAAGAAAGTAAAATCTTTACATCTTTGACAACTCAAGCCAAATAACACGCAAGACAACTCTTCAAGCATGATTTATCACATAACCACGAACTTTCCAGCTAACATGGCAATTTCCTAAAATGTGGTGGTGAGGAATGAGTATACACAACACGTATACCCAGTGAGGGCGGAACAGATATCGAGGTAGAGAGAAAGAAAGTCGTGCAATGCAAATAAACAGTTAAGCAATATATCCAATAAGAACATCAATCAATATAATCAAGAATACAATAACAATTAAAGAAAGCATTAACACAACCAATCAAAGCTAAACCACACTTTGAAGGCTACAGTTCACTCGAACGAGTAATGTACTAATCATGATTTCGATGACTTTAACGATGACGCGCCAGCTCACCCACCTTATAACTTCCGTTAGAGCACTCCGGACATACTCTGTCAATTCTACGACCCAAAAATCCATGGGTGGCAACCCAAGCGAGAACGGGAATAGGACACGGAGGTAGAGCAACCAACCCTGGCAGCCCGAGGCTACCCAGAGAGGTTCGTCACTCACGCACCTGATACAATACAATACAATATGAGGAATATAACGATAATCGAGCAAGGCACTGAAGTTCAGACTAGTATCAGCATGCGATGCAATAAGTATTTACAATCACTAAAATAACAAGAACAACACTAACAAGTATTATCAACAATTGATATACATTAAGCATTATATAAGCAAGCATTATAAAAATCAACTAAAACACTAAATGACCCCAACTTTCTCAATGCTACCCCGTCCAAACGAACCATGAGATTTGGAAACCGATTTCACCACTCCTCCTAGGACACCATAAGGCACGTCTAAAGACCACGAAACCCTACTTTACCCTAGAATTCCCGCAAAGTCCCGATTTTCCTCTTTGCTTATTTAAACTACAGCTACCTCAACTGATCACCCAACCAATGTCATAACTACACCAAAAGTGCTTCCGTGGTATACTACAACAATGCCTTCATGCAAAACGATAAAATGCCAAACTCGACCGGAACGACCCCAACATGTACCAAGCCATTTTTCTCCGTTTTTACATTACACAACCCAAATAAATCATACATTTAAGCATTTTAGCATATCTAGCACCTTCCTACATCAACAGATCGCAAAACAGAGCAACTTTTACGAAACGGGGATTTACTATTCATATTTTACTATTCCATTGTCAAATTAAATTGCAATTGCTATGTTCAACCGTAGAAAATGCTAAAAAGCTACAAATACATGTTCTACAATTGTCAAGGAACATTCTTCAAGCATCAAAATGGATAAAATAACGATCTACGCATAATTCCCAAAAATTAAAGTTTAGACATAATAATTTCAAATGCACAAATAACGATGAAACCCTCACCTTAGACGCTACTAGATTCTAGGAAAACCACGTTGGAAGCCTCGAAAACAACCCCGTGCAAGCCCTCGCGAAGATTTGAAGTTGAAAATCTTTTTTTTTCTTTTTCCCATGTAGTTTCGGCCAAGCCCTTTTTATCCAGCTTTTTAATTGTTTTTTGTGTATATTATGCCTATTTAAAAGATGACAACAAAGCTCAAAGTCAAGGTCTTGGTCAATGCTCACTTAAGTTGGTCAACTAGGCTTATTCTTGGCATTTTAACTTAAAATAACTAACACAAATTTAATTCTAACAAACTACTAAAATACTAAATACTATAAATACTATTTTTACTGTTTGTTGAGGACTGGAAAACATTCTCTTGCTACCACTCTCGATATGCTATGTACAAAACGACGAAGAACGAATAACACCTAAATATTATGGAATATAAGAAAAATATAATTTTTGAAAAGGAACATAGTTCAAAATTCACTCCGGGCTCGGAGCTTCTTTTCCATTTAATTGAAAACCGAGCATTAAGGTGCAAGAAAATAAAACCAAGTGACATAAATATGAAAAGTAGTTGATACTCCGTTAAAATAATTAACTCAAGTGTTATTTAATTACATCTAAAAGAAATATAAAAATAATGCTAGAAATGAATGTTTAACTAAAAAATAAACACGAATTTAAATGCTAACATTTAAGATGACACTTAATTAAAGTATTACAACGTCACTTGCACTCACCATCGTGCGGTATGCGCGCCCCATGCGCGCACATTCGTGCCGTATGGGCGCCCCATTGAAGCACCTTCTTGCGGCATGAGCGCCCTATGCGCGGACCATCGTGTGCCATAGGTACCACATGCGCGCACCTTCATGCAGTATGCGTGCACCATCGTGCGGCATGGGTGCCCCATGAGCGAACATTCGTGTGGCATGTGGGCCACATGCGCACACCTTCATACGACATGGGCACCCTATGCGTGCACCTTCGAGCGGCATACGCGCACATTCGTGCCGCATGGGCTCCCCATGCACGTACCTTCGTGCGGCATGTGGGCCAGATGCATGCACCATCGTGCTGCATGGTGTGAGGCCCGATATCGATTTGCGTGTGATATGTCGCTTCGTGTCTGCTAACATATATTTGTGTGCCTTGACATAGGTTTAAGAGTCATCTTTCGTTTTATGTGCCTTGCATTGAATTACGTGCAATCATTTAGGGATGCATGCATTTACTTGAGAAACGTGCATTCGTCTCATAGTTCGTGCCTTACCTCGTAGTGTGTGCCCTAAATCTAGGAAAGCAAGCCAGCACGTTAATCAAGAAAGCATCTTACACGAAGCACTAGATTATTAATTAATCCTACAAACTCCACTAACTAATATTAAAATGTTAATTCAACTCACTAGAAGACAAAATTTCACCAAAAGCTAAACATTCCTATTCTTTATTCTTTATTCTTTTGCACATCTCAAGCACACAATAAAATAAGCTCAAAACAAGACAAAAAAAAATCAGATTTGAGCTTTCCTTGGCCGACCATGTGAGGAGCTTTTGTCATGCTTGCAATTTCAAACAAAAATCAAGTTTAGACATTCTATGACACAATTCAAAAAAAAAAAAATTGGAAACCAAGCATTATTTTATCCTCCACCGTGCTTCACCTTTTCGATCCATTCAATGCCCATGCTAGACAATTCAAAATATGCTCTTGAAGACACAAAAATCAGATATTTTGAAGCTCAAGGCCGACACACTCACAAACACCAACATTTCATTATTTTCAAACATTCTCTCAAGCTCTCATTCCTCTCTCTCTCTTGGCCTAGGCTGCTTCATCACTCTCCATAGCTTAAGCTCATCATCCTAAGGTTCATCAAGACACTTAAGGCCCTAGGAAGCTCGACCAAGCAAGCTAGAAGCAAAGAAACATGCATGCAAGCTCATAGAACACTCATTTCAACTTAGGAATTAAGGAAATCAAGCAATATCCCTTGGCCAAACAAGGAGAGAAGACCACTTGTGCATCTTCAAGAGTTTTGAGCATCATTTGTTGTCAATAGGCTAAGGTGAAAAAGATCAGGAACAGGTACCTGAGGATAACGTGCTTATCGATGACTCATTGGAGTGATTGTCTACCCTACGGGCCTTACTTGACTGTGGCTATTTTGTAAATGATATGTTGTATTGAAGACTATTTCTTGTGTTGCTTACTGTCGTTATTGTAAATGACCTCCGTTGTAATTTGGGGTCTAATTTTGATTTGTACCGATATTAACTAGACAGACACCTTATTTGCTCGTTTTGCTATTGGTTTAGTATCTATCACTGGCTTATGAAGTATTAGGTAAAGGGTCAAGTAAAATGAATCTATCCAATCTTAAGCAGGTACTCATCGGTAAGCTAAGATCAACAGGTACTTTTGTAACAAGGATTGACAAACAAACGAGACATAGTTATCATGCTAGGTTGTTAATCAAGCGAGACTTCGAGATAACTAGTAGGCATTTTGATTGGTGATAAATAGTAATCTCAGTTGGAAATGAATTTGAGATTGAAAGTTTTGAGGCTTTTAAAAATTAGGTCAAACCAAAGAGCCCAATTACAGCCGTTATGCCACCGATTTTTCAGAGAATTTTTGGAGTTTTAGGCTAACGTTAAGTGTTAAACCTTAATGAACTATTAAGTACGTGAAATGATATGAATGTTTAGATCACATCCTAGTCTAACCTCTATAGGTCGGGTTGGGGCATGACACCTTACAGAAATGGTATCAGAGCTTAGATTGCTTAAGCCGGGTTTAACTCTTAGACCATGGGTAGAAGCCCTAAGGTTATTGGGTTTACTTGTTTATGTGTGTTATTGTGTGACAATATCAATTGTGCCTTCTCTGTTTCTATGTGCTTATGTGGTCAACATGTCTTAACTATTTCGAGAATTGTATGTCTATGTAAAATTGTATGTTGCATACCTTATGCATTAAATTCTTGTTTTTTCGTATTTCAATAAATTGTGCATCATAATCTGTGCCTATAGATGGCTGGCCCTAGTACCCGCAATACTAATAGGAGCGGTGAGCCCCAAGAAGCCAGAGATGCTCATCAAACTAATCCCGGCATGGCCATGTTTAACATGATGGCGAATGCTATGGATCGCGTGTCGTGAGTGATGGAACGTCAAGATGCACGTGAAGCAAACAACAACAACAACAACATGAATGATGGTAACAATGGGAGAAACAACATAATGCGGGAGTTCCTTGACTTTCGCCTGTCCAAATTCCACAGGGAAGCTGATGATGAAAAGGCAGAGGCTTGGCTGTTTGAGATCGAAAAGATTTTCAGGCCACTTGACTATACTGATGAAGAAAAGAATGAGTTCGCTATGTTTCTGTTGCACGGGGATGCTGAACATTGGTGACACACTGTGGAGGCGCTTTGGGAAACTGATCATACACCTCGCTTGTGGGGTAATTTTGTTAAGGCATTCAAGGAGAAATATGTACTTGCAGTTTCCAGGCAGAGGCGAATTGAAGAATTCATGCACTTGAACCAGGGTAACATGACGGTGGCCCAGTATAAGGCTCGTTTTGACATACTATCCCGCTATGGTCAATACATGGTCAGTACCCCTGAGGCGAAGATGTGGAAATTTACGAATGGATTGAGGCCAGAAATCCAGGATCAATTGGCTTCGCATGACTTTACTACCTATTCTGCTCTCCTTGCTGCTGCTTTCCGAGTTGAGAAGAGGAAACTTGATAGAGCCGGTTCAAGCCAGCCGAACAAGAAACCATATCAGCCTCCAGGACAACAGAGAAAATTCCAAACCCAGGGTCGCAGTCAAGGCCAGAGCCAAAATAGACCAGTACAACTTATCACCCTCAAACGGACGGACAATCTGAGAGAACTATTCAGATTTAGGAAGATATGTTGAGGGCGTGTGTTCTAGACTTCGGAAAAGGTTGGGAAAAATATCTGCCTCTAGCGGAGTTCGCTTATAATAATAGTTATCAGGCCACTATCGGGATGGCCCCATTTGAGGCATTGTATGGACGTAAGTGTCGATCCCCAATTTACTGGGATGAAGTAGGTGAGACGAAGACTTTTGACCCGACCCTTCTACCTGAAATTATGAAGACTATTGATAATGTCCACCTCATCTAGAAACGGATGCTTACCGCCTAAAGCAGGCAGAAAAGTTACGCTGACCGATGGAGACGGAATCTAGAGTTTGAGGTCGGCGACAAGGTGTTCTTGAAGATATCACCTCGGAGGGGACTGATTAAACATGGCAAGGGTGGAAAGTTGAACCCAAGGTTTGTAGGACCATTTGGGATAATTGAAAAGGTTGGAAAATTGGCGTATCGTTTGGAACTACCCCAAAACCTCTCCAATATTCATGATGTCTTTCATGTTTCAATGCTACGGACGTATCACCTTGATCCATCGCATATCTTGGAGCCAAAGCCGTTGCAGCTTCGGGAGAACTTGTCCTACAAAGAGAAGCCCATTCGGATCCTAGACTATAAAGATCGGGAGTTGCACAACAAATCTATGCCGATGGTAAAGGTGTTGTGGGATCACCATGGAGTTGAAGAAGCAACGTGAGAAAGGCGAGACGAGATGGAGCAACAGTATCCAGCATTATTTCAAAGGTAATATTGAATTTCGGGATGAAATTCTTTTAAGGAGGGGAGGATATGAGGCCCGACCTCAATTTACGTGCGATATGTCACTTCGTGTGCACTAACCTAGATTTGCGTGCCTTAACCTAGGTTTAAGAGTCGTGTTTCGTTTTATGTGCCTTGCATTGAATTACATGCATTCATTTAGGGTTGCGTGCATTTACTTGGGAAACGTGCATTTGTCTCGTAGTTCATGTCTTACCTTATAGTGCGTACCCTAAACCTAGGAAAGTAAGCCCGCAAGCTAATTAAGAAAGCATCTTACACGAAGCACTAGATTATTAATTAATCCTACAAACTCCACTAACTAATATTAAAATGCTAATTCAACTCACTAGAAGATGAAATTTCACCAAAAGCTAAACATTCCTATTCTTTATTCTTTATTCTTTTGCACATCCCAAGCACACAATAAAATAAGCTCAAAACAAGCCAAAAATATTCAGATTTGAGCTTGCCTTGGCCGACCATGTGAGGAGCTTTTGTCATGCTTGCAATTTCAAACAAAAATCAAGTTTAGACATTCTATGACACAATGCAAAAAAAAATTGGAAACGAAGCATTATTTTATCCTCCACCATGCTTCACCTTTTCGATCCATTCAATGCCCATGCTAGACAATTCAAAATATGCTCTTGAAGACACAAAAATCAGAAATTTTGAAGCTCAAGGCCGACACACTCACAAACACCAACATTTCATTCTTTTCAAACATTCTCTCAAGCTCTCAATTCCTCTCTCTCTCTCGGCCTAGGCTGCTTCATCATTCTCCATAGCTTAAGCTCATTATCCTAAGGTTCATCAAGACACTCAAGGCCCTAGGAAGCTCGACCATGCAAGCTAGAAGCACAGAAACATGCATGCAAGCTCATAGAACACTCATTTCGGCTTAGGAATTAAGGAAATCAAGCAATATCCCTCGGCCAAACAAGGAGAGAAGATCACTTGTGCATCTTCAAGAGTTTTGAGCATTATTTG
>CM075779.1:50902979-50935479 GCA_037974665.1 Ehretia macrophylla
GCCCCTTTCCAAGGGACTTAGGCCCGGTCCGCCGTTGAGGACGCTTCTTCATACTATAATTCGAATGGCGGAGCCACCCAATTCTCAAGCTGGGCTGTTCCCGGTTCACTCGCCATTACTAAGGCAATCCTTGTAAGTTTTTTTTCCTCCGCTTATTGATATGCTTAAACTCAACGGGTAATCCCGCCTGACCTGGGGTCGCGGTCGTAATGCACAGCGCTGGAGGGTCTATCTCTAGTCCTGCACGAGCGATGGGACGACGCATAACAACTCGCGAGTTGAATGGACCAACCACCACTTATCGTGACGTGCGTCGCACTGGACTCGTATTTCGGCCAACAGCACCTCGAGACACAGGAGGCCACAATTCGCCACCACGCATGAAACCAAACCCAATGTTAAGGTGTAGGATGGGGGGCGACGTGATGCCGTGATGCCCAGGTAGACGTGCCATCGGCCTGACGACTTCAGACGCAACTTGCATTCAAAGACTCGATGGTTCACGGGATTAATTCACACCAAGTATCACATTTTGCTACGTTTTTCATCTATCTGAGAGCTGAGATATCCATTCTTGAGAGTCGTTTTCATTTCGTAAGGGACCGAGGCCTAACTCGGCAGACCGCGGATGGGGCTGGGATAGGCTGGCCCCCATTTTTCATTTTCCTTGGCGCATTCCACGTTGGGGTTCGTTGTTTGCAGGGCGTTCGCCCCGACTCAGGACCGACACGCGGGCTGGGGACGAGCCGCCTCCCTCGCGACGTCCCCGCACTGTTTAAACGGGTTCGTAGGTCATTCTGCCTTCGCAGGGTTCGGGCGTGGACGGCACTCGGTCCTCTGGATTTTCAAGTGTCGCCGGGGGCGCACCAAACTCTGCGCGACGTGCAGTGCTCTTCCAACCGCTGGACCCTTCCTCCTACTGAGCTATTTCCAGGGTGGGCAGGCTCTTAAGCAGAAAATATAACTCTTCTCAAGGCCCCCATCGACGTCTCTGGACTCTCTAACGTTATCGTCAACCGCTACGTCCTGATTTAGGAATTTTAACCCGATTCCCTTTCG
Organism: Ehretia macrophylla; assembly: GCA_037974665.1. Lineage (NCBI taxonomy): Eukaryota > Viridiplantae > Streptophyta > Magnoliopsida > Boraginales > Ehretiaceae > Ehretia > Ehretia macrophylla. The sequence goes on from CM075779.1 coordinate 50,904,039, forward strand.
GTGCACGCGCGGAACGCGCTATCTGTCGGGCTTCCCCCGACCCTTAGGATTGACTAACCCATGTGCAAGTGCCGTTCACATGGAACCTTTCCCCTCTTTGGCCTTCAAAGTTCTTATTTGAATACTTGCTACTACCACCAAGATCTGTACCAAAGGCCGCTCTGCCTGGGCTCGCGCCCTGGGTTTTGAGTCAACTGTCGCGCCCTCCTACTCATCGGGGCCTGGCACTTGCCCTGATGGCCGGGTATAGGTCACGGGCTTAAGCGCCATCCATTTTCGGGGCTAGTTGATTCGGCAAGTTAGTTGTTACACACTCCTTAGCGGATTTTGACTTCCATGACCACTGTCCTGCTGTCTTAATCGACCAATACCCTTTGTGGGATCTAGGTTCACGCGCAGTTGGGCACCGTAACCCGGCTTCCAGTTCATCCTGCATCGCCAGTTCTGCTTACCAAAAATGGCCCACTTTGAGTTCTTGATTCCATGGTGAGGCTCAACGAAGAAATCGCGCCGTCCTACCTATTTAAAGTTTGAGAATAGATCGAGGCCATTACGCCTTCGATACCTCTAATCATTGGCTTTACCCGATAGAACTCGCCCGTGAGCTCCATCTATCCTGAGGGAAACTTTGGAGGGAACCAGCTACTAGATGGTTCGATTTGTCTTTCGCCCCTATACCCAAGTCAGACGAACGATTTTTACGTTAGTATCGCTGCGAGCCTCCACCAGAGTTTTCTCTGGCTTCGTGCCGCTCAGGCATTGTTCACCATCTTTCGGGTCCCGACAGGTATGCCTGCACTCGAACCCTTCTCAGACGATCAAGGTCGGTTGGCCGTGCACCCCCCATGGGGGATCTCGCGAATCAACTTCCTTGCGCCTTGTGGGTTTACATACCTGTTGACTCGCACACATGTCAGACTCCTTGGTCCGTGTTTCAAGACGGGTCGAATGGGGAGCCCACAGGCCAGCATAGGGAGAGCGCAGATACCGAAGCACGCCGAAGGCGCGCGCTGCCCTGCCACGATCGAGGCGACGATGTTTTGCCGACATATCTACTGCCCGGGCTTTGGCCGCCACCCCAATCTGCGCTGGTCCGCACCCCGAGCCGATCGGCAGACTGGCTCTCGACGTTCCGCATACGATCGGGGTGTATCACCGACCCCTATCCGCTTCCCTTCTGACAATTTCAAGCACTCTTTGACTCTCTTTTCAAAGTCCTTTTCATCTTTCCCTTTCGGTACTTGTTCGCTATCAGTCTCTTGCCAGTATTTAGCCTTGGACGGAATTTATCGCCCGCTTAGGGCTGCATTCCCAAGCAACTCGACTCCCCGACAGCGCCTCGTGGTGTGACAGGGTCCGGGCACGACGGGGCTCTCACCCTCTCTAGCACCCCTTTCCAGGTGACTTGGGCCCGGTCGGCCGCTGAAGACGCTTCTCCATACTACAATTCGGACAACGGAGTCGCCCAATTCTCAAGCTGGGCTGTTCCCGGCTTGCTCGCCGTTACTAAGGGAATCCTTGTAAGTTTTTTTTCCTCCGCTTATTGATATGCTTAAACTTAGCGGGTAATCCCGTCTGACCTAGGGTCGCGGTCCTAGCGCATGGCGCCGGAGGATCTCTCTTCAGTCCCGTACGCGCGACAGGATGACGCACAACAAATCGTGAGTTGAATGGAGCAACCACCACTTATCGTGACGTCCGTCACGCCGGACTCGCATTTCGACCAACTACGCCTTGAGACACGGGAGGCCAGAATCCTCCCCCACGCATGAACCCAGCATCCTAGTGTTGGGACACGGGGTTGGGGGGGCGATGCGATGCGTGATGCCCAGGCAGGCGTGCCCTCAGCCTGACTACTTAGGGTGCAACTTGCGTTCAAAGACTCGATGGTTAACAGGATTCTGTAATTCACACCATGTATCATATTTTGCTATGTTCTTCATCGATGCGAGAGCCGAGATATCTGTTGTCGAGAGTCATTTTCGTTTCGTATGGGACCGAGGCCTAACCCGGCATACCGCGGATGGGGCAAGGATAGGCAGTCCCCTATATTTCATTTGCCTTGCTGCCTTCTGCGCCGGGGTTTGTTGTTTGCGGGGCGTTCGCCCCCACTCGGGACCGACGCGTGGGCTGGGGATGAGCCACCTCCTTTGCGTTGGCCCCGCATTGTTTAAACGGGTTCGCAGGTCATTCTGCTTTCGCAGGGTTCGACAATGATCCTTCCGCAGGGTAACCTACGGAAACCCTATTACGACTTATCCTTTCTCTAAATGATAAGGTTCATCGGACCTCTCGCGACGTCGCGCGTAGCAAACCGCCCGCGTCGTTGCGATCCGAACACTTCACCAGATCATTCAATCTGTAGGAGCGACGGGCGGTGTGTACAAAGGGCAGGGATGTAGTCAACGCGAGCTGATGACTCGCGCTTGCAGAATTCCTCGTTCAAGACCAACAATTGCAATGATCTATCCCCATCACGATGAAATTTCAAAGATTAACCGGGCTTGTCGGCCAAGGCTATAGACTCATTGAATAAATCAGTGTAGCATGCGTGCGGCCCAGAACATTGAAGGGCATCACAGACCTGTTATTGCCTCAAACTTTTGTGGCCTAAAAGGCCGTAGTCCCTCTAAGAAGCTAGATGCGGAGGGATACCTTCGCATAGCTAGTTAGTAGGCTGAGGTCTCGTTCGTTAACGAAATTAACTAAACAAATCACTCCACCAACTAAGAACGGCCGTGCACCACCATCCATAGAATCAAGAAAGAGCTCTCAGTCTGTCAATCCTTACTATGTCTAGACCTGGTATGTTTTCCCGTGTTGAGTCAAATTAAGCCGCAGGCTCTACTCTTGGTGGTGCCTTTCCATCAATTCCTTTAAGTTTCAGCCTTGCGACCATACTCCCCTCGGAACCCAAAAACTTTGATTTCTCATAAGGTGTCGGCGGAGTCCTAAAAGCAACATCCGCCGATCCCTGGTCGGCATCATTTATGGTTGAGACTAGGACGGTATCTGATCATCTTCGAGTCCCTAACTTTCGTTCTTGATTAATGAAAACATCCTTGGCAAATGCTTTCGAAGTTGTTCATCTTTCATAAATCCAAGAATTTCACCTCTGACTATGATATACGAATGCCCCCGACTGTCCCTGTTAATCATTACTCCGATCCCAAAGGCCAACTCAATAGGATCAAAATCCTATAATGTTATCCCATGATAATGTATACAGAGCGTAGGCTTGCTTTGAGCACTCTAATTTCTTCAAAGTAACAGCACCGGAGGCACGACCCGGCCAGTTAAGGCCAGAAGCGCATCGCCGATAGAAGGGACGAGACGACCGATGTACACCTGAGGCGGACCGGCCGACCCATCCCAAAGTCCAACTACAAGTTTTTTAACTGCAACAACTTAAATATACGCTATTAGAGCTGGAATTACCACGGCTGTTGGTACCAGACTTGCCCTCCAATGGATCCTCGTTAAGGGATTTAGATTGTACTCATTCCAATTACCAGACTCTTTGAGCCCGGTATTGTTATTTATTGTCACTACCTCCCCGTGTCAGGATTGGGTAATTTGTGCGCCTACTACCTTCCTTGGATGTGGTAGCAGTGTGAGGCCTGACCCCGAATTACGTGTCTTACCTCGATTTGCGAGCCTGAGACCCAGAATTATATGATTGACCTTGAATTAGGTGCCCTATCTTGGCTTTCGTGCATGCCTTGTCATACGTGCCTTGACCTAGAATTATGTGCCCTAATCCTCGACTTACGTATCCTGACTTCAAATTGCATGCGTTATCTTGTTTTGTGCGCCTTGACATTGAATTGCATGTCTTAACCTAGATTTAAGTGTCATACCTTGATTTATGTACATTGCATTGAATTACGTACCTTGCATTGGTTTACGTGCATTCATTTAGGGTTGTGTACATTTACGTTAGAATTCGTATATTTGACTTGAAGTGTGTGCCTTACCTCGTAGTATGTGCCATAGACATAGAAAAGCATGATTGCACGCTAAACAATAAAGAATACTACACAAACCACTAGACTATAAAATAATCCTACAAACACCACTAACTATTATTATAATCCTAATTCAAATCTCTACAAAATCCACTAACACCTAAATATTATATTTTAAACTCACTACAAGACAAAGTCTCACAAACCTCTAAACATATCCTATATTCTATTCTACCTAAAATCCCTAAATACCCAACATTCTCTTACACACATGCTAAACCCTAAGCACTTTCCTATTATCTAAACATTCCTATGACAAGTACAAGACACAATGCAACCTAGGATAGACAAATGCATGACAATACAAAAAAATAATAAAAACCTCACCCAAACCCTTCCCATTCTCGACCAAATCACCCTAGCATGCTAACAATTCAAAATAATGCTCAAAAGATGACACAAAAATCAGTTTTTACAAGCTCAAGGCCGACACACACACACACAAGCATCATTTCTCTCTCAAACTCTCTCTTTCCTCTCAAACTCTCCCATTCTCTCTCCATTTTCGACCAAGGCAGCTCTTTGAGCTCCCAAGACTCCTCACAAGATCTCAAGGACTCTCAAAGACTCTCCCAAGCTCGGCCATAGTAAGCCATAGCAAGCAAACAAGCAAGAAAGTCCCATACAAGCTCATAACTCATCATTTTCGGCCTAGGTAAAGTTTTGATAGTTTTCTTCCATTTATTTTTGTTCTACTCACATGCACACACTAAGCATAAGCTAAATAAGTTGGGATTTAAAGGAAATCAAGATACCACTCGGCCAAAGCAAGGAAAGAAGACCTATTGTGCGATTTCAAGAGCATTTGTGCATTTTCATCCATCAATAGGCTAAGGTGATGGTTAAACTCTTTTAAAAGCTTTCAAAACTCACATGCATGCTCTCATGTGGCTATATTTACCTCTGTATTTGTTGTATATGTGTGTACTTATCTAATCATGCATGCCAAGATAATGGCTAGAACTTGAAGATAGGTAAAAAAAACATTTTTGCTGGCAGTTTTCTGACCTTGTAGAACGAAGTGCATTTGGCATAGTAAACCTTGATAAAAATGCGTGAAAATTTGTAGGTCACTAGTTTTGTCAGTTATGAACATTGTTTATAGAAATAGGCCAAGGCCAATTTTAAATCTAAGACCCCCAAAATGGCAAAATATCAAAAGGTGTCTAAATCTGGAAAAATTGGATAAATGAAATAGGTTTCTGGCAGATTACTGACTCTGTAGAACAAAGTATTTTTTACCTAGTAAATATTAATAAAAGTTCATTAAAACTGGTAGATTGCTAGATTTTGTAGTTCTGGACATTTTTGTCAGAAATAGGCCAAAGCTTAATCTGATTCGAAGACCCTAAAAAATGGCAAAAATCGTAATGTGTCTAATACTAGACAGTTTTGCGTAGTCTCACGGTTTTGGCCATAACTCCTAAGTTCGAACTCCCAATGATGCGAGGTTTGTTCCTTGATTTAAATCACTCATTAATATTAAATTTGAAATTTGGTTCACTGAATTTGGATATTATTTTCTTGGCTAATTGAATGTGGGAAAACAGACCATTCCAGTAGGATTTTTGTTTAGTAAAATGCTTTGAAACATGTTGTAACTTTACTTGTGGTATTGAATGCTTGGAATTGTGGAAATTAGACGTTGTGTGGGCTATTTTGGATGATTGAGGATGCTTAATTAATTGATGCATGGCTTGGGTTTAATTATGTGACAAATTGTGGCTTAATCGCATGTGTAAGCACGAATTTAGGCCCTATTGCTTATGAAAACTTGCTAAGTAATGATCCGATGGTTAATGTGTTCAATTGTGTGATTAGTAGGCTGCCTAATAAATGTTAAGTATGGTTGATGTGGTTTAAGTATTACTTGTGGTGCTTAGTAAATGAAACTAACCCCGAGCACGGCCTTGTAAACCCTAATAGTCCCGTAGACTCCTGAGTCATAAAACACTATTGTGTGTATTATAATTGATGTTGAGGAAGGTTAATAGGCTGCCCGGAATTGTCCTTATAGCTCTAGACATAATTCCCGATGATTGCATGTTGATAAGTGAACTATTCTTGCACCTGATTTTGTGTAAGTGTCGTTGCATGCTTGTATGATCACAACACTTGATATGTGAACTAAAATGAGTTATATGACTTGTTATATGGTGATTACTTGGCTGTCCGTTAAATGTTCACATGCTGCTAACTATTTTACAAAGTGAATTTACATGTCAAAGCATGCCTCGTATGTTTACTTGTCGATATGTGATCTTATAATTGCTTGGAGGCAACCTACTTGTTGACCTCCTAATGTGAATTGTTAAAAGATATTCAATGGCTTATTTGAACATGATTACTTGGCTACCCGTGAAAGTTTAATTGCTTCCAAATTGATATATGAAATGATTACATGTTCTTACAATGCCTTATGTGCCAATATATCAAAATGTGATCGTATATTTGCTCGGAGGCAACCTACTTTGTTGACCTCCCAGTGTGAGTTGTTAAATGGCATACATGTACATTGCATATAAGGTTGCAACCTTTCATTTTGGCATGGTAGCGTTTCAGGCACGCCGGGCGGCATCGGGCTTGCCGGTGCTACCGTGACTACCATGGTCTAATTCCCTCTCTCGCTTAGGGGCTAGACTTCCTCGGAGAGTTGGGTCGTAGGATTTTGGGGTACATCCGGAGTACACAGATTTGGAGTGATAAGTGGATGATTGAAGTCGAACGCAACAACTGTTATAGGAAATGATCTTGAGAGCAAATGCTCACTGATTGATCTTGAGAGCGAAAGCTCACCGTATCCTTTTCACTATGTGTTTAAGTACTCTCGCCTGGTTCCTAGAGGACCTCGGGGAGGAAAGACGGGTAAATGTGTTCATTTATATTTATGTTATGTTATGGACTTGCTTATTTCATATGACATGTTTTCAAAAGGGTTTTTCATATGATTAACCAGAAAAGAGTTTTTAAAAACGTTATCTCTCATTCCCTTCGCTGAGTTCATAAGGACTCACCCTCTTTTTGTCACAGGTAAAGCAGATTTGGAATAGGTACCCGAGGAGAATGTGTTTGTTGATGATTCCTTGCAGCGACTACGTGCTTTTGTGCTTTGCCTAAAAGTGGTTGCTATATGGATGTTGTGTTTGATTGCAAACTGTTCATTTTGTTGATGTAAATGACCCCATTGTAATTTGGGTCTAATTTTGGCTTGTACTGATTAAAATCGGACGAACTCTTTATTGGTTGTTTGCTTTCGTTATCTTGATTAGTAGTTATCATAGGTATTTAAACCACTAGATGAAGAAGCATATAATGAAACTCTATCTAACCTTACTTAGGTGCTTATGCGTAAGCTAAAGGATAATAAGTACTTGCAAGACAGGAATTGGCAAATAAACAGGACATAGTTATCATCCTAGGCTTCTCAATCAAACGAGACTATCGAGATAAATTAGTTGGCATATCTATTGATAACAAAATAGAAAATTTTAGTCGGAATTGAATCAATGATTAAAGGTTTTGAGGCATTTAGAAAATTGGTTAAACCAAATGTCTTAAATACAGCCGTTATGCTGTCGGTTTTCCGGAAAATCTTTTGGAGTTCTAGGCCAACGTTAAGCATTAAATCATAACAAAATGGCTAAGAATGTGAAAAAGTATAAATAAATTAGGTAATACCCTAGTCTAGCCTCCTTAGGTCGGGTTGGGGCGTGACACCTATATTAGAATGGTATCAGAGCTTCGTTTGCTAACTAGGCATTAGTCGGGTTCAACTCTCGGACCGTAGGTAGAAGCCCTAAGGTAATTTTGATGTCTTGTTTATATGTGTTAATGTGTGTTAATGTGCTTTAATTTCTTTGTGCATTGAATATCATGTGCCTTTGTGGACCATATGTACTCTGTGTCATGCACACCGACACGTTAATGCCCTCAATAATGCATACATGCTTTTATACTCCTTCTTTGATACATGTGCATGTTACATAACCATGACTGATTGTTTATACACATAGATAGTTAGGATTAGGACTTTCAAGGAATTGAATTTATGCAGGAAGAACGAAAATGCTGGGTTAGAGATTTCTCGCATCTTCACAGGTACTCGATGTATCGTATGTATTATTGGATATGTATATATAAAATGCGTAGCACATGTATAATTGTTGAGGTAAAGTTATCTCCTTATCTTGGAATACCCATACCTGTGATTAAGTTGTCAATTTTATAGCTAGGAAGTTCTTGATTCCGTTAAATCGTTCTTCTAATTGTGGTTCAAGTATAAAGGTTAATGATATACAACTTCCCTTAGGATATAAGAGTATACTATTAGATATGTAGAGTAGTATATATTCTCATGTGCTTATAGTGGAAGTTGACTTAGAGGTTGCTTTGAATCTAGGTCTAACATCTTAAAATTGGCTTGATAGACTATCTAAGAAGTTAGGAATATACTTGTACGATTGAATCTTTACTTGATTGGAATGAAGCATTGATGAATCCAATATGGTGTATACTAGTGAGTTTCAAGTTCACTAAATGGTAAGACCGCGACCTAGAAATTAATAGATGAATTCGTGGAAGTTGACAATAGTTTACTTTTAGGGGTCAGATTATTAAGACATGGATAGTGTATTTGAGTGACTTAACAATGGATAACCTCAAGACATGTAGGCAACTCTGGAGACCGAATTTAACAAGGTTGATGATTCTTTAGTATAACAAGATATAGGGATGCTGGAATCGAGGAATTCACGTAGCTAGAACTCGTGTTCGGAAGACTACACCTAAAATGTTAGGTCGAATAGAAGTGTAAGGTATTGAATTATGCATTAAATGACTAACGTTGCTAAAGGTCCTAAGTTGGATACTGGTGATATTAAGAATCATGGTATTAGTTTGGTGCCTTCGGATTTAGTTGTGATTATGCAAAGTAAATCATTCTATACACTCGTTATTTGGATACTGTAGAGGATGTTAAGAAGCATATATCCCTAAGTAATACCAATGGACCTAGTATATAAACCATGGAAGTGAGATTAAAGCATCCGGCTACAAGTGGAGTCGTTAGGGTATGATTAGTAATCCTAAATAGCTAATAGTGAGTATGCATGATGATTCATGGTAAACCCTAGGACCTAAGGTCGATGAGTCTTGATGTTCTTAGCTAGTTGAACATGTGAATGAGGACAGTAAGATTTCATTTAGTTAAGATAGAGATGAATTAGAGTCATGATTACCCAAGAGATTGCTGTTAGACAATTATATTTATGTGCACTGTTTCACGTCTAGAAACTAACGGTTGGTAGGCTTCGAATCGTGGTTGTTGAATAGAGGGTGGATTTTGTAGTGATAGTTAAATAAGTGGTTGATTACTTTTGAAGTTCTATTAGATTATATTGTAGGATGACTTGTGGTTATAATTCTTATGATGACATAGCTTTGAAGTTATTTCATGTAATAAGCTACTTAGATTAGTATGGTAAGTATCTTATGAGCTAGATCATTTCGGTACCCATTTATAATCCTAAGACTGTTGTTGTACGGTCGGTAACCTAGTGGAACATTGATATCACTTACATGGCTATGAACCTAGCTTAGTAACACTAATGTTGAAGATATATTGGCGGGCATTGAGTGTTCAAACGAATGACTAGATCGCTAAGTGAGTAGGACCATTGTCTTCCTAATATGACGTTACCTTGGATTGAGGTGAGTGGAATTTATTTGAGGTTGAAACTATTCACCTTAGGAGTCTTGGTTAAGATTAAAAGAAATTCTGAAGCCTCGTGACTTAAAGATAGAGATTTGAATAAGGAAATAAATTGTGGATCACAAGCTGATGAAACTTACTTGAAGAGTTGAACTAGTGCCACATGATTAGTTTACCCATGCAATTTCGATGGCAATTTGTTGGTGGTACGTAATTAACCTTAGAATTCGAGTTTAACGAATATCAACGGTCTTTCTTCTTGACTACGAGCGTGAAGGTTAACGAAGCTGGGAAATAATGTTAGTGAATAGGAGCCTATAACCAAGAGACTAGTCATTAGAAGATTTGTTAATCTAATGTACCTATGAGATAAGGACTATTATACTATTGATAGATGACGACTTGAGATGGATTAGTTTGTTTGGTGAGTTCTTCCTGAAAATAGGGTTGTATTGTGGGAATGATCCATAACTTGTGTATGTCCTACGTGTTAACAATTTTGAAGCTAGTTGATAGGATATGTAAATCGGATATAGATCTATCATCTTAAAATTAGGGTATGTCACCATAGGATCATGGAATTATTGTGATATTCCTTTTGAGGTATGAACACGGGTCACACCGAATAAATGTTGGAGAAACGTAGGAAGTGAATTGGTTGTGGTAAGAGAGACCACAGAACACGGGACGAACCGGAGTGGGAAAATAACAAAGGTCAGAATCCATCTAAATGACCTCAACAAGTAAGAATGAATTTCGGGATGAAATTATTTTAAGGAGGGGATGATGTGAGACCCGACCCCGAATTGCATGTCTTACCTTAATTTGCGTGCCTTAGACCCAGAATTATATAATTGACCTTGAATTACGTGCCTTGTTTTGGCTTTCGTGCATGCCTCATTATACGTGCCTTGACCTAGAATTATATGCCCTAATCCTCGACTTACGTGCCCTGACTTCGAATTGCGTGCGTTACCTCGTTTCGTGTGCCTTGGCCTTGAATTGCTTGTCTTAACCTAGATTTAAGTGTCATACCTTGATTTATGTGCATTGCATTGAATTACGTGCCTTGTATTGGTTTACGTGCATTCAGTTAGGGTTGCATGCATTTACCTAGGAATTCGTGCATATGTCTTAAAGTGCATACCTTACCTCGTAGTGCGTGCCATAGACATAGGAAAGCATGCCTACACACTAATCAATAAAGAATCCTACACAAAGCACTACACTATAAAATAATCCTACAAACACCACTAACGATTATTATAATCCTAATTCAAATCTCTACAAAATCCACTAACACCGAAATATTATATTTTAAACACAATACAAGACAAAGTTTCACAAACCTCTAAACATATCCTATATTCTATTCTACCTAAAATCCCTAAATACCCAACATTCTCTTACACACATGCTAAACCCTAAGCACTTTCCTATTATCTAAACATTCCTATGACAAGTACAAGACACAATGCAACCTAGGATAGACAAATGCATGACAATACAAAAAATAATAAAAACCTCACCCAAACCCTTCCCATTCTCGACCAAATCAACCTAGCATGCTAGCAATTCAAAATAATGCTCAAAAGATGACACAAAAATCAGTTTTTACAAGCTCAAGGCCGACACACACACACACAAGCATCATTTCTCTCTCAAACTCTCTCTCTCCTCTCAAACTCTCCCATTCTCTCTCCATTTTCGACCAGGGCAGCCCTTTGAGCTCCCAAGACTCCTCACAACCTCTCAAGGACTCTCTAAGACTCTCCCAAGCTCGGCCATAGCAAGCCATAGCAAGCAAACACGCAAGAATGTCTCATACAAGCTCATAACTCATCATTTTCGGCCTAGGTAAAGTTTTGATAGTTTTCTTCCATTTCTTTTTGTTCTAATCACATGCACACACTAAGAATAAGCTAACTAAACAGGGATTTGAAGAAAATCAAAATACCACTCGGCCAAACCAAGGAAAGAAGACCTTTTGTGTGATTTCAAAAGCATTTGTGCATTTTCATCCATCAATAGGCTAAGGTGAGGGTTAAACTCTTTTAAAAGCTTTCAAAACTCACATGCATGCTCTCATGTGGCTATATTTACGTCAGTAGTTGTTGTATATGTGTGTATATGAGCTTATCTACTCATGCATGGCATGATAATAGCTAGAACTTGAAGATAGGTAAAAAAACATTTTTTCTAGCAGTTTTCTGACCTTTTAGAACAAAGAGCATTTGGCTTAGTAAAACTTGATAAGAATGCTTGAAAAATTGTAGGTCACTAGTTTTGTCAGTTATGAACATTGTTTCTAGAAATAGTCCAAGGCCAATTTTGACTTTGAGACCCCCCAAATGGCAAAATATCGAAAGGTGTCTAAATCTGGAAAAATTGGAAAAATGAAATAGGTTTCTGGCAGATTACTGACTTTGTAGATGTTTATAGTAAATGTACTAAAATTTGTAGGTTGCTAGATTTTGCAGTTCTGGACATTTTTGTCAGAAATAGGCCAAATCTAAATCTGATTCTAAGGCCCTCAAAAATGGAAAAATCGTAATGTATCTAAAATTGGACAGTTTTGCGTAGTCTCACATTTTTGGCCATAACTCCTAAGTCCGAACTCCAAATGATGTGAGGTTTGTTCCTAGATTTAAATCACTCATTAATATTTAATTTGACATTTGGTTCACTGAATTTGGAGATTATTTTCTTGGCTAATTGAATGTGGGAAAATAGACCATTGCAGTAGAGTTTTTGTTTAGTAAAATGCTTTGAAACATGTTGTAACTTTACTTGTGGTATTGAATGCTTGGAATTGTGGCAATTAGACATTGCGTGGGCTTTTTTGGATGATTGAGGATGCTTAATTAATTGATGCAAGGCTTGGGTTTAATTACGTGACAAATTGTGACTTAATCGCATGTGTAAGCACGAATTTAGGCCCTATTGCTTATGAAAACTTGCTAAGTAATGATCCGATGGTTAATGTGTTCAATTGTGTGATTAGTAGGCTGCCTAATAAATGTTAAGTATGGTTGATGTGGTTTAAGTATTACTTGTGGTACTTAGTAAATGAAACTAACCCCGAGCACGGCCTTGTAAACCTTATTACTCCCGTAGACTCCCGAGTCATAAAACACTCTTGTGTGTATTATAATTCATGTTGAGGAAGGTTAATAGGCTGCCCAGAATTGTCCTTATAGATCTAGACATGATTCCCGATGATTGCATGTTAATAAGTGAACTATTCTTGCACCCGGTTTTGTGTAAGTGTCGTTGCATGCTTGTATGATCTCAACACTTGATATGTGAACTAAAATGAGTTATATGACTTGTTATATGGTGATTACTTGGCTGTCCGTTAAATGTTCACATGCTTCTAACTGTTTTACAAAGTGAATTTACATGTCAAAGCATGCCTCGTATGTTTACTTGTCGATATGTGATCTTATAATTGCTCGGAGGCAACCTACTTTGTTGACCTCCTAATGTGAATTGTTAAAAGATATTCAATGGCTTATTTGAACATGATTACTTGGCTACCCGTGAAAGTTTAATTGGTTCCAAATTGATATATGAAATGGTTATATGTTTTTCAATGCCTTGTGTGCCAATATGTCGAAATGTGATCATATATTTGCTCGGAGGCAACCTACTTTGTTGACCTCCCAATGTGAATTGTTAAATGCACTGCATACAAGGTTGCAACCTTTCATTTTGGCATAGTAGCGGTTCACGCATGCCGGGTGGCATCGGGCTTGCCGGTGCTACCGTGACTACCATGGTCTAATTCCCTCTCTCGCTTGGGGGCTAGACTTCCTCGGAGAGCTGGGTCGTAGGATTTCGGGGTAGATCCGGAGTACACCCATTTGGAGTGATAAGTGGATGATTGAAGCCGACCGCAACAACTATTATCAGAAATGATCTTGAGAGCAAATGCTCACCGATTAATCTTGAGAGCGAAAGCTCACCGTATCCTTTTCACTATGTGTTTAAGTACTATCGCTTGGTTCCTTGATGACCTCGGGGAGGAAAGACGGGTAAATGTGTTCATTTATATTTTCAAAAGGGTTTTTCATAAGATTAACTGGAAAAGAGTTTTTAAAAACGTTATCTCTCATTCCCCCTCGCTGAGTTCATAAAGACTCACCCTCTTTTTGTCACAGGTGAAGCAGATTTGGAATAGCTACCCGAGGTGAATGTGTTTGTTGATGATTCCTTGCAGTGACTACGTGCTTTTGTCCTTTGCCTGAAAGTGGTTGCTATATGGATGTTGTGTTTGATTGCAAACTATTCATTTTGTTGATGTAAATGACCCCGTTGTAATTTGGGTCTAATTTTGGCTTGTACTGATTAAAATCGGACAAACTCTTTATTGGTTGTTTGCTTTCATTATCTTGATTAGTAGTTATCATAGGTGTTTAAACCACTAGATGAAGAAGCATATAATGAAACTCCATCTAACCTTACTTAGGTGCTTATGCGTAAGCTAAGGAATAATATGTACTTGCAAGACAGGAACTAGCAAATAAACGGGACATAGTTATCATGCTAGGCATGTCAATCAAATAAGACTATCGAGATAAATTAGTAGGCATATCTATTGATAACAAAATAGGAAATTTTAGTTGGAATTGAATCAATGATTAAAGGTTTTGAGGCGTTTTAAAAAATAGGTCAAACCAAAGTTCCTAAATACAGCCGTTATGCTGTCGATTTTTCGGAAAAACTTTTGGAGTTCTAGGCCAACGTTAAGCATTAAATCATAACAAAAAGGCTAAGAATGTGAAAATGTATAAATGAATTAGGTTATACCCAAGTATAGCCTCCTTAGGTCGGGTTAGGGCGTGACAAGCCATTTCTCAGGCTCCCTCTCCGGAATCGAACCCTAATTCTCTGTCACCCGTCACTACCATGGTAGGCCACTATCCTACCATCGAAAGTTGATAGGGCAGAAATTTGAATGATGCGTCGCCTGCACGAGGGCCGTGCGATCCGTTGAGTCATCATGAATCATCGCAGCAACGGGCAGAGCCCGCGTCGACCTTTTATCTAATAAATGCATCCCTTCCAGAATTCGGGGTTTGTTGCACGTATTAGCTCTAGAATTACAACGGTTATCCGAGTAGTAGATACCATCAAACAAACTATAACTGATTTAGTGGGCCATTCGCAGTTTCACAGTCTGAATTAGTTCATACTTACACATGCATGGCTTAATCTTTGAGACAAGCATATGACTACTGGCAGGATCAACTAGGTAGCATTCCTCACCGACGCCGGTGTCGCACGAGGCACATCGTCCCCTAAGGGTCGATGGCTCGAGATGAGCGCACGACCGTCGTACGCGATTAGCGATGAACGCTGATTTCAGGCAAAGAGAGGCCAAGGACCCCATACTGTCATGGTGTGCCACATCTGAGAGATTGAGCGGCGCCCCACGGGCCACGTGTGCCGCACTTGTTGGAGTGAGCAGCGTGGAACACGGGACGTGCTTAGGGGTTCGCCCTAAGTCGTCGACGGAGGCAGACGCAAGGCAAAAGATGGACGATGTGACTTTAGACTGCCTTCTTTGTAGGTACGCAACACAGGATACCGACCTACCGACTGAGGCAACGTAAGTACTCAACCCGCGAATGAAGAGACAAGCAGGGGCGGACGTCGCTGCTCAAGCAAGGATTCAATCAACCCATACAAGCCGACCACCACTCACGCGCTATCACGTTCGCTATGCCCAGACCACCAAGCCGGTAACCGCCCCACCGTCAAGGCAAACGAAGCCCTTCAGACGAACGGAACCGGCGAGATGGCCCGAGCACGCACCGCTAGGCACGAAGAATTTCTGAGGGACACGGGACGGGAACGGCACGAGGTGCATGACCAGGCCGTACGTCGCAAGCTTAAGGGCCTACTTCGTGGTGCCCGACCATGCACCGATTGCACGCAACTAAGGTACCAACAGAAAGCGGACTTCCTGCCCACGCGGTGCTTGGATCACCATGACACTAGACCACGTCCATCGCATTATGACTCAATGAGGACCATGGCATCATGTGCTAGGAGATTCGCGCATCACGTAGGCCAATGGGAACACACCGTGGGATGGCTTCGAGGCAGCACAGTGCTTGGATCGCCACAACATTGAAGCTCTAGCCATCGTCTCATTGCAACGCTCGCGTCGTCACTTAACGAAAGCCAAGGCCGTGTGCTAGGCGATTCGCGCATCGCGCAGTCCTCCAATGTCCCCCTATATACACCCACATAAACCGAACGGGATAAACAAACTTTCTACCCACGCGGTGCTTGGATCGCCACAACACTAGACCACGTCCATCGCATTGCAACTCAGCGAGGACCATGGCATTGTGTGCTAGGCGATTCACGCATCGCACAAGCCCATAGGAACACACCGAGGGACGGCTTCGAGGCAGCATAGTGCTTGGATCACCACAACATTGAAGCATCAGCAATCGTCTCATCGTAACGCTCGCATCGTTGCTTAACAAAAGCCAATGCCACATGTGCTAGGTGATTTGCGCATCATGCATGCCCCCTACCGTCCCTCTGTATGCACCCATATGCACGGAACGGGACAAGCAAACTACCTTCCTGCCCACGCGGTGCTTGGATCGCCATGACACTAGACCACGTCCATCGCATTACAACTCAGCGAGGACCATGGTGTCGTGTGCTAAGCAATTTGCACATCGTACAAGCCCGTCAGAACCAACCGGGGGACGGTTTCAAGGCCGCATGGTGCTTGGATCGCCACGACATTGAAGCATCAGCAATCGTCTCATCGCAACGCACGCGTCGTTGCTTAATGAAAGCGAATGCCACATGTGCTAGGCGATTTGCGTATCATGCATGCCTCCCACCGTCCCCTTGTATGCACCCGTATACACGGAATGGGACAAGCAAACTACCTTCCTACCCACGAGGTGCTTGGATCGCCATGACACTAGACCACGTCCGTCACATTACGACTCAGCGAGGACCATGGCATCGTGTGCTAGGCGATTCGTGCATCGCATAGGCCCGTCGAAACCAATAGTAGGACGGCTTCAAGGCCGCATGGTGCTTGGATCGCCACGACATTGAGGCATCAACAATCATCTCATCGCAACGCTCGCGTCGTTGCTTAACGAAAGCCAATGCCACATGTGCTAGATGATTCGCGCATCATGTATACCCCCCACTGTCCCCCTATATGCACCCGTATGCACGGAACGGGACAAGCAAACTACCATCTTGCCCACGCGGTGCTTGGATCGCCACGATACTAGACCATGTTCGTCGCATTATGACTCAACGAGGACCATAGCATCGTGTGCTAGGAGATTCTCGCATCTCACAGGCACGTCAGAACCTACCGGAGGATGGCTTCGAGGCTGCATGGTGCTTGGATTGCCATGACATTGAAGCAACATCAATGGTCTCATCGCAACGCTTGCGTCGTTGCTTAACGAAAGCCAATGCCATGTGTGCTAGGCGATTCGTGCATCACGTTTGCCCCCACCGTCCCCCAAGAGCCACCCAAGCCCACGCGGTACTTGGATCGCCACGACACTAGACCATGGTCGTGCACATCCACTCGGCAATGGCCATGGCTTCGTGTGCTAGGCGGTTCACGCATCGTGCAAGCCCAACGACACGTCGGGGGACAGGATTGTCCCCCAACGTGTACCTAGCCGGCGGCACGGGGATGGCTAGTTTTGTGCTTGGGCAACCACTCGCCCCCTCATTAGCCATCCCAATGACGTCGACGGTGTTGCAGGACCAAGATGAATAAAGAAAGGCTAGGGAAGCCACCACGTTCCTCATTAGCCATCTTGGTGCCGCACCGAGGGACATGCCGGGGACGTGGGGCGGGGGTGGCACGACCCCAATGCACGGGTATGCAATGCAATACCTCGGCGTGATTCACTCAGTAGGCATTCCCGCCCACAATATAGCCTACGATATAGCCCACGATATAACCCACAATGTGCCACGAAGTGCCCATAACGTCCCTCCGCATGGACCTCGACCAGGGGGCTTGACACCACATACCCCCCTATAGTACATTTAGATGCAAAAACCCAAGTGACTACAGTAGCGTACATTTTGCTAGAGATTTATAATGGGTGTTTTAAACTATAAAAGGCCCCATATAACATGATCTTCGTACTCAACTTGCTCTTTATTGATAGCATATGATATCCAAATGCTTCAAAAATATTTTTTTCGAAAAATTATTTTTTAATATTTAATAATTACGAAAATAGGGAAAAATCAAAAAATATAGTAGAAAATTCAAAAAAATTTATATTAATTCATACATTAATTTGTTAAATGATATTCAAAAATATTTTTTTCAAAAAATTAATTTTTAATATTTAAAAATTATGAAAATAGTGAAAAATCAAAAAAAATACTAGAAAATTCAAGAAAACTTATATTAATTCATAAATTAATTTGTTTATATGATATTTGGCATTACAAATTTTTGTTGATGGATTGGGAAACAGATTAATCTATTTCGCCTCACAAATGTGACGAACTGTTTAACGGGCAAGGCAAAGGTTAAGACTACTTCATAGATTCGGAAACCACTTGTAAAAGGATATCAATGTCCACATTCGTGTCATAATATATTTCGCATGCCCAATACCCCAGAATGCTTAACATTCCCCGTCGTGCCAAACGCCCCCAAGTAATGCCAAAGCCATCCCTCAACATCCCCTAACGTCCCCTAAGCGTACCCCGATAGTGCCCCAACCGTGCCCCAACAGTGCCCCAATAGTTCCCCAACAGTACCCCTTGAGTGCCCCGCGCGCGCCACTTGCGCGCACCATCATGCCGCATTCGGGCCACATGCGCGCACCATTGTACGGCATGCACGCACAATGTGCACACTATCGTGCGGCATAGGCACCCCATGCACGTACCTTCATGCAGCATGCGGGTCACAATGCCGCACCATCGTGCAGCATGTGCGTACTATCGAGCAGCATAGGCGCCCCATACACGCACCTTCGTGCGGCATGCGCGCACCATCGTGCGGCATGGGCGTCCCATGCGCTCATCTTCATGCGGCATGGACGCCCTATGCACACACCTTCGTGCGGTATACGTGCACCATCGGGCGGCATGGGTGCCTCATATGCACACCATCGTGCGGCATGGGTGCCCCATGCGCGCACCTTCATGCAGCATGCACGTACCATCATGCGGCATGGGTGCCCCATGCGCACACCTTCGTGCGGCATGTGGGCCAGATGCGTACACCATCGTGCCGCATTCGCGTCCCATGCACATACCTTCGTGTGGTATTGGCACCATATGCTCGCACCTTCGTGCGGCATATGATCACCATCGTGCAGCATGGGCGCCCCATGCGCGCACCTTCGTGCAGCATGTGGGCCACATGCGCGCACCATCGTATGGCACGTGCACCCCATGCTCGCACCTTCGTGCGGCATGGGTGCCCCATGTGCGCACCCCACGTGGCCCAACTGCTTGCCCCATCGTGCCCCATGCGCGACCTTACTGCGCCCTAACTGCTTGCCAAGCCATGCCCCAACTGCGTGCCAAGCTATGGCTCATCCGAGGCCCCAAGTACGTGCCCCATCCGAGGCCCAATCGTGCATCGTCGTGCAATACCATGGGCAGTCGTGCCACAACCGTTCACCAACGTGCCCAGTCATGCCGAAGATAGGGGCAACATAACCTCAGTCACCGTTAATGCTGAGGGAAGAATGTTAGGCACCTCGGCGGGCCAACAGCACACGAGGTCGAATTCAAATTTTTTGCCATGTCTTACGAAGCAAGCATAGGCTGTCTAATACTTGGGCACTCAAGGCGATGAGCGGGGTCGGCCGGCAGTGGGTCCGTTAGCACTTAGGCATAACACTTAGGCATCATTGGGCAAAGCAATTGGGTGCACATAGCACTTGGGCATAGAGCTTGGGGGCACATAGCACTTGTCCATCAATGGGCATAGCACATAGCACTTGGGCATCATTGGGCATAACACATAGCACTTGGGTATTGTGACGACCGAGAACCTCTTCATATTCATTTTAAATTGTTGAATGTCTTATTTGAGCATTAAATGTGCATTTATTTAATTTTTAGCATAAGACACTATTCATAAGAAAAATTTACTATTTAATTTACTGTTTAAAAATTTACTGTTTAATTTACTGTGAAAAATATTATTTTGTGTATTTAATGTTGGGAGTATGTATTTATAAAAAATAGTTTTCGTCCTGAATGAATAGTATTACGAAAGAATAGTAACTTTTTGTATAATTTTTATTTGGGCTTCTAGTGAATTAGCTAGATTTTGGACTTTTATTAGACCCTTAAATATGTTTAATTAGACCCAATTTACTAACTCAACCCATTATTTCCTTAGTCTATTATTTATATAACATAATAAGAGCCAAAACAAAAAAAAAAGAGGAGAAAAGCTGAAAACACTGTAGCAAATCCGAAAATGGCATAGGAGGAGAATTTCTTCATTAAACCTCGGAGTTGAGCTCTTGGCTTGGTCTAGGAGGAGATTGGAGCATTAAGGAGCATCTACAACTTGTCTTCATCTTCAATATTGTGAGGGAATTGCATATTTCATAATTTTAAAGTTGATGCATATATATTGAATTTCTTGTCTTGTTGAATTTAGCTATTTTGCTTGTTAAAAATGCTTGTTATATGATCTTTGAAGTCTATAGAACTCTCTTTTGGAGTTTGGTTGCAATTGTAATGGTTTGATTTTGAGAATCAAAGTTGTAGGAGAAGATGAATAGTATAGTGAATAGTAAAATCCAAAAATTTAAGGTTTTTGATATAATTTGCTAATTAGCTTGAATTGAGACTTCAAATAGATGCTATAGGCCCTAGTGAAGCTAGTAGGGAGGTCACGTGAGGTTGAATCACTCAAATCCGAGCTAAATTGCAAAATTAGTCGACTTTAAAAAGAAGAATTTTCTCGTTGTGCAATCCGGGCACATTTGGGCTATGATTTGGGTATCCTTGGGTACGGAAGCACTATTGGTGCTTTCGTTACGTGAAATTGGGGTTCGGATAATATAGTTATAGTTAAAAATCGCTTGGGGCCTTCCCGAACTTTTGTTTCTAAATAGGATTTTATAATCTTATTAGGTGTCTTTTGCCTTTACTAGGAATGTAGTATGATTAAAATATGGTTTGGTAACCTTGATGCGCACTTAGGAGAAGAAAAGCTTGGTTAAAGAAAGGAAGAATCAACCTAGGCCTTTCCATTTTGCATGTTTTAGTCTTTGAAGGTAAGGGAATCATCTTATATGTATTTTATTTTGATTATATTGCTATATTTGTGCATGCTTTGTTAGTTTCACAAGTAGTTGTTGATTTGCTATCTATGAACAAAATTGTAGACTATATGTTTTTTTAAAGCCTTCAATGAAGTGTAAATGCTAAGTAATGGAAAAAAGTAGCTAAAAGTGTCGTATGCAAAATGAGCAAATATCTGGACAGCCTACTGCCCGTGAGTTCTAGAGCCATTTTGACATAGTAAACATGTTCGAAACTTAACGAAATTTTTACAGCAGCTAGATTAGGAAGTTTAGAGAAAAAGTTCATTTCTAAGGCTTAGGCTAATTCAAACGTTTTGATAATCCAATTTAGCAATTTCAGAAATGTGTCTGGAAATTCGCTAAAGCATGGCAGTTTGCGCAGTTGCACGAGAAAGGTCCTAACTTGTGGAATTTAGATCGGAATTGAGTTCTGCTTGAGGCTAAAATTAACTACACTTGAAGAGATTTCTTTTTATGTCAAAATCAGAGGATTTGGAGATCAATAGATTAGGTTACAGATTTGCTAAAGTTAGCTTCTACTAGAAAACTTAGACTGTTTTCATTAATTTGTTATTTGTATAGTCCATTGTTGTTGCTAAATAATTAAATTGTGAGTTTTGCCAAGGTATAATGTTATTTGGTGCACACTTATGAAGGATAATAAAGATATTTGGGAGAATATGCTTAAAGCTCTTGAACCCTACATGCAAGGTTAATTGCAAAATGGATGATAAAGCATATTCTCGTGAAGTAAACTTGTCAGAATGCTAGATAAGTTAACCACGAAGATCTCATATCAGTTGAACTGTAATTGATTCTAGGTTGTTCATAATTATAAATTCTAGTTAAATTGCTTCTAACTTGGACTGTTTACTTCATGTACGTGCTAAGTAATGTTTTACTTGTATTGTGTTATGCTACTTTAAAGGCTAAGTGTCATATTTATATGAGTAGGCTAAGGTTGCACATTTGAGCTAATTCAAGGAGATTTGGAGTGAATCTAAGCGATTCTCTTACATAATTAGTCTAATCCAAGGTGATGGAGTTACATTCTTTTGTGCATCTTAATTTGTTTTTACTACTCATGAATTGTATAGTTCAATATGATTGCTTATAATTACGTGTACTTTGATATGAATAGACTAAATATACACTTGTCTTTTATTTATATTGTTATATGGCTTATTTATTGTAAACTACGTGCGAGGGCAACCTACTTTGTTGTCCCTCATTTATGTGATTCTTGAGTTATATTGCCATTGCTTGAATTATTGTGATTGAATATCGGATTGCGCAACCTTTTCGGACATGGTAGCATTGAGAAACACAGGCGGCGTCGGGCTTGCCGTGCTCCCTCGACTACCATGGTGCCTATTCCCTTCTCGCTGAGGCATACTCCACTACCCTAGAGGCATGGTTCACCTGCTGGGCATGGACCTACCTCAGGAGAAAGGGTCGTATGATGGGGATACATCCGGAGTATCCCAACTTGTTGGAATAAGGGGTTTGCCAGCACTTGCGTGAAGTTCGTGGTTCGTGGCTCGTGATTGAAGACTTGAAGTGGAACCGTATCCTTTTTAATGTGGTTGACTACTTGTTACTTAAATCTTGTTCTTTATGTTATACGTATATGCTTTCTTATGTTTGCATATCATAATGCACGCCCGGTATGTTGCATCACATCCCTCACTGAGTAACCTAGTTACTCATTCCTCTTTTCAACATATTTCAGGAAAAACTGAAGATTGGATTGCCTCCTGTGTGACCTGCTTGCTCTATCAGTGTGTAAAACATGGAAGAATGTGATCATGATATACTTGTATTGTATTTGAAACTTTTTGTTCATGTATGTATTTATGTTATATCAAGGAATGTAATATTAATGTTTTAGTTTGTTTGATGATTAGGTACTAGTGGGCTTGTAATATCTTCTATTTGCTTTACTTTATTACTTAGTAGTGCATGCTTGTGTGGATGATGAAAACTAATTAGTTGGTTGGACACAAATTATAAGAAAGCTTGATTGATAGTATAGAGTGGTATGATAAGTGGAATAAAAATATAGAACTTCAATGGATTTGACTTTGCTTGCTTGTGTGATATGATGTGAGATTCCAAGGCTTGGATGGCCTTGAGGAGATGGTTGACTTTCTAAATCATGAAAACGGTTATATGAATGGTTGATTGTGATTCAGGACTTGTATGTGACTGTTGGCAGGTTTCTAGATAGACCTACATATTGGGAAAACTCCGTCCGTTTTCCCTAAAATTTTATGCCCGAGTTTGGGTTTGGGTTGAGTATAATTCGGTTAATAGAAGTCCCGATTCCGTGAGGGATTGGGGCGTTACAGAAGTGGTATCAGAGCTTAGATAGCTCACAGCTGGGAAAGGGTCTTCAGCCTATTGGGTAGTGACCTTGATCGTGTGTTTGTAAAGTGTGTTACATAGATAGAATACCATGCGTGACTTGTGTACTATGTAGGTTAATATGTCATGTCCTTAGAATATGTAAAATGTGTATTGATGTGGGCTTGTGCCTGTTTGAGTTAAATGTGCTCCTATGTGTTATATTTGCATGAAATATGAAGATTGTGTGATACGTATAACTATGTGATCATGTGTGACTTGAATGAGAAATGTATGTTATGTGATTTGCTTATGTGAAATATGAATAATGTGTTAGCTAAACAATTATGTGACCTTGTGTACTTTTATATGGTATATTTATTAATATTAGTATCTTATATATTCATCATTGTATGCATACATGCATTACCCCTCACATATGGTAAGTAAACTCTCCCCTATAAGAGATGATCAGTAGCGGCATATTTGGAGGCGAGAACCAACAAGAAGAGGGAACATCTAACATTATCTACATATATATATATATATATACAACTTATGTCCTGAGGAGAAATGTTGTTCACAGTTGAGCTTCTAATAGGGTATTCTCTTTGCCTTCTAGTTGGGAGTTAATTGGTGTCAGTTGATCTTTAAACCACAATTTTCATAGGTAACATCTCCTGTGGATCTTGGATGCATCTCTTATTTGGTATCGTACATGGAATACTCGTAATATACTTCTATTGGAGGAATTGCGCTCAAAGATACTCCATCGGTATTCTTTATACGGTTTCTTGTTGGAATTCTTATTCGGGGCCTCACCTATAGCATGGTATTATCTTGGTATTCACATACAGATTTCTTATTATTAACTTCCGATACTAATAGATGAGATTCTTATATGGTGCTTCTATTTGGTTTTCTAAATGGTACTTCCATAAAAGCCTTTATTTGGCAATATTAATCGGGATTCCTTCTTAAGAGCTTTTGGCATTCTTAGTGGAATTATCGATGGCAATGGTATGTGTATTTCTCTTGGTAAACTTGTCAGTACACTTATTGGATTCAATTTTGACTAGGGTTGCTATAGTTATTGAATGATTATTTTGGAGACTAAGAAATTGTGAGGACGCAATTTTTGTAAGGAGTAGAGAGTGTGACGACCGAGAACCTCTTCATATTGATTTTAAATTGTTAAATGTCTTATTTGAGCATTAAATGTGCATTTATTTAATTTTTAGCATAAGATACTATTCATAAGGAAAATTTACTGTTTAATTTTTCTGAAACTGTATTTTTCTCCTATCACATATCATGTAGGAGGAATATGAAAAATATTATTTTGTGTATTTAATGTTGAGAGTGTGCATTTAGAAAATAGTTTTCATCCTGAATGAATAGTATTACGAAAGAATACTAACTTTTTTGTAGAATTTTTATTTGGTCTTCTAGTGAATTAGCTAGATTTTGGACTTTTATTAGACCCTTACATATGTTTAATTAGACCCAATTTACTAACTCAACCCATTATTTCTTTAGTCTATTATTTATATAACATAATAAGAGCCAAAACAAAACAAAAAAGAGGAGAAAAGTTGAAAATACTGTAGCAAATCCGAAAATGGCATAGGAGGAGAATTTCTTCATCAAACCTTGGAGTAGAGCTCTTGGCTTGGTCTAGGAGGAGATTGGAGCATTAGGGGGTATCTACAACTTGTCTTCATCTTCAATATTGTGAGGGAATTGCATATTTCATAATTTTAAAGTTGATGCATATATATTGAATTTCTTGCCTTGTTGAATTTAGCTATTTTGCTTGTTAAAAATGCTTGTTATATGATCTTTGAAGTCTATAGAACTCTCTTTTGGAGCTTGGTTGCAATTGTAATGGTTTGATTTTGAGAATCATAGTTGTAGGAGAAGGTGAATAGTGTAGTGAATAGTAAAATCCAAAAATTTATGGTTTTTGATATAATTTGCTAATTAGCTTGAATTGAGATTTCAAATAGATGCTATAGGCCCTAGTGAAGCTAGTAGGGAGGCCACGTGAGGTTGAATCACTCAAATCCGAGCTAAATTGCAAAATTAGTCGACTTTAAAAAGAGAAATTTTCTCGTTGTGCAATCCGGGCACATTTGGGCTATGATTTGGGTATCCTTGGGTATGGAAGCACTATTGGTGCTTTCGTTACGTGAAATTGGGGTTCGGATAGTATAGTTGTAGTTAAAACTCACTTGGGGCCTTCCCGAACTTTTGTTTCTAAAACAGGATTTTATAATCTTATTAGGTGTCTTTTGGTTTAACTAGGAATGTAGTATGATTAAAATATGGTTTGGTAACCTTGATGTGCACTTAGGAGAAGAAAAGCTTGGTTAAAGAAAGGAAAAATCAACCTAGGCCTTTGCATTTTGCATGTTTTAGTCTTTGAAGGTGAGGGAATCATCTTATATGTATTTTATTTTGATTATATTGCTATATTTGTGCATGCTTTGTTAGTTTCACAAGTAGTTGTTGATTTTCTATCTATGAACAAAATTGTAGACTAGATGTTTGTTTAAAGCTTTCAATGAAGTGTAAATGCTAAGTAATGGCAAAAAGTAGCTAAAAGTGTAGTTTGCAAAATGAGCAAATATCTGGACAGCCTACTGCCCGTGAGTTCTAGAGCCATTTTGACATAGTAAACATGTTCGAAACTTAACATAATTTTTACAGCAGCTAGATTAGGAAGTTTAGAGAAAATGTTGATTTCTAAGGCTTAGGCTAATTCAAACGTTTTGATAATCCAATTTAGCAATTTCAGAAATGTGTCTGGAAATTCGCTGAAGCATGGCAGTTTGCGCAGTTGCACGAGAAAGGTCCTAACTTGTGGAATTTAGATCGGAATTGAGTTCTTCTTGAGGCTAAAATTAACTAAACTCGAAGAGCTTTCTTTTTATGTCAAAATCAGAGGATTTGGAGATCAATAGATTAGGTTACAGATTTGCTAAAGTTAGCTTCTGCTAGAAAACTTAGACTGTTTTCATTAATTTGTTATTTGTATAGTCCATTGTTGTTGCTAAATAATTAAATTGTGAGTTTTGCCAAGGTATAATGTTATTTGGTGCACACTTAGGAAGGATAATAAAGATATTTGGGAGAATGTGCTTAAAGCTCTTGAACCCTACATGCAAGGTTAATTGCAAAATGGATGATAAAGCATATTCTCGTGAAGTAAACTTGTCAGAATGCTAGATAAGTTAACCACGAAGATCTCATATCAGTTGAACTGTAATTGATTCTAGGTTGTTCATAATTATAAATTCTAGTTAAATTGCTTCTAACTTGGACTGTTTACTTCATATACGTGCTAAGTAATGTTTTACTTGCATTGTGTTATGCTACTTTAAAGGCTAAGTGTTATATTTATATGAGTAGGCTAAGGTTGCACATTTGAGCTAATTCAAGGAGATTTGGAGTGAATCTAAGCGATTCTCTTGCATAATTAGTCTAATCCAAGGTGAGGGAGTTACATTCTTTTGTGCATCTTAATTTGTTTTTACTACTCATGAATTGTATAGTTCAATATGATTGCTTATGATTACGTGTACTTTGATATGAATAGACTAAATATACACTTGTCTTTTATTTATACTGTTATATGGCTTATTTATTGTAAACTACGTGCAAGGGCAACCTACTTTGTTGTCCCTCATTTATGTGATTCTTGAGTTATATTGCCATTGCTTGAATTATTGTGATTGAATATCGGGTTGCGCAACCTTTTCAAACATGGTAGCATTGAGAAACACGGGCGGTGTCAGGCTTGCCGTGCTCCCTCGACTACCATTGTGCCTATTCCCTTCTCGCTGAGGCATACTCCACTACCCCAAAGGCGTGGTTCACCTGCTGGGCATGGACCTACCTCAAGAGAAAGGGTCGTAGGATCGGGATACATCCGAAGTATCCCAACTTGTTAGAGTAAAGGGTTTGCCAACACTTGCGTGAAGTTCATGGTTCGTGACTCGTGATTGAAGACTTGAAGTGGAACCGTATCCTTTTTAATGTGGTTGACTACTTGTTACTTAAATCTTGTTCTTTATGTTATACGTATCTGGTTTCTTATGTTTTCATATCATAATGCACGCCCGGTATGTTGCATCACCTCCCTCACTGAGTAACCTAGTTACTCATTCCTCTTTTCAACATATTTCAGGAAAAACTGAAGATTGGATTGCCTCCTGTGCGACCTACTTGCTCTATCTATGTGTAAAACATGGAAGAATGTGATCATGATATACTTGTATTGTATTTGAGACTTTGTGTTCATGTATGTATTTATGTTATATCAAGGAATGTATTATTAAAGTTTTAGTTTGTTTGATGATTAGGTACTAGTGGGCTTGTAATATCTTCTATTTGCTTTACTTTATTACTTAGTAGTGCATGCTTGTGTGGACTATGAAAACTAGTTAGTTGGTTGGACACAAATTATAAGAAAACTTGATTGATAGTATAGAGTGGTATGATAAGTGGAATAAAAATATAGAACTTCAATGGATTTAACTTTGCTTGCTTGTGTGATATGATGTGAGATTCCAAGGCTCGGATGGCCTTGAGAAGATGGTTGACTTTATGAATCTTGAAGGTTAGGTTGTATGAATGGTTGATTGTAATTCAGGACTTGTATGTGACTGTTGGCAGGTTTCTAGATAGACCTATATATAGGGGAAACTCCGTCCGTTTTTCCTAAAATTTTGTGCCCGGGTTCGGGTTTGGGTTAAGTATAGTTTGGTTAATAGAAGTCCCGATTCCGTGAGGGATTGAGGCGTTACAGGTATAGCACTTTGGGCATTCGCTCGTCGACACTTAAAACTTATGACGTTGACAATTGGGCATCCTTGGGCATAGTACTTGGGTATAGTACTTGGGCATCCTTGGTCATAGCACTTGGGTATAGCACTTAGCACTTGGGCATCCTTGGGCATAGCACTTGGGTATAGCACTTAGCACTTGGGCGTAATTGGGCATAATCGTTGCCTCAAAACCCCACGACACTTGTGGCGGCACTTATGCACGCAGTGAGCGTGGCAAACTAACTTGGGCTAATGTTATTCGGACTTGGGCACAAATCACTTTGCAACACTTGGGCATTCATGTGTCGACACTTAGGTTACAACTTATGACTTACTTAGGCACTTGGAGACACACTTGGGGAGTAGCATAGGGTGTCGAACCTCATGGCCTATTTGTGGGAAATAGTGTTGGTTGATGGGATTGGATTGCGGATAGGGCGGAGATCGGCGAGGAGGGGGGAAGGACGAATCAGAACAATAAAGGGCTGAATCTCAGTGGATCGTGGCAGCAAGGCCACTCTGCCACTTACAATACCCCGTCGCGTATTTAAGTCATCTGCAAAGGATTCTGCCCGCCGCTCGATGGGAATTGTACTTCAAGGCGACCGGCGCGACGCTTCTGTTGCGACGGCTTGGCCAACGACACGTGCCTTTGGGGACCGGAGGCCCCTACTACGGGTCGGTGAATGGACGGCGGGTGAGCGCGTCGCTTCTAGCCTAGATTCTGACTTAGCAGCATTCAGCCATAATCCAGTGCAAGGTAGCTTCGTGCCACTAGCTTTTCAACCAAGCGCGATGACCAATTGAGTCACGCCCTAACCCGGCCTATAGAGGTTAGACTAGGGTGTGATCTAATCATTTACACTAATTCACATACTTAATCATTTGTTAAGATTTAACACTTAACGTTAGCCTAAAACTCCGAAAGATTTCCTGCAAAATCGGCAGCATAACGGCTATATTTAGGACCTTTTGGTTTGACCTAAATTTCTAAATGCCTCAATATACTAATCATTAATTCAGTTCCACTAAGAATTTCTATTTGGTCATCAACCGATCTACCTACTAATTTATCTTGAAAGTCTTGTTTGATTAATAAGCTTAGCATAATGGCTATATCTCGTTCACATGTCGATTCCTATGGCGCAATACTTGTTGATCTTTAGCTTACTATTGAATACGTAGGTGAAATTAGATAAAGTTACATCATTTGATTTCTTCACCTAGTGATTGAGTTGCTTATAACAGTTACTAAATCAAAACAGTAATAGCAACCACAAGATAGCATGTCGTCTAGTCATAGTCAATATAAGCCAAAATTAGACCCCAAATTACAACGGGGGTCGTTTACAATCAGTAACAAACAACATAAGAAATAGTCTTCAAAATAAAAATAACGTTCGCAAAATAGCCACAGTCAAGCAAGGCACGTAAGACAAGCAATCACTTTAAAGAGTCATCAACAAGCACGTTCTCCTCGGGTACCTGTTCTTGATCTTTTTCACTTGTGATGATAAAAGAGGGTGAGTCCTTATGAACTCAGCGAGGGGGAACGAGAGATAATGTTTTGAAACTCTTTTTTGGTTAATTTCATGACAATCCCATCTTGAAAACATGTCACGTATTACAAATAATAAAGTACGCGAAGTATAAGAATCAAATTGAACAACAGATACAATTACCAATCATTTCAAGGATACGGTGAGCTTTTGATCTCAAGTTCAATCGGTGAGCATTTGCTCTCGATATCATTTTCGATAACAATTGTTGCGGCCGGCTTCAATCATCCACTTATCGCTCCCAATTGGGTGTACTCCGGATGTACCTTGAAATCCTATGACCCAACTCTCCGAGGGTGGAATGCCAAGCAAGAGAGGGAATTGGACCATGGTAGTCACGGGAGCACCGGTAAGCCCTATGCCGCCCGACGTTCGTGAAACGCTACCATGCCACAATGAAAGGTTGCAACCTTGTATACAATGTACATTTAAACCATTTAACGATTCACATTAGGAGGACAACAAAGTAGGTTGCCTCTGAGCAATTTCAAGATCACATATTGCCAAGTAAACGATCGAGGCATGCTTGACATAAAGTTTCACTTTGTAGAACACGTAGAGTCATATGAACATTAAACGGGCAGCCAAGTAACACATATAAATCAAGTCATATAACTCATTTCGGGGTTCACGTATCAAGTATTAACATTATACAAACATGCAACGTCATTTATACGAGACCGGGTGCAAGAATAGCTCACTTAGCAACATGCAATCATCGAAAATCACATTTAGAGCTAAAAGGACAATTACGGGCAGCCTATTAGTCACATACTTTAACACATTTAACCATAAGTTCATTTCTTAGCAAATAGTCATAAGCGTTAGGACCTCAATTCCGTGCTTTAACATGCGATTAAGCAAACCATTCATCAATTAATGATCCCAAGCCATACATCAATCAAATTAAATAACCTCAACCAACCACAACAGTCCATACGACATCTACGTGCCACAATTCCAAGCATTCAATACCTCAAGCAAGGTCTCAACATGATTTTAAGCATATCACTAAACAAAAACCTCACTGCAATGGTCTGTTTTCTCACATTCCATTAGACAAGCAAATAATATCCAATTTCAGGGAACCAAATTTCAAATTTAAGCTTAATGAGTTATTTAAATCTAGGAACAAAGCTCGCATCATTTGGAGTTCGGACTTAGGAGTTATGGCCAAAACCGTAAGACTATGCAAAACTGTCCAGTTTTAGACACATTACGATTTTTTCCAATTTTGAGGGTCATAGATTCAGAATTGGCTTTGGTCTATTTCGGACAAAAATGTCCAGAACGGAAAAATGTAGTAACCTACCAATTCTCATGCATTTATATCAACATTTACTAGGCCAAAACTACTTCATTCTACAAAGTCAGTAATCTGCCAGAAACCTATTTCATATTTCCAATTTTTTCAGATTTAGACACCTCACGATGTTTGACCATTTTGGAGGCCTTAGAGTCAAAATAGGCCATGGCCTATTTCTACAAAAAAATGTCCAAAACTGACAAAACTAGTGGACTACCAATTTTCACACATTTTTATCAAGGTTTACTAAGCCAAATGGATTTCGTACTACAAGATCAGAAAACTGCAAGCAAGAGCGTTTTTACCTATCTTCAAGTTCTAGCCATTATCATGCCATGCATG
>CM075779.1:50940479-50970479 GCA_037974665.1 Ehretia macrophylla
AGGATACTAATTATCTTGAGGAATGTTTGCAGACCTTAGAATGGGTATTAGAGTAAAGATGGGTGAGTATCATCTTGGGTAGCTTCGGTTATGGAATTAAATTGTTACAAGAAAACGGTATAGTTATAAATGGACCTACTACCAAGTAATGTAAAAATTTGGGAATTAGAATTGATTAGTGCTGGCTAAATAGGGGAACCAACTTCTAGTAGGGTGATGATATAACACCCACTTGAATAAGTAGGGGATCCGATTAGTAAATGTGGGATAAGATGGACTTAGCTTAATTTATTAGTCTTCTTTATTTTACTTACGCAACTATCATAACCAGCTTTGTTGAGTAAAGCAATAGAAATATAAACGTTAAGCAAGGTGTTAGCTAGTGATTAACATACCCGACCGTTAATTTGGTGTTCAGGGTTAATTAATTAATTGTTTACTATAGGAATATACATTGAAGTTGCTAACACATGGGTTTAAATTAAGTAAAGGATATTAACGGGCATAAATGGATTAGAAGTTTTAATGTCAGGGGTTAAACAAAATATTGATATCCGCCTACATAGGCGTTATACTGAGTTGGGCTTAGAGAGAAGTAGTATTAGTACACTTAACAGGTTGCTAGTAAAAGTATTAGCTTGAGGATGGTAATCTGTAAAGTTAATTGATTTGATTGAAATTAAGGAATAAAAGCTTAAATAATACCCAAGTGTTGAGTGCCTTTATTTGTGACAATTATGGACTTAACAAAGCATATGAAATTAAGACAAGGAGAGGCTACAATAATTGAGTATTTCCATTGCCTATTATCATTTAGAAGCTTTGACTTTTGATAAACATAAGATTTCTTAAAAACTATTAATCTAACTATAGTTTATACCTACCACGAATTAATAGGTGTTATTATAACATTAATTAACATAAAGTTTAGGGTCATTACAGGGATATAAAACCCTATATCGTGACTAAGTAAATGTTTTTAGCTGCTTACAAGAGTATGGTTGATTTCCTTTAACTTTTCGAGCTATTTCGGCTATTTTTCCAAATTGAGGGGTTTTTGGTCCAGAAAAGGGGTTTCACTTCGGGGCCAATTATAAGAAAATCGGGATTTCGTCGCGAAAAACAGGTATACGCCATTGAGTTTCTTTTAACTTGTACTAGTTAACGGTGAAGTTTGGCAAAATTGCATTCCGGCTCGAAAATACAGGACACCTACGCACAAAACGGGTAAAAAATGGAACGTTGGTATCACTCTCAGGGAGTGACACGTGTCTAAGGACACGTGTCACACATGCGTGGACGTGCCACGCATGTGAGACACGTGGAGGGACACATGTCACACATGCGTGGACGTGCTGCGCATGTGAGACACGTGGCGGGACACGTGCTCCGCATGCATTTGTTTGGAAAACCTATATAAAGGGGTCACTTGACCCCCTGAAATCAAATAGGCAAACACTTTTCTCTGGCCCAATTTCACTAAATTATATCGATTCAGTTAGTTAACGTTCTGAAAGTTTCAAAATGGGTCCAAATTTTCTCCAATTTTCAGCATTTTAAGGTGAGGAGATTTTAATAAAAACAGCATCTTATATGTTTATATGATTATTATATGTCTATAACATGTTTTGTTATTTTAATATTCTAGCTTGAGATAAATATCATGCTTATTAATATTCTTGATTTATTTGAATTAGAGTTGACTTAGATAATATTTACTGCTCGTTTTAGCATAAGATAAGCAGATATGTTACCCAAATATTTACATAAATGTTATACATGTTATTTGCATGCTGTCATAATGCCCTATTTATACTTGAAAATTGGTTTATTATAGCCGTTATTCTATTGCCAAGAAAATATTTATTACTTGTCCGGGACAACCACTTTAGTTGATCCCCATATGATTTGTTGTGTGTTCTATGACTACTTGTGCATGCTTGTGTGTACTTGGGGGTTGCAACCTCAGGCCCCATAACTTGCACGAATGCTGGGCGGCATAGGGCTTGCCGGTGCTCCCGTGTCTATCGTGGACCTATTCCCTCTCTCGCTTGGTACCACCCTTGGAGAGTTGGGTCGTAGATTTCTGATACAATTCGGAGTATCCTCTTGGGAGAGATAAGAAGTTGAAATTGAGATCAAGGCTGGCCACCTCATGAAATACTTGACTTGTCCCTACTCTCACTTGGTACCACCCTCGGAGAGTAGTGTCCTACTCTCGCTTGGCATTCTACCCTCGGAGAGTAGGCTGATATCTGTTGTGGATTTATGCCACTATTGTTTACCTAAATGTCATTTCTTTTATTATATATGACTCAAATGTGATAATAATTTACTACTAGTTATCATATGCTATTATATCTTATATGAACAGTTTGTTTTACTACCATACGTGAATTGCATCATGATTTGCAAAAGAGACTGGCCAGAAATGTTTTCAAAACTCTTCTATTCTATCATCATTGAGTTTCCCCAGAGCTCACCATTTTTTCTACCCCCAGTGAAGGTGCAACTTAGCTTGAAATGGAAATAAACTTTGAATGTTTACATGCTCGAAGCCTCTTGCTGTCATAGTTAGACCCAAGTTGTAAATGTTAGAGTTTGTTGTATTAATTTCGGGAAGAAAGGTAGCTGTGTTGAAACCTCAGTTTGTATAATAGCCGAGTAGTTATCAGATTTTAGATGTTGTAACACCCTTTTGTATTTAAATTATTATATAAAGGCTTGTTATTAAGTAAGTCTTTATTTACTGTTCGTTTTAATAGAAAGTTATGAACTCGTAATGACGATAAACGCAGACTTTGACCTAGTCTTGAGAAGGGCCGGGTTGGGGTCATTACATAGTTCACCATCTTTCGGGTCCCGACAGGTATGCTCGCACTCGAACCCTTCTCAAAAGATCAAGGTCGGTCAGCGGTGCACCCCCCGGGGGGGATCCCGCCAATCAGCTTCCTTGCGCCTTGCGGGTTTACGCCCTCGTTGACTAGCACACATGTCAGACTCCTTGGTCCGTGTTTCAAGACGGGTAAAATGGGGAGCCTGCAGGCCAGCACTAGGAGCGCACAGATGCCGAAGCATGCTGAAGATGCACGCTGCCACACCATGATCGAGATGACAGCGTTCTATGGGCATATCTACTATCCGGGCTTTGGCCGTCGCCCCAATCCGCGCTGGTCCGAGCCCCGAGCCGATCGGCAGAACGGCTCTCGCAGTTCCGCATACGATCGGGGCGCATCGCCGACCCCCATCTACTTCCCTCCCAACAATTTCAAGAACTCTTTGACTCTCTTTACAAAGTCCTTTTCATCTTTCCCTCGCGGTACTTGTTCGCTATCGGTCTCTCACTTATATTTAGCCTTGGACAGAATTTACCGCCCGCTTAGGGCTGTATTCCCAACAACCCGACTCGCCGACAGCGCCTCGTGGTGTGACAGGGTCCGGGTACGACGGGGCTCTCACCCTCTCTAGTGCCCCTTTCAAGGGGACTTGGGCCTGGTCCGCCGCTGAGGATGCTTCTCCATACTACAATTCGGATGACGGATCTGCCCGATTCTTAAGCTGAGTTGTTCCCGGTTCGCTCGCCGTTACTAAGGGAATCCTTGTAAGTTTATTTTCCTCCGCTTATTTATATGCTTAAACTCAGTGGGTAATCCCTCTTGACCTGGGGTCGCGGTCGTAGCGCATGGCGCCGGAGGGTCTCTCTTCAGTCCTGTTCGCGCGACGGGACGATGCACGACAACTCGAGAATTGAATGGACCAACCACCACTTGTCGTGACGTCCGTCGTGCCGGACTCACATTTCGGCCAACCGCGACTTGAGACACGAGAGGCCACAATCCGCCCCTACGCACGAACCCAACATCCCAGTGTTCAGACATGGGGTGGGAGGGGCGACGCGATGCGTGATGCCCAGGCAGGCATGCCCTCAGCCTGACGAGTTCAGGCACAACTTGCGTTCAAAGACTCGATGGTTCACGGGATTCTACAATTCATACCAAGTATCGCATTTTGCTACGTTTTTCATCGATGCGAGAGCCAAGATATCCGTTGCCAAGAGTCATTTTCATTTTGTAAGGGACTGAGGCCTAACCCGGCACACCGCGGATGGGGCAAGGATAGGCAGTCCCCCATATTTCGTTTGCCTTGGCGCATTCCATGCCGGGGTTCATTGTTTATGGGGCATTCGCCCCGACTCGGGACCGACGCATGGGTTGGGGACGAGCAACCTCCCCCTAGTAGGCCCCGCATTGTTTAAACAGGTTCGCAAGTCATTCTGCCTTCGCAGGGTTTGACAATGATCCTTCCGCAGGTTCACCTACGGAAACCTTGTTACGACTTCTCCTTCCTTTAAATGATAAGGTTCAGTGGACTTCTCGCGACGTCACGGGCAGCGAACCGCCCACGTCGCCACGATCTGAACACTTCACTGGATCATTCAATTGGTAAGAACGATGGGCGGTGTGTACAAAGGGCAGGGACGTAGTCAAGCGAGCTGATGACTCGCGTTTACTAGGAATTCCTCGTTCAAGACCAACAATTGCAATGATCTATCCCTATCACATTGAAGTTTCAAAGATTACCCAGTCCTGTCGGCCAAGGCTATAGACTCGTTGAATACATCAGTGTAGTACGCATGCAACCCAGAACATCTAAGGGCATCACAGACCTATTATTGCCTCAAACTTTCGCAGCCTAAAAGGCCGTAGTCCCTCTAAGAAGCTAGCTGTGGAAGGATACCTTCACATAGCTAGTTAGCAGGCTGAGGTCTCGTTCGTTAAGGGAATTAACCAGACAAATCGCTCCACCAACTAAGAACGGCCATGCACCATTACCCATAGAATCAAGAAATAGTTCTCAGTCTGTCAATCCTTACTATGTCTGAACTTGGTAAGTTTTCTCGTGTTGAGTCAAATTAAGCCGCAGGCTCCACTCTTGGTAGTGCCCTTCCGTCAATTCCTTTAAGTTTCAGCCTTGCGACCATACTCCCCCCGGAACCCAATAACTTTGATTTCTCATAAGGTGTCGGCGGAGTCCTAAAAGTAACATCTGCCGATCCTTGGTCGGCATCGTTTATGGTTGAGACTAGGACGGTATCTGATCGTCTTCAAGCCTCTAACTTTCGTTCTTGATTAATGAAAACATCCTTGGCAAATGCTTTCGTAGTTGTTCGTCTTTCATATATCCAAGAATTTCACCTCTAACTATGAAACACGAATGCCCCCGACTGTCCCTATTAATCAATACTCCGATACCGAAGGCCAACTCAATAGGATCGAAATCCTATAATGTTATCCCATGCTGATGTATACAAAGCGTAGGCTTGTTTTGAGCACTCTAATTTTTTCAAAGTAACAGCGCCGGAGGCACGACCTGGCTTGTAACGCCCCGATCCCTCACGAGACCGGAGGCTCTAGTAACCATGCTATTCTCAACCGCATCCCAACCCGGGCACAGATTTTAGGAAAAACGGACAGAGTTTTCCCTGTACCGTGGACATTCTGAAAACCTGTAAGCATTCAAATAAAACACGAAGCAAAGGAACAACATTTCTAATTGAAATCCCAACTTCAAGGCCATCCGAGCCTTAAGCAACACAAGACAATATAAACACATACAAGCATGCAACGTAGCTAGAAGCAGAAGCATAAGTTATTACATGCCACAATTCCATAACACTTACTACATCCACTTAGCTTTCAAATTGCAACCACTCAAATATATATACATAAGCCCTTAGGCTGCAAAATAGAACATAAAGTAGACAAGCAAGGTCTTCTACAGTTTAGCAAGCAATCACTCCAATCTCAAGTAATAGTACACAGCAACCAAGGCAACTCCTCCAACTGCACCACCTGAAACATGTTTAGCGAGGTATGAGCAATCACAATTGCTCAGTGAGGGATAAGGTCTACCGGGGACGTGCAATGCAGCAACTTAACACAATTAATACAATAGATAAACAGTGAATAACAATTCTAATACCACTGTCACGTCCCGACCCAACCCCCAAGCTAAAGGATAAGTCCGGACCCGACACGCGGACAGAGTCTCCCCTGTACCGTGGACATTCTAAAAACCTGTAAACACATAAACAAGTCCCAACAATACAATACATGCTTTTCTTAATTTAAACAATAAAGCTATAAGGCCATCCGAGCCTTATAGTACACAATATCTCCAAAACACACAAGCATGCGAGAACTTGTTGTCAGCATAGTCTTATAATCATAACATTCTAAGAAATCAATAAAACAACTTAAAGGATAAAGCATTCTACATTAACCATCCACTCCCAAGCATGCAAGGAAATAAGGCAAGAATAAAAGTTATTACAGTTCATAGACTCTCAAAGCTACAACCCAACCAACTAATCTTCGACTTATACAACAAGCATATACATAGCCCTTGGGCTACAAAATAGTACATAAAGTAATCAGACGAGTCTTCCACATAACAGCAAAATCATTAACCACCTCAAGTTATCAGATACAGCAACTAAGGTAAAGGCTCGATCTGAACTTCTTCTTCCTCAACTAAATCAACAAGCTGGGGATCACCCTCAGCGTCTCCTGAAACAGATATCGAGATATGAGCAACCCCTGTTGCCCAGTGAGGGATATCGTCCCGGGGCGTGCAATGCAACATATAATACAATCATACAACAATAACACTTAGACAATTAAAGAAACAACGATAACTTAAATAACACACATTTAAAAGGATACGTTTCAACAATCCCCTATACACCAATCTTCATTGGTCTTCAATCACGATCCACGAACCACGAGCACGATCACGATAAGCCGGCATAACCCCATTCACTCCAGTGGGTGTTCTCCGGATGTACCCCGAATCCTACGACCCAACATCCCCTGGCAATCTCCGGACCAGGCGAATGAGGGAATAGGGCACGGAGTTTGAATATCCACCGGCAAGCCCTCTGCCGCCCAGCCGATATTCAACGCATCCGCCCCGACACTATGGTTGCGCAACCACTATGCAATGCACTCAACGATGGCAAGTTAATAACAATAATATAAGCATTAACACATATGAGGATCAACAAAGTAGGTTGACCTCGTTGCAATTAGGATAGAAGCAAAGATAGAAGCTAATAAGCAGCTTACAAATGAACTTATACCATATAAGCATAGAATCATTCCAAAAGCTCCAAATCAATTTAAAATCATATATAAACACTTAAGAAGTCCTGACATGGGTTTAGAAGTGTGAGACAACTTAAATTGCACCTAAACCTCTTTGTTTTTCGAACTATTTCTCTTCTAAACCAAAGTTAATGATTTCATTTTCAAAGGAAACTCTCCTAACCTTCTAACTAACCCCCAAGGTACCCTCTCAACCCTCGAACTCAATCAAATGCCCGCGTTTACCCCGAAAGCCCCAATTTCCCTCTTTTGGCTTTCAACCACACCTACATTGTCCGGGCTTCAAACAAGCCATATCAAGGCATCTATAGCACCTAGGTAGCCTAAGGATACTAGAATTGAAGCCCGAATCCACCCGGATTCGCATTAACACCGAAAGCCCCAACTTAAAGTCGGTTATTTTCCATTTTTAGGCGATTTAAGGGCAATGCAAGTGTACGGGGCTATTTAATTATCTTCACTATTACCTAAGGCATCAATTAGAAGCATTAATTCAAGCCAATTCGAGCAATTACACGAAACCCTAGAAAAAACGTCACTATTCATCCTAAAAATCAAACTAACGATTCTAACCGTTTAAATTGCGAAACGACGGTTCAAAAGTGTTCTCTAGCATTCATATAGATAGTATATTAGCATAGATAACAATTACAATGGCATATAATCATATTTTCAACAAATCAATAAATGAGCAACTATTTAAAAATGCAAAAACAAGTCGTGAAATCCCTCACCACTACGCGTAGGAGCACCTAGGAACCTTGCAAACACCCTACACTAGTTGCTCAAGGGTTGGAGTGGCTTGATTTAGAGAGTTGATGAGCAAAATCTTTTTTTTTCTTCTTCTCCTTGCTCTCGGCCCTGCTACAGTATTCTGCTCTCTTTTTTTTTTCTTTTGTTTTGTGTTTTAAGAGCCTTGGTTGAATTTTAAGGTATTTAGTTGGGTGGGGTCAAGCTTGGGTGGTTAAGTGGCTTTTAAAAATGCGCGTAGTAAGCTTAAAAACGAGCCTAAGGTGATCATGTGTGCTAGTTAATTAAATTTCTAAGTTAGTTACGTAATACTATTCATTCAACTACAAAAATCATTTTCTAAACGAGCCTTCCTATCGCCTTAAGCTCAAATGCACATTTTTCCCACTACTTTTACAACTAATATGATTTAATAAAAATGCTAATTAACTAATAGAAAGCAGTTTAAAAACGGAGTGAATAGTAGTCACAAAGTCAGTCAATAAGGCATAGAAATAAATGCGCAAACAAGGGATGCAACAATGATTAAATGCATGGCTAAAAATCGGGCGTCACAACCACATTTTAAAAGGATACAATCGATAACCCTTATCACTCCAAATCTTCGATCCCCGATCCACGAACCACGATCTCAATCTCGATATGCCGGCATCCCTTGCACCAATGGGTACTCCGGATGTACCCGATCCTACGACCCAACACCCCTTGGCAATCTCTGGACCAAGCGAGTGAGGGAATAGCAGACGGAGCTAAGGCAACCAACACTGGCAAGCCCGATGCCGCCCAGCGAGGCCATCGCATCCGCCGCGACAATGAGGTTGCGCAACCACGATGCAATGCAAGAATGATAAAAATGACAATATAATCAGTAAACACATTTAAGGACAAAAAGTAGGTTGTCCTTGCACCAAGTTACAATTTAGCAACAATAAGCATATATCAATTACGCAATTATACTAAACAATATACTCTTTTAGTAAGAAAATAAACTATAATGCACATAAGGATGCAGGTCCCTCACCTTTAAGAAGCCAAACATACAAAACTTAGCCAAACTCCCATTTGAACCTTCTCCCATGGCATCAATTCCCTTCAATTCCTAATTAGGCAGTTATGCAATAAAATCATTCTACATTCATCCGATTAACCATACACAAATAACATGAGTTAAGAATGCTAATCATGCAATTAATTAGCTAGTTCTACAAGTTCATGTCACAATATCAAACTCTAAAATCTCTAGACATGCATTATCTTAACTAACTTAGAGTATATGACAAGAAGCATTCTTTGCTTTTTAGCATTAGCATGCACAAGACCCTAATTCCATTTAGTTAGCTAAATGACAGCCAATCACCTCCCATTTCAACTTACATGTTCAACAAGCTAACCATTTGTCTAAACTCAACTCTAGCTAATTACAAGATAATTCAAGTTATCATACTCATTTTTCCCAATTTACATTTTATAACTCAATCAATAGACAAATATAGCAATTATAACAAGTATAACAATTCAAATAGCTACTTATGCAATAAGCTTAACTAATTCACATAAGCTTTATTTAGACACTTTTCACATGCTTGGTATTTAGGTCATAAACTTCACACTTATATAACATATAACTCTATCATGATCAATTAGAGCAAACATAACAATATAATAACTACTAATGCAACTAATTCAAGTAATTCACAAGAAATCTAACAAATCTCCTTCTAAATGCTAACAAAATAAGCTCTAAACTTCACACAAGATTACGAACCTCAAATCTAACTATACTAAATCTCTAATGACACTTAATGGCACCACTTAAGCACTTGAAATCTCACTTTAAAGTACAATTACCCGAAAAGTCCGAATTTGCCTCTTTATGCATTACATTACAAGTACTCTAATCGGAGCTCAACTAAGCGAAGCGAATACATTTCTAGCACCTCATCACTTACTAGACACTAGCCCTAATGCCCAAACGCACCCGGATTCACTTTCAACCCGAAATCCCCTTTGTCAATCTTTGCTATTAAGCTTCAAATCAAAAGGCAAGGTTCAAGATTCCCAAACGAGTTATCCTATCCTTCAAACCATACCTTATGGCACCCCAAGGACCCTCGAGCTCACCCGTTAAACCTCATTTACCATTAAATCCCCAATTTTCTCTTTGTGCGTTTACACTACAAGTACCAATTCTGAAATCCAAACAAGCGAAACAAAGGCACTTCTAAAGCTTCAACACTTAATAAAGACTAGCCATAACCTCGAAACGTGCCCGGATTTGAGTTAACCCCGAAACCCCTTACTAAAGTAGCTTAATTTGATCAAATTATTCAAATTTTGTAAATGGCAAGTGCAACTAACATTTTTTCCACGCTCAAGGACCTAATTAGCAACTACTAGAAGCATTGAATCAAATTAAATTGCACAAATTTTCGGAACCCTAGAAATTTCACTATTCATCATCTTCCTCAAAGCTCCAACTCCATTTTCAACCATTCAAAATGCTATCTAACCACAAAAGTATGCTCTATGATCATTAATGTGAGTAATTTAAGCATAAACAAGCATAACCAAGTAATATCTCAACAAATTCCAAAAAAAAAATAAAGTTTAGGTGCAAAATTTTCAAATACAAAAATAAGATGAAATTCTTACCACACAAGGCTAGAAAAGCTTGAAAAAGGTGTAAACATGTTCAAGAACT
Source organism: Ehretia macrophylla (assembly GCA_037974665.1). Lineage (NCBI taxonomy): Eukaryota > Viridiplantae > Streptophyta > Magnoliopsida > Boraginales > Ehretiaceae > Ehretia > Ehretia macrophylla. Next base: position 50,951,097 of record CM075779.1, read on the forward strand.
CAAGATTCAAGCTTGGAATGGATGGAAATGACCAACTATAGCAATTTTGCAATAAAAAGTTACTATTCCCGGAACTATTTTTTGGCCATTTTTTGACTCGTTTTTTTTTTGTTCTTGGCTTATATTATTATCATGAGAAGGTCAGATGGTAGGTCAAATAATTAAGGCATTTTAGTAAGGGCAAAAGGGTCATTTGGGTGATCAAATTTCAGCAAAACAAATGCCAAAAATCTGAAAAAATATCTGGAAAAAAAAAATCCGCTGGTACTATTCATCAGACATTTCGCGAATTTTTTTCCGTTGATCCCGATATGCAATGCATGCACGGTCAGGGGCTGTAGTCCCCTAAAAATATGTAGTATTTTATAAAAATATAAAATGCATGAAAAGAAATATTTGAATTTATGGAAATATAAGAAAATGAAGTAATTAGTTAAATTACATTTAAGTTAACCATTTAATGAATGCAATCAATGAAGTGCTGGGTTCGGGGTGTCACATGGCTAGTTAAGGCCAAGAGTGCATCGCCGACAGAAGGGATGAGACGACCGGTACATACTTGAGGCGGACCGGCCGACCCATCCCAAAGTCCAACTACGAGCTTTTTAACTACAACAACTTAAATATACGCTATTAGAGCTGGAATTACCGCGGCTGCTGGCACCAGACTTACCCTCCAATGGATCCTCGTTAAGGGATTTAGATTGTACTCATTCCAATTACCAGACTCTTTGAGCCCGATATTGTTATTTATTGTCATTACCTCCCTGTGTTAGGATTGGGTAATTTGCGCGCCTGCTTCCTTCCTTGGATGTGGTAGCCGTTTCTCAGGCTCCCTCTCCGAAATCGAACCCTAATTCTCCGTCACCCGTCACCACTATGGTAGGCCACTATCCTACCATCAAAAGTTGCTAGGGAAGAAATTTGAATGATGCGTCATTGGCACGAGGGTCGTGCGATCCGTCGAGTTATCATGAATCATCGCAGCAACAAGCAGAGCCCGTGTCGACCTTTTATCTAATAAATGCATCCCTTCCAGAAGTCGGGGTTTGTTGCACGTATTAGCTCTAGAATTACTACGGTTATCTGAGTAGTAGATACCATCAAACAAACTATAACTGATTTAATGAGCCATTCGCAATTTCACAGTCTTAATTAGTTCATACTTACACATGCAAGGCTTAATCTTTGAGACAAGCATATGACTACTGGCAAGATCAACCAGGTAGCATTCCTCACCGACGCCAGCATCACACGAGGCACATCGTCCCTTAAGGGTCGACGGTTCGAGACGAGCACACAACCATTGTATGCGATTAGCGACGAATGCTAATTTCAGGAAAATAGAGGCCAAGGACCCCATACTGTCATGGCATGCCGCATCCGAGAGATCGAGCGACACCCCACGGGCCACGTGTGCCGCACTTGTTGGAGTGAGCAGGGTAGAACACGGGATGTGCTTAGGGGTTTACCCCACATCGTCCATGGAGGCAGACGCAAGGCAAAAGATGGACGATATGACTTTAGACTGCCTTCTTTGAAGGTACGCAACACAAGAAACCGACCTACCGACCGAGGCAACGTAAGCACTTGGCTCGCGAATGAAGAGGCAAGTAGGGGCGGACGTCGCTGCTCAAGCAGGGATCCAACCGACCCATACAAGCTGACCACCACTCACGCGCTATCACGTTCGCTATGCCCAGACCACCAAGTCGGAAACCGCCCCACCTTCTAGGCAAACGAAGCCCTTCAAGCGAACGGAACCGGCGAGATGGCCCGAGCACGCACCGCTAGGCACAAAGAAATTTTGAGGAACATGGGACGGGAATGGCACGAGGTGTATGATCAAGCCGCACATCCCAAGCTTAAGGGCCTACTTCGTGGTATCCGACCATGCACCGATTGCACGCAATTGAAGTACCAACCGAAAGCGGACTTCCTACCCACGCGATGCTTGGATCGCCACGATACTAGACCACGTCTGTAGCATTACGACTCAACGAGGACAATGTCCTCGTCTACTAGGTGATTATCGCATCGCGCAAGCCAATGGGAACACACTGTGGGACGGCTTCGATGCAGCATAGTGCTTGGATCGCCACAACATTGAAGCTCTAGCCATCGTCTCATCGCAATACTCGCGTCGCCACTTAACGAAGCCAAGGCCGTGTGCTAAGCGATTCGCATATTGTGTAGTCCCCCACCGTCCCCCAATATGCAACCACATGCACAGAACGGGACAAGAAAACTTCCTGCCCACGCAGTGCTTGGATCGCCACGACACTAGACCACGTCCGTCGCATTGCAACTCAGCGAGGACCATGGCATCGTGTGCTAGGCGATTCGCGTATCGCACAGGCCAGTCGGAACCAACAAGGGGACGACTTCAAGGCCGCATGGTGCTTCGATCGCCACGACATTGAAGCATCAGCAATCGTCTAATAATGAAAGCCAATGCCACATGTGCTAGGTGATTCGCGCATCACACATGCCCCCCACCGTCCCCCTATATGCACCCGTATGCACGAAATAGGACAAGCAAACTATAATCTTGCCCACACGGTGCTTGGATCACCACGACACTAGACCACATCCGTCGTATTTCGACTCAGCGAGGACCATGGCGTCGTATGCTAGGCGATTCGCGTATTGCACAAGCCCGTCGGAACCAACCGAGAAATGACTTCAAGGCTACATGGTGCTTGGATCGCCATGACATTAAGGAATCAGTAATCGTCTCATCGTAATGCTCGCGTTGTTGCTTAACGAAAGCCAATGCCACATGTGCTAGGCGATTCGCTCATCACGCATGCCCCCCACCGTCCCCCTGTATGCACCCATATGCACGGAACGGGACAAGCAAACTACCTTCATGCCCATGTGGTGCTTGGATCACCATGACACTAGACCACGTCCATCGTATTACGACTTAGCGAGGACCATGGCATCGTCTGCTAGGTGATTCGCGCATCTCACAAGCACGTCATAACCCACCGGGGGACGGCTTCAAGGCTGCATAGTGCTTGGATCGCCACGACATTGAAGCATCAGCAATCGTCTCATCACAACGCTCGCGTCGATGCTTAACGAAAGTCAATGTCACGTGTGATAGGCGATTCGCGCATCACGCTTGTCCCTACCGTCCCCCAAGAGCCACCCAAGCCCACGCGGTGCTTGGAACGCCACGACACTAGACCATGGCCACGCGTGTCACGCCCCAACCCGGCCTATAAAGGTTAGACTAGGGTGTGATCTAAACATTCAAGTCCTTTCACATTCTTAACCATTCTAGGAGGTTTAACACTTAACGTTTTATTCTAGACTCCAAAATTTTTCAGAAATCTGGCAGCATGTCACGACACGACCCAGCCCCGCAAAAGGCCAAGTCCGGACCCGACACACGGACGGAGTCTCCTCTGTACCGCGGACAATCCGAAAACCCTAAAAACAATATAACACTTGCGAAAGCTATAAAATAATCAAAACAAGCCAACTTTCTATAAAACATACATTTCTTATTATCCAACTTTCCAAGCCAAAAATGATATGCATACTACACAAGTACTTATGCCACTAAACCATTAGCCATTAGCATGCATTCTTCACTAGTCATCTGAGTATAAGTTTACAACTTACAAACTTTAATCCATTTCAACATAAAACTAATAAAGATCTCAACTAGAAAATATATATACAAGGCTACAAGCCTCAAAATTAAGCGTTCCTCACGCAATATACATAACAGCAAGGTTTGCACAAAACTGGTAACCAACCACCAGCAAAGCAGGTAAGTGCTATCACGGAAACACCTCCACCTGCTCCTCCTCCTCAATTACCTCGAGAGGGTCTGCCTCAACTACTCCTGTAAAACCATAGTATAGAGAGGAATGAGCAAAAACTATTGCTCAGCGAGGGCAATTGGTCTCAAGGACGGAGATGAGAGGAGTATGCAATGCAATTAGCCAAGCAATACATTCAAAACATATAAAGATACATCCAAAGCCAACAATAAAGCAAGGCAAGTATTTAAAGCTGCAAACACTCAATCAAAGGATACGATACTCTTTTCACGAACCACTTTCAAACACGAATTCGATGACGACGCGCCGGCCCAAAACCACCTTATAACACCAGTTTGGAATACTCCGGAAGTATCCATCAATCCTACGACCCAAATCTCCCTGGGAGGCAACCCAAGCGAGAAAGGGAATAGCAACGGAGCTAGAGCAACCAACACTGGCAACCCAAGGCTACCCAGAGAGGCCCATCACTCACGTGCGAGACACTATGCCATGCAAGACTCGATACAAGACAATAAACAAGCAATAAACAAGCGATAAACCACACGTGGGAGAATAACAAAGTAGGTTACTCTCGCACGCAATAGCAGCAATTTGATAAGCAATTCAATCCAAAACAACTCAAACAAACAATTCAAGTAATTCTAAGCATTCTATAAGCATAAAGACAAGTAAACACACAAAAACACAAATCGGCCCCAACTGTCAAAATGCTACCATTTCCAAACGAGCCACGAGTTCTGGAAACCGACTTCGCCAACCCTCCTAGGTCACCATAAGGCACGTCTAAAGACCCCGAAACCTTACTTCACCCTAGAACTCGCGCAAAGCCCCGATTTCCCCCCTTTCTCGTTTGAACTACAACTACAACAACCAAACACCCAACCAACGCCATATTCGCACCAAAAGTGCTTCCATGGCTTCCCGGAGCAATGCCAACACGCAAAACGAGAAAACGCAAAAGTTGACCTAAACGACCCCGACTTTCCCAAAGGCTTAATTCTCATTTTTTCCACTACGCAACCCAAACAAACCACACATTTTAGCATTCTAGCATACCTAGCACGTTTCTACATCAACGGAAAGCATAACGGCGCAATTTCAACGTTTCAAGGTTTTACTATTCACAAAGTACTATTCATATCACAATTCAAGTTGCAATCACAACATTTAACCGCAGAAAATGTTACAAAGCCATAAATACATGTTCTACCAATGCTAAGGAACATTTTAGAAGCATCAATTCGCTTTAAATAACGATCTACGGATAAATCTAAAAACTGATAAAGTTAACTAACACAACGTATAAATGCGCAAATAACATGCTTCCCTCACCTTAGGTACTCCTAGTCGCTAGGAAAACAACGTTGGTTGCCTCGGTAATCACCCCGCACGAGCTCTCGCGAAGAATGAAAGATTGGAAGTTGAAATCTTTTTTTTTTTTCTCCCTCAAAGCTCACGGCCTGCTCTCTCTATTTGCTGCTGTTTTTTTTCTTATTTTGCTTACTTAATTGCTTAATTAAAGGTCAAAAGGTCAAAGGGTCAAAGGTCCAAGGTCAAACCACTTAAAACTTGGTCAAAGGGCCCTATTTCGCGCGTTTTAAAGCCGTTTCAGCTATGGTAAGTTCAAATAAAGCTAGCAATATTTAAAATATAAAATTTAAGTCATCTAAATACTAGTTTCACTATTTGCTGAGGACTGGAAATCGTTATCTAGCTATCGCTCCTTAAATGCAATGCACGTTGCGTCGACTAGAAAGTAACAATTAATTCACAAAGATTTTAAGGAAATAAAATTTTCAAAATAATAAACAAAGAAAATTCATATTCCGGGCTCGGGTATTACACCCCCTCCCCCTTAAAACAATTGCGCCCACGCAAGACTTACCTGCTCAACAAAAAACTCCCGATACTGATCCCGAACTTGGTCCTCTTTTTCCCATGTCGCTTCCTCAAACCCATGATGATTCCACAGAACCTTCACTAACGGAATACTCTTTCTGCGAAGCTCTTGAATCTTCCGATCCACAATTCTAATCGGTTTCTCTTCGTAGGACAACTTTTCTTCAATCTGCAAAGGCTCTGGTTCAAGTACATGTGAAGGGTCTGGATGGTACTTCTTCAACATAGACACATGGAACACATCATGCAGTCGCGACAAGCTCGGAGGCAAAGCTAATCGATAAGCCAAAGGACCTACCTTTTCGGTGATCTCATACGGACCCACATACCTGGGACTAAGCTTCCCGCTCTTACCGTGCCGAATCAATCCCTTCCGTGGAGAAATCTTAAGAAACACCCAATCTCCCAAATCAAACTTAAGATCCCGACGGTGCTTATCCGCATAACTCTTCTGACGACTCTGAGCTGTAAGCATACGCTGGCGAATAAGGTGAACATTATCTACCATCTTAATCATCTCTGGTAACACAGTCGGATCAACTGTTCTCATCTCTCCAACCTCTTCCCAATATAATGGGGATCTGCATTTCCGACCATACAACGCCTCGTAGGGAGCCATACCTATAGTAGATTGATAACTATTGTTGTAGGCGAACTCCGCTAAAGGCAAAAACTTCTCCCAATTCTTCCCAAAGTCAAGCACACATGCCCGAAGCATGTCTTCCAAGATCCTGATGGTTCTCTCAGACTGGCCATCAGTTTGCGGATGATATGCAGTACTGAAGCTCAACTTAGTTCCCATGGCCTCTTGCAACTTCTGCCAAAAACGAGATCTGAATCTGGGATCCCTATCTGACACTATACTCTGTGGTACTCCATGCAATCTCACAATATTAGCAACATACAATTCAGCTAGCTTATCAAGGCTATCCTGTTTGTTCACGGGAATAAAATGTGTAACTTTAGTCAAGCGGTCCACAACAACCCAAACAGAATCACATCCTCTCGGAGATCTAGGAAGATCGGTCACAAGGTCCATTGTAATATGTACCCACTTCCATTGCGGAATCGATAACGGCTGTAGAAGTCCGGCTGGCCTCTGATGCTCAACTTTAACCCTCTGACAAGTCAAACATCTGGATACATACCCAGCAATCTCCCTCTTCATATTGTTCCACCAGAAGTGTTGCTTCAAATCTCTATACATCTTAGTACTGCCCGGGTGAATCGTGTACCTCGAATTATGTGCCTCGGACAGGATCTCATTCTTCAAAGTCGGATCATCAGGAACACATACTCTGTCCCTGAATCTGAAGATGCCATCTGCATGTAATTTAAACTCTGACTCTCCCCCTTTAGCTTTTTCTTGGATCTTCAAGATGTGAGGATCAGTCTTCTGAGCCTCTCTAATCTGTGCTAGCAGCCCTGACTGAATCTGTAAACTAGCAAACCGAATCCCTACCTCAGTAGCTTCTGGTTTCCATGAACAAATTTCTTCCAAAGTCTCCCAGTCCTTGATAATCAAGCTCGCAACAGTAGCCTTTCGGCTCAAAGCATCAGCAACAACATTTGCCTTACCTGGCACATAGTTAATGGAACAGTTATAACCTCCCAATAGCTCTAGCCATCTCCGCTGCCTCATATTTAGATCCTTCTGTGAAAACAAATACTTGAGACTCTTGTGGTCAGTAAATATTTCAAATCTGCAACCCCACAAGTAATGACGCCACTTCTTCAATGCAAACACAACTGCAGCTAACTCAAGATCATGTGTAGGGTAATTGACTTCATAAGGTTTCAATTTCCTAGAAGCATAGGCAATCACCTTACCATTCTGCATTAAAACACAGCCCAATCCTTCTTTAGATGCATCACTGTAGACAACGAAGTTCTCTGTTCCCTCAGGTAAAGCTAGTATAGGAGCTGTAGTTAGTCTCTTCTTCAATTCCTGGAAACTGGATTCACACTTGGCATCCCAATTGTAAGCAACTTTCTTCCGAGTTAACTGGCTCAAAGGTCCAGAAATTTTAGAAAAGTCTTTAACAAATCTCCGGTAGTAACCTGCCAATCCAAGAAAACTCCGAATCTCTGGCACCGTCTCAGGTCTCTTCCAAGCTGAAACAACTTCAATCTTAGCTGGGTCCACTGAAATTCCTCGGTCTGAAATGATATGGCCTAGAAAAGATATCTGGTTCAACCAGAACTCACACTTGCTGAATTTAGCAAAAAGCTTGTTTTCCTGCAAAGTCTGAAGCACAATCCTCAAGTGTTGCTCATGTTCAGCCTCGTTCTTCGAATACACTAAAATGTCGTCAATGAAGATCACGACAAACTGATCAAGGTAAGGCCGAAAAACCCTCTGCATCAAGTCCATGAATGCGGCTGGTGCATTCGTCAATCCAAACGGCAAAACAACAAATTCATAGTGGCCATATCTAGTCCTGAATGCCGTCTTTGGTATATCGTCACTCCGAATTCTAAGTTGATAGTAACCCTGCCTCAAGTCAAATTTGGAGTAAACACTCGCACCCTGCAACTGGTCAAACAATTCTTCAATCAACGGCAAGGGGTATTTATTCTTAATCGTGACTTGATTAAGTCCCCTGTAATCAATGCATAACCGTAGCGTGCCATCTTTCTTTCTCACAAACAACACAGGTGCGCCCCACGGTGAAGAACTAGGTTGTATAAACCCTTTCTCAAGCAAGTTCTGAAGCTGAATTTTTAACTCCTGAAGTTCAGCCGATGCCATCCTGTAAGGACTCCTAGAAATTGGCGCAGTGCCTGGCACAAGATCAATCACGAACTCAATCTCCCTATCCGGTGGTAAACCCGGTAATTCCTCAGGAAATACACCAGGGAAGTCTCTAACAATCGGAACTTCATTCAAACTCAACTTATCAGCAGGCTGATTGATCAAATAGGCTAAGTAGGCTTCACAACCCCTATTCAACAACTTAGAAGTCTTGATCGCTGATAAAAGTGGAATGCGGGCAGCCCTGCAGTTCCCAATAATCTCTAGTACCGGTAGGTCAGGAACCTTAAGATAAACGATCTTTGTTCTACAATCCAACTGTGCATAATACTTTCCCAACCAGTCCATTCCCAAAATGATTTCAAAGTCACGGAATGGTAATATAATTAAATCAGCAGGAAATTTATGGTTCTCTATACATATATCACAAGATTTGCAAATAGATTCAACAACAAATTTTGCACCCAAAGGAGTACTAACTTCAACTTCATGAGGCAAATTATCAATGCAAACATTCACAGATCGTGCACATGCAGGAGTTATAAACGAATGTGTAGCTCCAGGATCAATCAAAACTTTAACTGGCTGAGTATTGAGAAGAAAGGTACCTTCCACTATAGCTGTATTATCGGGCAGCTCCTCTGCATCCAGTGCAAAGACCCTAGCCTGAACTCTCTGTGCTGGTCGTGCACCTGCAGCCCTATTCTGAACACCTCGGCCTCCCCCACAGCCCTGAACATTATTAAATTTAGGGCAATCCTTCACCCTATGCTCATCACTGCCACAACCCGTACATTTTCCACTCTTCCTCCAGCAGTTAGCCTCAATATGCCCTGGTCGATTACAATAATCACACTGCTGATTTTGCCTAACCGCAGTGTTTCCTGTAGGTGCTGGGGCTCTGGCAGGGGTAGGAACTGTACCTCCCTGCTGAGGTCTAGTCACAGCTGGTCTAGCCTGAATCTGCTGCTGTGGCTGATACGGACGCTGCTGAGGACCCTGTGCAGAAGCCTGATACTGCCTCGGCTGACTCTGGCTGCTCTGGCCCAAAAACTGCTTCTTACTCGGCTGACTGCTCTCGGCTAACATCTCAGCCTTCCGTTTCTCAAACTTCGAGGCTGCCTGAAATGCCTCGGGAAAAGTAGTGTAGGTCTGTCCAGTCAAATGCAACTGTATGTCCATTCTCAGCCCACGGACAAACCTATGTATCATCCTCCTAGCTGGCCGTACCAACTCGGGCATATACCTCGACAGGCTAACAAATCTAGCCTCATATTGTGCAACAGTCATGTTTCCCTGCTTCAGGGCCACAAACTCATCTTCCCGTCTCTCCATAGCCATCTCGGGAATATATTTGTCCCGGAACTCACTTACGAAATCATCCCATAAATGTGGAACATCCTCACAATCCCACCTCAGCCTAACAGTATTCCACCACTGCTCTGCATCACCCTCAAATAAAAATGATGCATAATCTATTCTTGCCTCATCGGTATACCTCAAAGCAGTGAAAATTTTCTCCACTCGATTAATCCATCTCTCGGCCGCCTCATCATCCGGCTCCCCGAAGAACTTTCCCGGCTCATGCCTCAGAAATTTCTCAAGCTGGTTATTCTCAACTCTGTACCCCTGTCCACCAGGATTAGCTTGATTACCCTGGGGATTAATCCGGTCCTGCCTCTGCTCATGTAGTACCTGTGTGATCCGGTCTACTGCAGTAGTCATGGTAGCCATAAACTGCTCAGGCAACGGCTACTGACCCTGTTCTGCTGCCTCTTCATCTGATCCTATACCTTGAGTACCACGAAGTGGCGGCATAGTAGCAACTCACAATAGCTGGCCACATTTAAAAGCAGTTTATAGACAGAAATATAACACATAGAATTAGATAACACTCAAGTCAATAACAATCCAATATTCTATCACACAATTCACATAAGACAAGTTTAACTTGCCAAACTATTTCACTTAAACACATAAACATACCAAGTTCGCAAAGTCATGCTAGAACATTTTCTTTTCACTTAGCAATCATTCATAAACACTTTAACATTTCAGACCTTTACCCCACAGACCGAGAATCATATCCCGGCTCATGCAAGACTATCATGCTCTGATACCACCTAAAGATGTCACGCCCCGACCCAACCCCGCAAAAGGCCAAGTCCGGACCCGACACACGGACGGAGTCTCCTCTGTACCGCGGACAATCCGAAAACCCTAAAAACAATATAACACTTGCGAAAGCTATAAAATAATCAAAACAAGCCAACTTTCTATAAAACATACATTTCTTATTATCCAACTTTCCAAGCCAAAAATGATATGCATACTACACAAGTACTTATGCCACTAAACCATTAGCCATTAGCATGCATTCTTCACTAGTCATCCGAGTATAAGTTTACAACTTACAAACTTTAATCCATTTCAACATAAAACTAATAAAGATCTCAACTAGAAAATATATATACAAGGCTACAAGCCTCAAAATTAAGCGTTCCTCACGCAATATACATAACAGCAAGGTTTGCACAAAACTGGTAACCAACCACCAGCAAAGCAGGTAAGTGCTATCACGGAAACACCTCCACCTGCTCCTCCTCCTCAATTACCTAGAGAGGGTCTGCCTCAACTACTCCTGTAAAAACATAGTATAGAGAGGAATGAGCAAAAACTATTGCTCAGCGAGGGCAATTGGTCTCAAGGACGGAGATGAGAGGAGTATGCAATGCAATTAGCCAAGCAATACATTCAAAACATATAAAGATACATCCAAAGCCAACAATAAAGCAAGGCAAGTATTTAAAGCTGCAAACACTCAATCAAAGGATACGATACTCTTTTCACGAACCACTTTCAAACACGAATTCGATGACGACGCGCCGGCCCAAAACCACCTTATAACACCAGTTTGGAATACTCCGGAAGTATCCATCAATCCTACGACCCAAATCTCCCTGGGAGGCAACCCAAGCGAGAAAGGGAATAGCAACGGAGCTAGAGCAACCAACACTGGCAACCCAAGGCTACCCAGAGAGGCCCATCACTCACGTGCGAGACACTATGCCATGCAAGACTCGATACAAGACAATAAACAAGCAATAAACAAGCGATAAACCACACGTGGGAGAATAACAAAGTAGGTTACTCTCGCACGCAATAGCAGCAATTTGATAAGCAATTCAATCCAAAACAACTCAAACAAACAATTCAAGTAATTCTAAGCATTCTATAAGCATAAAGACAAGTAAACACACAAAAACACAAATCGGCCCCAACTGTCAAAATGCTACCATTTCCAAACGAGCCACGAGTTCTGGAAACCGACTTCGCCAACCCTCCTAGGTCACCATAAGGCACGTTTAAAGACCCCGAAACCTTACTTCACCCTAGAACACGCGCAAAGCCCCGATTTCCCCCTTTCTCGTTTGAACTACAACTACAACAACCAAACACCCAACCAACGCCATATTCGCACCAAAAGTGCTTCCATGGCTTCCCGGAGCAATGCCAACACGCAAAACGAGAAAACGCAAAAGTCGACCTAAACGACCCCGACTTTCCCAAAGGCTTAATTCTCGTTTTTTTCACTACGCAACCCAAACAAACCACACATTTTAGCATTCTAGCATACCTAGCACGTTTCTACATCAACAGAAAGCATAACGGCGCAATTTCAACGTTTCAAGGTTTTACTATTCACAAAGTACTATTCATATCACAATTCAAGTTGCAATCACAACATTTAACCGCAGAAAATGTTACAAAGCCATAAATACATGTTCTACCAATGCTAAGGAACATTTTAGAAGCATCAATTCGCTTTAAATAACGATCTACGGATAAATCTAAAAACTGATAAAGTTAACTAACACAACGTATAAATGCGCAAATAACATGCTTCCCTCACCTTAGGTACTCCTAGTCGCTAGGAAAACAACGTTGGTTGCCTCGGTAATCACCCCGCACGAGCTCTCGCGAAGAATGAAAGATTGGAAGTTGAAATCTTTTTTTTTTTTCTCCCTCAAAGCTCACGGCCTGCTCTCTCTATTTGCTGCTGTTTTTTTTTTTTTTTTGCTTACTTAATTGCTTAATTAAAGGTCAAAAGGTCAAAGGGTCAAAGGTCCAAGGTCAAACCACTTAAAACTTGGTCAAAGGGCCCTATTTCGCACGTTTTAAAGCCGTTTCAGCTATGGTAAGTTCAAATAAAGCTAGCAATATTTAAAATATAAAATTTAAGTCATCTAAATACTAGTTTCACTATTTGCTGAGGACTGGAAATCGTTATCTAGCTATCGCTCCTTAAATGCAATGCACGTTGCGTCGACTAGAAAGTAACAGTTAATTCACAAAGAATTTAAGGAAATAAAATTTTCAAAATAATAAACAAAGAAAATTCATATTCCGGGCTCGGGTATTACAATAACGACTGTAATTGGGCTCTTGTTTTGACCTAAATTTTCTAACAGCCTCAAAACTTTCAATTCAAGTTCATTCCCGACTAGAGTTTGCTATTTTATCATCAATTGAATTGCCTATTGGTTATTTCGACGTCCCGTTTGATTTATAACCTAGCATGATACTATGTCTCGTTTGTCCCTTTATCCTCGTTTCAAAATATACCTATTGATCTTAGCTTATTAGCGAGTACCTGTTAAGATTGGATAAGTTCATTTGCCTATTCCTTAACTAACATCATAACCTATGATAGACTAATAATAACAAAAGCAAAAACGATCATAGTATGTCTAGTATCAGTCTACTTAATATAAGTACAAACCAAAATTAGACCCCAAATTACAACGGGGGTCTTTTACATTAGCAACAACAAGCAACATAAGATAAATGGTCTTCAAGCAGCACAAAATACACAAGTAGTCACGTTCAAGCAAAACAACAATAACAGGCAATCACTCCAGGGGTTCATCATTAGGTACATTGAGCTTGGGTTCCTGTACCTATTCTTCTTCACCTGAAATGATAAAAGAAGGTGAGTCCTTATGAACTCAGCGAGGGGGAATGAGAAATAAGTTTTGAAACTCATTTTCCGGTTAAACTTATAAAAACCCCTTTCTCAAACATAAATACAACAGAAATACAAGTACGGAAATACAAGTACAGAACAAGAATACCGGTCTTTCCTCCCCGAGGTTCTCTAGGATCCAAGCGGGAGTACTTATACACATAAATAAAAGGATACGGTGAGCTTTCGCTCTCAGATCAAGTCAAGTAACAGGAGTTGCGGCCGACTTTAATTCATCCCCAAAACACGCCAGGTGGGTGTACTTCGGATGTACCCCGAAATCCTACGACCCAACTCTCCGAGGGTGAAATGCCAAGCGAGAGAGGGAATTGGACCATGGTAGTCACGGTAACACCGGCAAGCCCGATGCCGCCCAACGTGCGTGAAACACTACCATGCCACACTGAAAGGTTGCAACCTCGTATGCAATGCACATTTATGTCATTTAACATTTCATATTAGGAGGTCAACAAAGTAGGTTGCCTCCGAGCAAGTATATGATCACATTTTGACATATTGGCATATAAGGCATTGCAAGAACATATAATCATTTCATATATCCATTTGAAAGCAATTAAACTTTAACGGGCAGCCAAGTAATCATGTTCAAATAAACCATTGAATATCTTTTAACAATTCACATTAAGAGGACAACAAAGTAGGTTGCCTCCGAGCAATTTCAAGATCACATATTGCCAAGTAAACGAACAAGGCATGCTTGACATGAAATTTCACTTGTAGAACACATAGAGTCATATGAACGTTAAACGGGCAGCCATGTAACACATGCAAGTCAATCCATATAACTCATTTCGAAGTCCACGTAATCAAGTGATAAGATTATTCAACATGCAATGATATCAACATGGGTTCAGATGCAAGAAAAGCTTATTTGTCAACATGCCATGGTCAAGATCACTTTTGAAGTTATAAAACATTTACGGGCAGCCCACTAAGCATATGATTCCAACACAATATCCAATTGATCAACACCTATTAAGACTATCTAGTCATTAGGGTTTCCATTTCATGCTTAATCAAGTGATTAAAACCTTAAGTCCACTCAAGATCATTCTCAAGTCTTGCATCATTTAATTCAACATCCTCAAGTGCTCATAACAGTCCACATAACATCCCAACACCACATTTCGACACAACTAGTGTCACAAGAGAGGTTACAACAATTTTCCCAGCATATGGCTAAATAAAACCTTTACTGCAATAGGCTGCTTTCTCACAATCAATAGGATAATCAAAAAATCTCCAAATTCAGTAAATAAGATGTCAAATTAAAGCTTAAGAAGTTAACTAAAATCAGAAACAAACCTTGCATCAATTGGAGTTCAGAATCATTAGTTATAGACAAAACAGTGAGGTAGCACAAAACTGTCCAGATTTGTACACTTTTCAGCAATTGACGTTTTTGAGGTCCTTGGGTTCAGTTTTAGCTTTGGTCAATTTCTGACAAAATTGTCCACAACTGAAAAATATATCAGCACACCAAATTTCATGCGTTTTGGACATCATTTACTAAGTCAAATATGGTTCGTTCCACAAGGTCAGTGCATCTGCCAAAACCTGATTCATTTTTCCAGATTTCCAGATTTGGTCACATTTTAATGATTTGCCATTTTTAGGACATTAGAGTCAAAATTAGCTTCGGCCTATTTCTGGGAAACATGCTCAAAACTGTCCAAACTAGTCACCCACCAATTTTCAAGCATTTTAAACATAATTTTCTCAGCTAAACTTACCTCGAACAGACTGGTCAGAGAGCTGTCATCCATTTCGACTTCACCTAGCATCATTTTCAAGCCAAGATCTTGCCATGCATGGTTGTTTAAGCTTATGAACGACCATATATCTCAAGTACAGAAGCAAATACACACATTTATGAGCATGCATGTGAGTTTTTAAAGAGTTTTCAAAAGGTTTCAACCCTCACCTTTGCAATCAACCAAAAGATGCACAACAACCTTGTTGAAGCTCAAATCTTCTCCTTTCCTTTGCCTAGCCGAAATCCTACTAGCTTTTCTCTATTTTTCCTAGCTTAATGATCAATCTCTTAGTGCATGCATGTAGTTAGAACTTGAAGAAAAGAAATGGATGTCAAGAAGCTTACCTAGGCCGAAAATGAAGCTTCAAAGGGCATGTAAGTGTGATTTTCGCATCCTAGCTTGTTTGCTCGACTTTCTTGATGATTGCTTGACTTGGCTTAGCTAAGTTATGAAGAAGACAAGCCAAGGAGATAGAGAACTCAGCCAAGAACCGAAATGGAGAGAGGAAATGAGAGGGAAGTGAGAGAAGTTGAAGGAAATGAGAGAATGTGACAAAAATATGACAAGGAATAAAGCCTTTTGCAATTTTTGATGAGCATGTTCAGCCTTGAGCTTGGTGAATCAGATTTTTGTGTCTTCAAGGTGGAATTTAAAATGTTTAGCATGGGCATGCAAGGGTTGGTCGAAAATGGTGGAGATTTGAGGAGAATTGAGCAATTTTTTATGCATTGTGTAAGTGTTTTGTCATAGTTTGTCTAAGATTATGAATAAATTATGCAATGCTAGACTAAATGCACTTAGTGGTCAGCCAAGGGCTTGCAAATTGCTGAAATTTCAGACTCTATTTAATATATTATGGATTATAATAAGGGTGAAATTTGAAGTGCGTTGGTTTTGGGTGAGAATAAAGAATAAAGAATGTTTAGGTGTTTGTGTAGATTGAATTGTTTATTGTTAGTGGATTTTGTAGAGATTTGAATTAGGATTATTTTATAGTTTAGTGCTTTGTGTAGGATGCTTTCTTGATTAACGTGGCGGCACGGATTCCTAGGTCTAGGGTACACACTACGAGGCACGCACCGAAATCAATATAGGGCACGAAACACGAGGTAAACACAAACTACGAGGTAAGACACAAACTACTAGACTAAGGCACGTACTTCAAGTCTAATGCACAGATTCTAATGCTAATGTATGCAACCCTAGGTGAATAAACGTAGATCAAAATAAGGCACGTAATTCAATGCAATGCACGTAATTCAAGACACGACCCTTAAACCTAGGTTAAAGCACGTGGTTCAAGGTTAATGCACACGAAACGAAGAGACACACGCAAATTGAGGTCTCGCACTTAAATTAAGGTCATGGCACGTTTATCTAGGTATTGCATGCATATCGAGGATTAGGGCACACAATTCTAGGTTAAGGCACGTATGACGAAGTATGCACGAAAACTAAGACAGGGCACGTAATCCAAGGTCAGTCATATCATTCTTGGTCTATGGCACGCAAATCGAGGTAATACACGTTATTCAGGGTCAGGCCTCACAACGCGCATCCACTTGCTAACGGCCATGGCTTCGTGTGCTAGGCAATTAGCGCATCGCGCAGGCCTAACGACACGTCGGGGGATGGGAATGTCCCCTAACGTGTACCTAGTCGGCAGCACAGGGATGGCTGGTTTTGTGCTTGGGCAACCACTCGCCCCTTCATTAGCCATCCCAATGACGTCGATGGTGTTGCGGCACCAAGATGGAAAATTAGGGGCTAGGGAAGCCACCACGTTCCTCATTAGCTATCCTGGTGCCGCGCCGAGGGACATGTCGGGGGACACGGGGCGAGAGTGGCACAGCCCCAACGCACGGGTATGCAATACAATACCTCGGCGTGGTTCACTCAGTAGGCATTCCCGCCCAAAATATAGCCCACAATATAGCCCACAATGTGCCACGAAGTTCCCACAACGTCCCCCCGCATGGACCTTGACAAGGGGGGTTGACACCACATACTCCCCTATAGTACATTTAGATGCAAAAACCCAAGTGACAGAAGTAGCATACATTTTGCCAGAGATTCATAATGGGTGTTTTATAATATAAAAGGCCTCATATGGCATGATCTTCGTACCCAACTTGCTCTTTATTGATAGCATATGATATCCAAATTCTTCAAAAATATTTTTTTTGAAAAAATATTTTTTAATATTTAATAATTGTAAAGAAAAAGGAAAAATAAGAAAAAATAGTAGAAAATTCAGAAAAATTTATATTAATTCTTACATTAATTTGTTAAATGATATTCAAATATATATTTTTCGAAAAAATAATTTTTAATTTTTAAAAATTACAAAAAATAGGGAAAAATAAAAAAAAATACTAGAAAATTCAGGAAAATTTATATTAATTCATAAATTAATTTGTTTACATAATATTTGGCATTAAATTTTTTTTTTGAATGGATTGAGAAACCAATTAATCTATTTCGCCTCACAAATGTGACGAATTGTTTGTCGAACAAGGCAAATGTTAAGACTACTTCATAGATTCGGAAACCACTTGTAAAAGGATATCAATGTCCATATTCATGTCATAATACATTTCACATGCCCAATACGCCTGAATGCTTAACATTGTCCGTCGTGTCCAACATCCCCTAGTAGTGCCAAAGCTGTCCCCCAACATCCCCCAACGTCCACAAAGCGTACCCCTATAGTGCCCCAGCCGTGCCCCCATAGTGCCCCAGTTGTGCCCCAACAGTGCCCCAACAACGCCCCTTGAGCACCCCGTGCGCGCACCATTGTGCAGCACGGGCGCCCCATGCGGGCCAAATGGACGCACCAATGTGCGGCATGCGCGCACGATGCGTACACCATCATGCGGCATGGGAACCCCATGCGCGCAACTTCGTGCGGTATGGGAACCCCATGCGCGCAACTTCGTGCGGTATGCGGGCTACATTCGCGCACCATCGTGCGGCAAGCGCGTACTATCGTGCGGCTTGGGCGCCTCATGTGTGCACCATCGGGCGGCATGCAGGCCATATGTGTGCACCATCATGCGGCATGCGCGCCCTAAGCGCGCACCATCGTGCGGCATGGGCGCCCTATGTGTGCACCTTCATGCTGCATGCGGGCCACATGCGCGCACTATAGTACGGCATGCATGCCCAATGCGTGCACCATCAAGCGGCATCGGCGCCCCATGCGCACACCATCGTGCGGTATGGGCGCCCCATGCGCAAACCATTGTGCGGCATGCAGGCTACATGCACGCACTATCATGTCGCATGCGAGCCCGATACGCTCACCATCGTGCGGCATTGGTGCCCCATGTGCGCACCTTCGTAAGGTATGCAGGCCATATGCACTCACCATCGTGCGGCATGCGCGCCCGAGGTGCACACCACCGAGCGACATGGGCGCCCCATGTGAGCACCTTCGTGCAGCATGCGCTCACCATCTTGCGGCATGGGCACCCTATGCGCGCACCTTCGTGTGGCATGCGGGACACATGTGCACACCATCGTGCAGCATGCGTACCCGATGCGTGCACCATCAAGCGGCATGGGCGCCCCATGCGCGCACCTTCATGCATCATGTGCGCACCATCAGGCAACATGGGTGCCCCAAGCGTGCACCTTCGTACGACATGCGCGCACCATCGTGCCGCATGGGTGCCCTATCTCCGAACCTTCGTGCGGCATGTGGGCTGCATGCGTGCACCATCGTGCCGCATGCGCGTCCCATGTGCTCACTTTCATGCGACATTGGCACCATATACGCGCACCATCGTGCGGCATGCGGGCCCCATGCACGCACCTTCGTGCGGCATGGGCACCCCATGCGCGCACCTTCGTGTGGCATGCGGACCACATTAGGGCACCATCGTGCGGCACGGGCGCCCCTTGCGCGCACCTTTGTGCTGCATGGGCGCACCATTCGCGCGCCCCATGTGGCCCAATTGCATGCCATATTCGTGACCCCACTGCGCCCGCACTGCTTGCCATGCCGTGTCCCAACTGTGGGCCCTAAGTACGTGCCCTATCCGAGGCCCAATCGTACGCCGTCGTGCAACACCGTGGGTAGTCGTGCCGCAACCGTTCACCAACGTGCCCAACCGTGCC
>CM075779.1:50975479-50990479 GCA_037974665.1 Ehretia macrophylla
TTCAATTGGTAGGAGCGACGGGCGGTGTGTATAAAGGGTAAGGGTGTAGTCAACGCGAACTGATGACTCACGTTTACTAGGAATTCCTCGTTCAAGACCAATAATTACAATGATCTATCCCCATCATGATGAAATTTCAAATTGAATACATCAGTGTAGCGCGCATGCAGCCCAAAACATCTAATGGCATCACAGACCTGTTATTGCCTCAAACTTCCGCGACCTAAAAGGCCGTAGTCCTTCTAAGAAGCTAGTTGCGGAGGGATACCTTCGTATAGCTAGTTAACAGGTTAAGGTCTCGTTCGTTAACGAAATTACCAGACAAATTGCTCCACCAACTAAGAACGACCATGCACCACCACCCACAGAATCAAGAAAGACCTCTTAGTTTGTCAATCCTTTCTATGTCTAGACCTGGTAAGTTTCCCAGTGTTGAGTCAAATTAAGCCGCAGGCTCCATTCCTGGTACTGCCCTTCTGTCAATTCCTTTAAGTTTTAGCCTTGAGACCATACTCTCCCCGGAACCCAAAAACTTTGATTTCTCATAAGGTGCCGGTGGAGTCCTAAAAGCAACATCCGCCGATCCCTGGTCGGCATCGTTTATGGTTGAGACTAGGACGGTATCTGATCGTCTTCGAGCCCCCAACTTTCGTTCTTGATTAATGAAAACATCCTTGGCAAATGCTTTTGTAGTTGTCCGTGTTTCATAAATCCAAGAATTTCACCTCTGACTATGAAATACGAATGCCCCCGACTATCCCTATTAATCATTACTCTGATCCCGAAGGCCAACTCAATAGGATAGAAATCCTATAATGTTATCCCATGCTAATGTATACAGAGCGTAGAGAGGCGGCACGCGTGTTTTGGTTGCACGGATGCCCACAGCTTAGGAAAAACGTGCCATGAATAGTGTCGACGGTCCTGGTGCGAGAATTGGCCCAAGGCAAACCAAGATCCTTCCCAGGGTTTGTGGAAGCTTCTAGACCAGTGGAGATGGTTCAGGAAGCATTTGGGGTGGAATTGGAAGGAAGCAGGCAGAATTGACTCCGGAAGGTTCCGGAAAAATGGCTAAGGCATGGAAACTGCCCAGTCTGTCCAAGGTAGCTGCCCAGTCCTCCCAGCAGGTGCAAGAATGTTCCAGAATGGTGCAGAATGGCGCCCAGCTATGGAGAACTCTGGAAATTCCACCCAAACTTGAATTCAAATGTGTAGATAACTCTAGACACTATACTTGTACATAGACTTTTGTATGGTTCAAATTGCAGCCACTTGGCATTGATCATAAGCATTGATTTAGGCCATGTGCATGTATAAATATGAGTTGTTGTGCAATGAAATGCAAGCCATTTACCTTGCCATTTTTGTGTGCCATTTTCCAGCCATCTTAGCATTTTCCAAAATCCTACCAGTGTTGCCTACTGGTGCTCATCTTGCATAAGGGTCTGCCTTCGTACCCAAGTGCCCTTTGTAAGCCAGTGTTGGGGTCATCAACCTCTAACACTCGTGGTTGTGTTGTGCTACTCTGATAACGAAGGCGTACTTAGTCGACACCCACATTGGCTAAGGCCGCACATTGGTTAGATTTTACCCTTAATCTCTGACCACGTGACAGGTGGTATCAGAGCCAAGGTCGGCTTGGCTCAAACGTGTGTTGCTACGTGCTCTTTGTTGGTCAGTCTGTTGGAGGACTTTGTTGGTGAAACTGGTTGGTTGCTTCATTGGTGAATTTCATGGGAGCACGGCTGGAAACCAGGGTGATGATGTTGTCACTGCCACTCAGGCTACAACCATCAAGTAGGCAAAGAGACAGTCCAGGAGGGACAAGGACAGGACTTCTTGCTCTCGAGCTAGCTTAGTGGACCAGCTCAGCTCGATTGAGGCGCAGTTGGAATATATTTCTCAAGCCACACTTGAGAACAGTTTGGTGTTAGACGATGTGGTTAGTCGTCTTCGAGGACTTGAGGCCAAGGATGGGACAATCTTGGTCGAACGTGTTGCTGATTTAGAAGAACGTGGGGAGAGTTTAGAAGGTCAGTTGCTTGGCACCCTCAACTCATTTGCCGACGACATCAGGCAAACTATTTACAGGTTTCGTGAGTCATTCACGACGAGCTTGGGAGAGCTCAAGGCCGAAGTTGACAGGGTCAAGGCCAATGTTACTGCCATCAGCCAAGGGGTAGGCATGGCAGTCATTTACGACAAGGGTACTACATCTTGCCACAGAGAAGGCAGCAAGGACAGGGGCACACTTCTGTCCCACAATGGTGAAGGCACACCTTCACGGAGGAAGGACACATCGTGTCCCTCGTACGAAAGGTACAGGCTGCTAGGACGTTGGAACGGGAAGGCCGGTGTGCAATGGCCCAAAGACGGAAACTGTTTCTTATGCGGGAACAAGGAACATTGGGTAGCAAGATGCCCACAGTGAGGCAAGCTAGCATCTCTCTTCCAACAGGAGGACAACGGGCAGTCCAAGGAAGAGGTGCGCATGGGTTCACTTCGGTTGCTCGAGCCAGTTGAAACCGAAGTACCGAAGGCGAAGGGGTCGCCGAAGGGTTCACTTTACGTCCCTATCACAATTAGGGGCCATGACTTGAAGGCATTGGTAGACATGGGTGCTACCAAAAATTTCATTGGCGAGGATGTTACCAAACGACTTGGCGTGCGAGTCAAACCAATAGGAGGCATGATTAAAGCAGCCAACACCAAGGCAATTCCAATCGTCGGTGTTGCTCAAGCAATGAGGACAGCGATTGGACCATGGCATGGTATTGTGGACTTCACAGTCGTTCCGCTCAATGACTATGATGTTGTGCTTGGTTTGGAATGACTTGATAATGTTCGAGCAATCATCGTCCCATTCGAGGATGCTATTGTGGTGACAGGAACCAACCCCCGGTGTGTCATCCTTATGACTCGAGAGGTGAAGGCAGGCACCAAGTCCCTCTGTGCCGTGCAGTTGGTCAAGGGATACCCGCAGGCAAAACGGCCGACTTAGGGAGACAGTTGCCCATTGTGCAAGCAAGGTCGTGCAGCACAGTCAGTGTGCTCATGTACAACACAGTCAGTGTGCTCGTGTATAGTACCTCAGCCGTCAAGGAGACAGAGCCTCGGCAACCCAAGCATGCACTTGCAGTCCGAGCAGCCAGCCCAACGGAAGGGCCAGTGTATGGGGAACCAACCTGAGGATGAAAGGAGACGAAGAACTGGCGCAACCAATGCTACTAGTTCATGTGGGGATCAACGAGTAGCCATAGCCCAGGCCACCTATTCGTGTGTGCAACGGCGTCGAGGGCGACGCCGTCTCCCAAGTTTGGTGGGAGAGGGTGAGACGACACGCATGTTTCGGTCACACGGATGCCCACGGCTTAGCAAAACTGTGCCATGAACAGTGCTGATGGTCCAGGTATAAGAATTGGCCCAAGGTAAACCAAGACCCTTCCCAGCGTTTGTGGAAGCTTCTAGAGCAGTGGAGATGGTTCAAGAAGCATTTGGCGGGGAATTCGAGGGAAGGAAGTAGAATTGACTCCGGAAGGTTCCAGAAAAATGGCTAAGGCATAGAAACTGCCCAGTCTGCCCAGGGTATCTGCCCAGTCTGCCCAGCAGGTGCACCAATGTTCCAGCATGGTACAGAATGGAGCCCAGCTATGGAGAACTCTAGAAATTCCGCCCAAACTTGAATTCAAATTTGTAGATAACTCTAGAAACTATACTTGTACATAGACATTTGTATGGTACAGATTGCAGCCACTTGGCATTGATCATAGGCATTGATTTAGGCCATGTACATGTATAAATATGAGTTGTTGTGCAATGAAATTCAAGACATTTACCTTGCCATTTTCGTGCGCCATTTTCTAGCCATCTTAGCATTTTCCAAACTCCTGCCAGTGTTGCCTATTGGTGCTCATCTTGCACAAGGGTCTGCCCTCGTACCCAAGCGCCCTTTGCAAGCCAGTGTTGGGGTCATCAACCTCTAACACTCGTGGTTGTGCTGTGATACTCTGATAACGCAGGCGTACTTAGTCAACACCAATGTTGGCTAAGGCCGCACGTTGGTTAGATTTTACCCTCAATCTTTGACCACGTGATAGTAGGCTTGCTTTGAGCATTCTAATTTCTTCAAAGTAACAGCGCCGAAGGCACGACCCGACTAGTTAAGGCCAGGAGTGCATCGCCGGCAGAAAGGACGAGATGGCCGGTGCACACCTGAGGCGGACCGGCCGACCCATCCCAAAGTCCAACTACGAGCTTTTTAACTGCAACAACTTAAATATATGCTATTGGAGATGAAATTACCGTGGCTGCTGGCACCAGACTTGCCCTCCAATGGATCCTCGTTGAGGGATTTAGATTGTACTCATTCCAATTACTAGACTCTTTGAGCCCAGTATTGTTATTTATTGTCACTACCTCCCCGTGTCAGGATTGTGTAATTTGCGCGCCCCTGCTGCCTTCCTTCGATGGGTAGCCGTTTCTCAGGCTCCTTTTACGGAATCGAACCATAATTCTTCGTCACCCGTCACTACCATGGTAGGCCACTATCCTACCATCGAAAGTGGATAGGGCAGAAATTTGAATGATGCGTGTCACGCCCCAATCCAACCTATAGAGGTTAGACTAGGGTGTGATCTAATCATTTACACTATTTCACATACTTAATCATTTGTTAAGATTTAACACTTAACGTTAGCCTAAAACTTCGAAAGATTTTTTACAAAATCGATAGCATAACGACTATATTTAGGACCTTTCGGTTTGACCTAAATTTCTAAATGCCTCAATATACCAATCATTAATTCAATTCCACTAAGAACTTATATTTGGTCATCAACCGATCTACCTACTAGTTTATCTTGAACGTCTTGTTTGATTAATAAGCTTAGCATGATGGCTATATCTCGTTTACTTGTCGATTCCTATGGCGCAAGTACCTGTTGATCTTTAGCTTACTATTGAATACCTAGGTGAAATTAGATAAACTTACATCATTTGATTTCTTCACCTAGTGATTAAGTTGCCTATGGCAGTTACTAAATCAAAACAGTAATAGCAACCCACAAGATCGTGTGTCGTCTAGTCATAGTCAGTACAAGACAAAATTAGACCCCAAATTACAACGGGGGTAATTTATAATCAACAATAAACAACATAAGAAATAGTCTTCAAAATAAACATAACATTTGCAAAATAGCCACAATCAAGCAAGGCACGTAAGACAAGCAATCACTCCAAAGAGTCATCAACAGGAACATTCTCCTCGGGTACCTATTCCTGATCTTCTTCACCTGTGATGATAAAAGAGGGTGAGTTCTTATGAACTCAGCGAGGGGGAACGAGAGATAATGTTTTGAAACTCTTTTCCGGTTAATTTCATGAAAATCCCTTTTTGAAAACATGTCACGTATTACAAATAATAAAGTGCACAAAGTATAAGAATCAAATTGAACAACAGATACAATTACCAATCATTTCAAGGATACGGTGAGCTTTTGCTCTCAAGTTCAATTGGTGAGCATTTGCTCTCGATATCATTTTCGATAACAATTGTTGTGGCCGGCTTCAATCATCCACTTATCGCTCCCAAGTGGGTGTACTCCTGATGTACCCCGAAATCCTACAACCCAACTCTCCGAGGGTGGAATGCCAAGCGAGAGAGGGAATTGGACCATGGTAGTCACAGGAGCACCGACAAGCCCTATGCCGCCCGGCGTTCGTGAAACGCTAACATGCCACAATGAAAGGTTGCAACCTTGTATACAATGTACATTTAAACCATTTAATGATTCACACTAGGAGGACAACAAAGTAGGTTGCCTTCGAGCAATTTCAAGATCACATATTGCCAAGTAAACGATCGAGGCATGCTTGACATGAAGTTTCACTTTGTAGAACACGTAGAGTCATATGAACATTAAACGGGCAGCCAAGTAACACATATAAATCAAGACATATAACTCATTTCAGGGTTCGGGTATCAAGTATTAACATTATACAAGCATGCAACGACATTTATACGAGACCGGATGCAAGAATAGCTCATTAGTCAAACATGCAATCATCGAAAATCACATTTAGAGCTATAAGGACAATTACGGTCAGCCTATTAGTCACATAGTTTAACACATTTAACCATAAGTTTATTTCTTATCAAATAGTCATAAGCGTTAGGACCTCAATTCTGTGCTTAAACATGCGATTAAGCAAACCATTCATCAATTAATGATCCCAAGCCATACATCAATCAAATTAAACAACCTCAACCAACCACAACAGTCCATACCACATCTACGTGTTACAATTCCAAGCATTCAATACCTCAAGGAAGGTCTCAACATGATTCTAAGCATATCACTAAACAAAAACCTCACTGCAATGGTCTGTTTTCTTACATTCGATTAGACAAGCAAATAATCTCCAATTTCAGTGAACAAAATTTCAAATTGAATCTTAATGAGTGATTTAAATCTAGGAACAAACCTCGTATCATTTGGAGTTCGGACTTAGGAGTTATGGCCAAAGCCGTGAGACTACGCAAAACTGTCCAGTTTTAGACACATTACGATTTTTTCCAATGTTGAGGGTCTTAGAGTCAGAATTGGCTTTGGTCTAAAAAATATGTTCAGAACTGCAAAATCTAGCAATCTACCAATTTTAATGCATTTATATTAACATTTACTAGGTCAAAAACACTTTGTTCTACATAGTCAGTAATCTGCCCGAAACCTATTTCATTTTTCCAATTTTTCCAAATTTAGACACCTCACGATGTTTGACCATTTTGGAGGCCTTAGAGTCAAAATTGGCCGTGGCCTATTTCTACAAAACATGTCATGAACTGACAAAAATAGTGGCCTACCAATTTTTATGCATTTTTATCAAGTTTTACTAAGCCAAATGCACTTCGTACTACAAGATCAGAAAACTGCCAGCAAAAACGTTTTTACCTATCTTCAAGTTCTAGCCATTATCATGTCATGCATGAGAAGATAAGCTCATATACACACATATACAATAATTACAAAGGTAAAGCTAGCCATATGAAAGCATGCATGTGAGTTTTGAAAGCTTTTAAAAGAGTTTAACCCTCACCTTAGCCTATTGATGGTTAAAGATGCACGAATGCTCTTCAAAATGCACAAAGGGAGCTTCTTCCTTTCTTGGGCTGCTATGGCCGAGCTTGAGTGATATGGAGAGCAATGTTTTCAGCTTTGGATGTTCAAGAGAAGGTCATAGCCGAGAGGGAGAGAGAATGAGGGAGTTGAGAGAGTCTTGAGAGGAAAATGAGGTTGAAGATGCTTTGAGGATGTTTTTGAGTGCATGTGTCGGCCTTGGACGCTTCAAAATCTGAAATTGTGTCATCTTTTGAGCATTTTTAATTGTGAAGGATGGGCATGGTGTGTAGGCCGAGAATGGTATGCTTGGTAGGGTGCTTTGGTTTCATTTTTTATGCATTGTGTCATAGGTTTGTCTAGGCTTAATTTAATTGTGCAATGTTTGACCAAGTGCAAGGTATGGTCAGCCAAGGCATGTGAAATTCTGAATTTTTTGTTTGTTTAAGACTTATTTTATTGTAAGTTAAATTGTGGTATTTGAGGTGCATGGATTTTGCAAAAGGAATAAAGAATGTTTAGTGTTTAGTGTTTTGTCTTTTAGTGCATTGACTTAGGATTAAAATATTAGTTAGTGGAGTTGTAGGATTATTTAATAGTCTAGTGCTTTGTGTAGGATGCTTTATTGATTAGTGTGCGGGCACGCTTTCCTAGGTCTAGGCCACGTACTACGAGGTAAGTCACGAACTACGAGACAAATGCACATATTCCAAATAAATGCACTCAACCTTAAATGAATGCACGTAAATCAATGCAAGGCACGTAAATCAAGACACGACTCTTAAACCTAGGTTAGGGCACGCAATTCAAGGTCAGTGCACCCAAATCGAGGTATCATACGTAAATCGAAGTTAGGGCACGTAAGTCGAGGATTAGGGCACATAATTCTATGTCAAGGCACGTATGACATTATGCACAAAAACCAAGATAGGGCACGTAATCCAAGGTTAGTCATATAATTATGGGTCAAAGGCACGCAAATCGAGACAAGACATGTTATTTGGGGTCGGGCTTCACAATGCGTCACCGGCACGAGGGCCGTGCGATCCGTCAAGTTATCATGAATCATCGCAGTAACAGGAAGAGCCCGCGTCGACATTTTATCTAATAAATGCATCCCTTCCAGAAGTCGGGGTTTGTTGCACGTATTAGCTCTAGAATTATTATGGTTATCTGAGTAGTAGATACCATCAAACAAACCATAACTGATTTAATGAGCCATTCGTAGTTTCACAGTCTGAATTAGTTCATACTTACACATGCATGGCTTAATCTTTGAGACAAGCATATGACTACTGGTAGGATCAACCATGTAGCATTCCTCACTGACACCGGCATCGCACGAGGCACATCATCCCCTAAGGGTCGATGGCTCGAGACGAGCACACGACCGCCGTACGTGATTAGCGACGAACGTTGATTTCGGCCAAAGAGAGGCCAAGGACCCCATACCGTCATGGTGTACCGCATCCGAGAGATCGAGCGACTCCCCACGGGCCACGTGTGCCGCACTTGTTGGAGTGAGCAGCGTGGAACACGGGACGTGCTTAGGGGTTCGCCCCACGTCGTCCACGGAGGCAAATGCAAGGCAAAAGATGGACGATGTGAGTTTAGACTGCCTTCTTTGTAGGTACGCAACATAGGAAATTGACCTAAATACCGAGGCAACGTAAGGACTTGGCCCGCGAATGAAGAGGCAAGTAGGGGCGGATATTGCTGCTCAAGCAGGAATCCAAATGACCCATACAAGCCGACCACCACTGATGCACTATCACGTTTACTATGCCCAGACCACCAAGCTGGTAACCGCCCCACCATCTAGGCAAATGAAGCCCTTCAGGCAAATGAAGCGCTTCAGGCAAACGAAACCGGTGAGATGGCCCGAGCATGCACCGCTAGGCACAAAGAATTTCTGAGGGACACGGGACAGGAACGGCACGAGGTGCATGACCAAGCCGCACGTCGCAAGCTTAAGGGCCTACATTGTGCTGCTCGACCATGCACTGATTGCACGCAACTGAGGTACCAACTGAAAGCGGACTTCCTGCCCACACGGTGCTTGGATTGCCACGACACTAGACCACGTCCATCGCATTATGTGTGACGCCCGAGAATTAGCCATACATTGACTTACTGTTGCATTCATTATTTGCGTATTTCCTTCTGTGCTTTGTTAACCATCTTATGTAGTCACTATTCATCCCATTTTTAAACTTCATTCTATTAGTGAATTAACATTTTTATTAAATCATAATAACTGTTAAAGTAGAGGGAAAAATGTGTAATTGAGCTAGAAGCGATAGGAGAGCTCGTTTAGAAAATGACTTTAGTAGTTCAATGAATAGTGTTACGTAACTAACTTAGAGTTTTAATTAACTAGCACACATGCTTCACTTTAGGCTCGTTTTAAGCTTACTACGCGCATTATAAGTGACCTTTTAAATACCCAAACTTGACCCCACCCAACTATGTACCCTATATTACCCACCTTAGCTCATAACTAGCAAAGAACAAAACAAAAAAATGCTAAAAAACATTGTGCAAGGCCGAGAGCAGCTAGGACGAGGAGAAATTTGATTTTTGCTCTTCAACTCTCCAATTCAAGCCAAGCCAAGCCTTGAGCAAATAGTGTAGGGTGTTTGCAAGCTTCCTAGTTGCTCCTACGCGTACTGGTGAGGGATTTTACGGCTTATTTTCGCATTTCTAAATAGTTGTCATTTTCTTGATTTGTTGAAAATGTGATCAAATGCTATTGTATTAGTTATCTATGCTATTATACCATGTATATGAATGCTAGAGAACACATTTGAGCCATTGTTTCGCAATTTAAACGGTTGGAATCGATAGTTTAATTCATGAGGTGAATAGTGACGTTTTTTCTAGGGTTTTGTGTAATTGCTCGAATTAGATTAATTCAACGCTCCTAATAGAAGCCTTAGGTGCTAATGAAGGTAGTCTAATAGCCCCGTGCACTTACATTGCTCTAGAATCGCATAAAATGTAAAAATAGTCAACTTTAATAAAGGACTTTCGAGGTTAATACGAATCTGGGTGAATTCGGGCTTCAATTCTAGTATCCTTAGGCTACCTAGGTGCTATAGAAGCCTTGATATCCCTTGTTTGAAGCCCGGACAATGTATGTGTAGTTTAAAGCCATAAGAGGGAATTTGGGGCTTTTGGGGTAATCGCGGGCATTTGAATGAGTTAGAGGGTTGAGAGGGTACCTTGAGGGATAGTTAGAAGGTTGGGAGAGTTTCCTTTGAAAATGGAATCATTAACCTTGGTTTGGAAGAAAAATAGTTTGAAAAACAAAGGGGTTTAGGTGCAATTTCGGTTGACTCACACTTCTAAACCCATGGCTACACTCCTTAAGTGTTTATATGTGGTTTCAAGTTGATTTGGAGCTTTTGGTATGATTCTATATTTATTTTGTATATGTTCCTTTGTAAACTGCTTATTATCTTCTATAATTGCTTCTATTCTAAATGCATCGAGGTCAACCTACTTTGTTGATCCTCCTATGTGTTAATGCTTATATTATTTCTATTAACTTGCCATTTTTAAGTGCATTGCATAGTGGTTGCGCAACCATAGTGTCAGGGGCGGATGTGTTGAATATCGGCTGGGCGGCAGAGGGCTTGCCGATGGATATTCAAACTCCGTGCCCTAGTTCCTCATTCGCCTGGTCCGGAGATTGCCAGGGGATGTTGGGTTGTAGGATTATTGGGGTACATCCGGAGTACACCCACTGGAGTGTTTGGGGATTATGCCGGCTTATCGTGATCATGCTCGTGGTTCGTGGATCGTGAATGAAGACCAGTGAAGATTGGTGTATAGGGGATTGTGTGAAATGTATCCTTTTAAATGTGTGGTTACTTATGTTATCATTGCTTCTTAAATTGTCTAAGTGATATTGTTGTATAACTGTATTATCTGTTGCATTGCACGCCCCGGGACTATATCCCTCACTGGGCAACAGTGGTTGCTCATACCTCGCTAACATGTTTCAGGTGGCACAGTTGGTAGAGTTGCCTTAGCTGCTGTGTGATATTTGTCTGAGGCGGATGTGCTTTCTAGTTGCTATGTGAAGAATTTGTTGTTCTATGTATAATCTATTTTGGGGCCTTAAAGCTCATGTATGTATTTGAGTAATATGTAAGCTGGAAGTCTGATAATGTAGTAGCAGTGGTAATTCTATGGCTTGTAATAACTTATATTTCTATTTCTAGTTGCTTTGCATGCTTGGGAGTGAATGGCTTAGTGTAGAATGTTTTATCTCTAAGTATGTTTTAATGTTATCCTAGAATGGCATGGTTATTAGACTATATTATAAACAAGTTACTTGCATGCTTGTGTGGTTTTGGAACTGTTGTTTGCTTCAAGGTTCGGATGGCCTTGAATCTTTAAATATTTAGCCATGAAAAGTTTGTTTACCTTGTAGTTACCTTATTTGAGAGTTTACAGGTTTTCAGAATGTCCATAGTACAGGGGAAACTCTGTCCGTTTTTTTTTCCTAAAATTTTGTGACCGGGTTTGGTATTGGGTTGAGAATAGCATGGTTATTAGAGCCTCCGGTCTCGTGAGGGATCGGGGCGTTACATTATGACTCAACGAGGACCATGGCGTTGTGTGCTAGGTGATTTGCGCATCACGCAGGCCAGTGGGAACACACCGTGGGACAGCTTCGAGGCAGCACGGTGCTTGGATCGCCACAACATTGAAGCTCTAGCCATCGTCTCATCCCAACGCTCGCGTCGTCACTTAACGAAAGCCAAGGCTGTGTGCTAAGCGATTCGCGCATCGCCTAGTCCCCCACTGTCCCACTATATGCACCCACATGCACGGAATGGGACAAGCAAACTTCTTGCCCACGCGGTGCTTGGATCGCCATAACACTAGACCACGTCCATCGCATTACAACTCAGCGAGGACCATGGCATCATGTGCTAGGCGATTCGCACATCGCGCAGGCCCATAGGAATACACCACGGGACAGCTTCGAGGCAGCACGGTGCTTGGATCACCACGACATTGAAACATCAGCAATCGTCTTATCGCAACGCTCGCGTCGTTGCTTAATGAAAGCCAATGCCAAATGTGCTAGGCGATTCGCGCATCACGCATGCCCCCCACTGTCACCCTGTATGCACCCGTATGCACAGAACAATACAAGCAAACTACCTTCTTGCCCATGTAGTGCTCGAATCACCGCGACACTAGACCACGTCCGTCGCATTACGACTCAGTGAGGACCATGGCGTCGTGTGCTAGGCAATTCACGCATCGTACAGGCCCGTCGGAACCAACTGGGGGACGGCTTCAAGGCCGCATGGTACTTGGATCACGACGACATTGAAGCATCAACAATCGTCTCATCACAACGCTTGCGTCGTTGCTTAACGAAAGCCAATACCACATGTACTAGGTGATTCGTGCATCACGCATGCCTCCCCATTGTCCCCCTGTATGCACCCGTATGCACGGAACAGGACAAGCAAACTACCTTCCTACCCATGCGGTGCTTAGATCTCCATGACACTAGACCATGTCCATCGCGTTACGACTCAACGAGGACCATGGCATCGTGTGCTAGGTGATTCGTGAATCACACAGGCCCGTTGGAACCAACCGGGGGACGACTTCAAGGCCGCATGGTGCTTGGATCGCCACGACATTGAAGCATTAGCAATCATCTCATCGCAATGCTCGCGTTATTGCTTAACGAAAGCCAATGCCACATGTGTGAGCGGATTCACGCATCACGCATGCCCCCCACCGTCCCCCTGTATGCACCCGTATGCATAGAATGGGACAAGCAAACTACCTTCCTGCCCACGCGGTGCTTGGATCGCCACGACACTAGACCACGTCCGTCGCATTACGACTAAGTGAGAACCATGGTGTCGTGTGTTAGGCGATTTGTGCATCGTACAGGCATGTCAGAACCCACCGGGGGACAACTTCAAGGCCGCATGGTGCTTGGATCGCCACGACATTGAAACATCAGCAATCGTCTCATTACAACGCTTCCGTCGTTGCTTAATGAAAGCCAATGCCACGTGTGGTAGGCGATTAGCGCATCACGCTTGCCCCCACTATCCCCCAAGAGCCACCAAAGCCCATGGCCGCACGTATCCACTCGGCAACGGCCATGGCTTCGTGTGCTGGGAGATTCACGCATCACGCAATCCCAAGGACACGTTGAGGGACGGGAATGTCCCCCAACGTGTACCTAGCCGACGACATGGGGATGGATAGTTTTGTCCTTGGGCAACCACTTGCCCCCTCATTAGGCATCCCAATGACATCGATCGTGTTGTGTCACCAAGATGGATAATGAGGGGCTAGGGAAGCCACCACGTTCCTCATTAGCCATCCTGGTGACGTGCCGAGGGACATGCCGGGGGATGCAGGGTGGGGATGGCATGGCCCTAACGCACGGGTATGCAATGCAATACCTCGGCGTGATTCACTTGGTAGGCATTCCCACCCACAATGTAGCCCACGATATAGCCCACAATGTGCCACGAAGTGCCCATAACATCCCCCCGCATGGACCTCGACCTGGGGGCTTGACACCACATACCCCCTATAGTACATTTAGATGCAAAAACCCAAGTGACAACAGTAGCGTACATTTGGCAGAGATTCATAATGGGTGATTTACACTATAAAAGGCCCCATATGGCATGATCTTCGTACCCAACTTGATCCTTACTGATAGCATATGATATCCAAATGCTTCAAAATTATTTTTTTCAAAAAAATATTTTTTAATATTTAATAATTGTGAAAAATAGAGAAAAATATGAAAAAATAGTAGAAAATCCAGAAAAATTTATATTAATTCATACATTAATTTGTTAAATATATTCAAAATAAAAATTTTCGAAAAATTAATTTTTCATATTTAAAAATTACGAAAAATAGGAAAAAATCAGAAAAAATACTAGAAAATTCAGGAAAATTGACATTAATTCATAAATTAATTTGTTTACAAGATATTTGGTGTTAAATTTTTTTTTTGGATGGATTGGGAAACCGATTAATCTATTTCGCCGCACAAATGTGATGAACGATTTGTCAGACAAGGCAAAGGTTAAGACTACTTCATATATTCGGAAACCACTTGTAAAAGGATATCAATGTCCACATTCGTGTCATAATACATTCTGCATGCCCAATACCCCCGAATACTTAACATTGCCCGTCGTGCCCAACGTCCCCTAAAGTGCCAAAGCCATCCCCCAGCATCCTCTACCGTCCCCCAAGCGTACACCCTTAGTGCCCTAGCTATGCCCCAACAGCGCCCTAACAACGCCCTTTGAGCGCCCTGCGCGCACCACTTGCACACACTATCGTGCGGCACAGGCGCCCGATGCACGCACATTCGTGTCGCATGCGGACCACATGTGGGCACTATTGTGCGGCATGCGCCCCCGATGCGCACACCATCGTGCGGCATGGGCGCCTCATGCGCGTACCTTCGAGCGACATGCGGGCCATATGCGCGCACAATCGTCCGACATGTGCGTCCGATGTCTGTAACATCGTGCAGTATGGGCGCCCCATGCACGCACCTTCATGCGGAATGGGCGCCCAATGCGCACACCATTGTACGGCATGCGCGCCCGATACGCACACCATCGTGCGGCATGGGCGCCCCATGCGCGCACCATCATACAGCATGGGTGCCCTATGCGCGCACATTCGTGCGGCATACGGGCACCATCGTGCTACATGGGTGCCCCAAGGGCGCACCTTCGTGTGGCATGCGGGCCACATGCTCTCACCATCGTGCAGCATGCGTGCCCCATACGCACACCATTAAGCGTCATAGGTGCCCCATGCGCGCACCTTCATGCGGCATGCTCGCACCTTCGTG
>CM075779.1:50997979-51000479 GCA_037974665.1 Ehretia macrophylla
GACGCAGGGCAAAAGATGGACAATATGACTTTAGATTGCCTTCTTTGTAGGCACACAACGTAGGAAACTGACCTACCGACCGAGGCAATATATGCACTCAGCCCGCGAATGAAGAGGCAAGCAGGGGCGGACGTTGCAGCTCAAGCAGGGATCCAACTGACCTATACAAGCCTACTACCACTCACGCGCTATCACGTTCGCTATGCCCAGACCACCAGGCCGGTAACCGCCCCATCGTCTAGGCAAACAAAGCCCTTCAGGCAAACGGAACCGGCGAGATGGCCTGAGCACGTACTGCTAGGCACGAAGAATTTTTTAGGGACACGGGACGGGAACGGCACGAGGTGCATGGCCAGGCTGCACGTAGCAAGCTTAAGGGCCTACTTCGTGGTGCACGACCATGCACCGATTGCACATAACTGAGGTACCAACCGAAAGCGGACTTTCTGCCCACGCGGTGCTTGGATCGCCACAACACTAGACCACGCCTGTCACATTACTACTAAGCGAGGACCATGGTGTCGTGTGCTAGGCAATTCGCGCATCGCGCAGGCCAGTGGGAACCCACCGTGTGACGACTTCGAGGCAGCACGGTGCTTGGATCGCCATAACATTGAAGCTCTAGCCATCGTCTTATCGCAACGCTCGCGTCGTCACTTAACGAAAGCCAAGGCCATGTGCTAGGTGATTCGCGCATCGTGCAGTCCCCCACCGTCCCTCTATATGCACCCACATGCACGGAACGGGACAAGCAAACTTCCTGCCCATGTGGTGCTTGGATCGCCATGACACTAGACCACGTCCGTCATATTACAACTCAGCGAGGACCATGGCATCGTGTGCTAGGCGATTCGCACATTGCGCAGGCCCATAGGAACACACCGCGAGATGGCTTCGAGTCAGCACGGTGCTTAGATCAACATGAAATTGAAACATGATCAATCGTCTCATCGCAACGTTCGCATCGTTGCTTAACAAAAGCCAATGCCACATGTGCCAGGTGATTCGCGCATCTCGCATGCCCCCCACCGTCCCTCTGTATGCACCCGTATGCACAGAACGGGACAAGCAAACTACATTATTGCCCATGCAGTGCTTGAATCACCGAGACACTAAACCACGTCCGTCGCATTACGACTCAGCGAGGACCATGGCGTCGTGTGCTAAGTAATTCGTGCATCGTACAGGTCCATCGGAACCAACTGGGGGACGACTTCAAGGCCACATGGTGCTTGGATCACCACGACATTGAAGCATCAACAATCGTCTCATCACAACGCTCGCGTCGTTGCTTAACGAAGGCTAATACCACATGTGCTAGGCGATTCGCGCATCACGTATGCCCTCCCACCAAACCCCTGTATGCCCCCGTATGCATAGATGGGACAAGCAAACTACTTTCCTGCCCACGCGGTGCTTGGATCGCCACGACACTAGACCACGTCCATCGTGTTACGACTCAGTGAGGACCATGGCGTTGTGTGCTAGGCGATTCGCGTATCGTACAGGCCCGTCGGAACCAACCGGGGGACAACTTCAAGGCCGCATGGTGCTTGGATCGCCACGACATTGAAGCATTAGCAATCGTCTCATCGTAATGCTCACGTCATTGTTAAACGAAAGCCAATGCCACATGTGCGAAGCGATTCGCGCATCACGCATGCCCCCCACCGTCCCCTTGTATGAACCCGTATGCATAGAACGGGACAAGCAAACTACCTTTCTGCCCACGCGGTGCTTGGATCGCCACGACACTAGACCACGTCCGTCGCATTACGACTCAGCGAAGACCATAGCGTCGTGTGCTAGGCAATTCACGCATCGCACAGGCATGTCAGAACCCACCGGGGGACAGCTTCAAGGCCGCATGGTACTTGGATCGCCACGACATTGAAGCATTAGCAATCGTCTCATCACAACGATCGCGTCGTTGCTTAATGAAAGCCAATGCCACGTGTGCTAGGCGATTTGCACATCACGCTTGCCCCCACTGTCCCCCAAGAGCCACCAAAGCCCATGGCTGCACGCATCTACTCGGCAACGGCCATGGCTTCGTGTGCTAGGAGATTCGCCCATCATGCAGGCCCAAGGACACGTCGAGGGATGGGAATGTCCCCCAACGTGTACCTAGTCGAAGACATGGGGATAGATAGTTTTGTGCTTGGGCAACCACTCGCCCCCTCATTAGCCATCCCAACGACGACGATGGTGTTGCGGCACCAAGATGGTTAATGAGGGGCTAGGGAAGCCACCACGTTCCTCATTCGCCATCCTGGTGCCGCGCCGAGGGACATGCCGAGGGACGTGGGGTGGGGGTGGCACGACCCTAACGCACGGGTATGCAATGCAATACCTCGGCATGATTCACTCGGTAGGCATTCCCACCCACAATATAGCCCACGATATAGCCCACAATGTGCCACGAAGTGCCTATAACATCCCCCCGCATGGACCTCGACCTGGGGGCTTGACACCACATACCCCCTATAGTACATTTAGA
>CM075779.1:51007979-51015479 GCA_037974665.1 Ehretia macrophylla
CAAAGAAAAGGAAAAAATAGAGGAATCCGCGAGAGACGAAAAAGGGAGAGCTACGGCGCAATAGGAAAAAAGAAAACAGAGAGGAGCGGCGCAACAGAAAAAAAAAAGAAGAGAAAAAAAGGCAGAAGCTTCAACAGACGAGGAAAAAATAGCAGCAAGTTTAATTCGATTTCTCTCGTTAGTTCTTTATTATTCAACTTTTCTATCAAGTTTTATTATTTAATTGAGATTGAGATTAATTCGTTTTGACATATATAAATAATTTTATGGGGAAGTTTATAATAATTTCTTTTCATAATTTTGATTTAAATTTGTTAAACATGCCTAGCTAAATTATTGTTTAGGGTAGGATTACTATGTAATAGTTTAATTTTATGGTCTTGAACTTGGTTTGAATGTTTTGATGCGAGTTTTATATATTTGATTTACGTGCCTTATTATTTTTTTCCTATTAATTCATTATGCTTGTAGCTAGTGTTTTATAAGAATTCATACAATAGATCGAATATATAAATTGAGCTTTATTGCAAAAACTATA
Organism: Ehretia macrophylla; assembly: GCA_037974665.1. Lineage (NCBI taxonomy): Eukaryota > Viridiplantae > Streptophyta > Magnoliopsida > Boraginales > Ehretiaceae > Ehretia > Ehretia macrophylla. Next base: position 51,008,518 of record CM075779.1, read on the forward strand.
GGTTGTACCGTATTTTTCTACACTTAATTAATTAACTTTGAGCCTAGGATTTTAGGACAAATCTATACTCCGGCTAGATAAGGGATTTGGAGATAGCGTTGCACCTCTATACTAGGTCTAACCCGTTAATTAGTTAACTTTATGTGATTATTTAATTAATTAGGCTTGTAGTCTAATTTTGCATCAAAATAGAAAATCCTAAGTTCGAGCCTAGAATTCAACTTCGCATAGGAATCCGATCCCTAAACCTTTACCAATTGTGATCAAACCTCACTTTTAGCTCTCATATTTAATTTTAGTTTTCGCATTTAATTTTATTTTTAGTTAACTTTCATTCAAATCACTCAATTTACAATTTAATTTAGTTTAATCACTTAGGCACTTTACTCATACTTTTCTACAAACTTTCAAATTGCCTCCCTGAGGATTCGACCTCGCACTAGCACACTACACTACAATCACTCGTGCACTTGCGAGTTAAAACTTGGCTTAGAATTAACCTTGATTTTACCCTAAGCTAAGCACCCATCAAGTTTTTGGCGCCGTTGCCGGGGAGGCATGGTATTGTTTTTGGACTAGTATAGTATTTCGTTTAAGTATTAGTTTTTAGTTCATTAGTTATTTTGGAAAAAAAAAACTATTTTTCTTGTTTTGCTTTATTATTTTTAGATTGTCTTATTAGTTGTTTAGTTTAAATAATTATCTTGAATTCTTTATTTGCTTTCTGTATTATTTTAGTAATTTTATTACTTTTTATTCATTCAATATTTCATTTATTTTATTGATTCATTATTTATTTATCTATTTCCTAGTTAGTTATTTTAATTAAATAGTTTATTTCTAGTTTTAGGATTTTATTGCAATTTAGTTAGTTTCCCATTAGTTTGGCTTTTTGTGTATGCTTGGACGTCGTTCTTTAGGATTGCCTTTAGAACCCTTTGACCCCAAGCCACAAAGAATCCCACACCATAGGAATCAGAAGGTCTTAACTACAATCATGGCAGAGCATGAAGGAAATCTAAATGTGCCTCAAAATGCTAATGATCCTCAAATTCCCCAACTTCCAATTGTCTCCAATAATCCTGATCCTGATAATATACCTCTTAGGCAGCATTTTCTTCGGACCACATATTAGCCGAATATTGCTATCCGACAACCTACCATCCATAATGTGGACTTTGACATGAAACCTGGTACGATAGCAATACTTCCATCATTTTACGGGAAAAGCAATGAAAATCCACATGTGCATATTCGTGATTTTCTTGAGATATGTAGCACTGTGCATGTTTCAAATGTTATTCAAGAAAATATCCGATTGCGTTTCTTCCCACTTTCTCTTAAGGACAAAGCTAAAGAATGGCTTCATTCCCTTGAAGAGGGAACCATTACTTCTTGGGAAGAACTGTTGACTCAATTTCTGTTTAGAATTTTTTCGATGGCCCAGAACTCATCTCTTCAAGAGAACATCATGACTTTTTCCCAGTCCGATTTAGAGTCATTTCATGAAACTTGGGATAGGTTTAATGGACTCATTCATCACTGCCCACACCATGGGTTCGATAGACCTAGGTTGCTTCAGTATTTCTATAAAAGGTTGACACCACAACAGAAAATGATGGTGAATTCAATAAGTAATGGAGGGTTTTATAACCTCACCCTAAATGAGGCATGGGCCCGACTAGATAGTATTGCCAAAGACTCATTTCAAGACTCAACAATGGATAGAATGGGTAAGCCCACTTCTAGGAGGACACTATATGTGGTGAGCACAAATGGGGACTTAAAACTCACAAGTGGCAGCTTTGACCAAGAAATTTGATCAGTTTATATCTTTAGGGTCTACTTCTTCACCTGTCCTACCTAATGTTCAATGTTGTGCCTTATGTTCTACAGTGGACCACCCCACACTAGGGTGTCCTCTTGCCTCTCAGTTCACTGAATTTATTCAGGAACAGGTTTGTGCTGCCCAGGGTTATTCTCGCAATTACAATCCATATTCGAATACATATAATCCTGGTTGGCGAGATCATCCAGCTTTCTCATGGCGTCAAGGAAATCATGACCCTTCATTTTCGCAGGCTCAAGTACAAAAGCCTCAATCTAATCCTCCTAGATATTACCATGTGTCTAATGGGCCTCACTTTAAACCGCAACCAGGGAATCAATTTCAGCCTAGCCCTCCTCTTCCTCCTAACAAGCCTGATGATAAGTTTGACAAGTTATTTCAAGTAATTCATGTTCAGCAACAATCTATTGCTAAGTTAAAAACTCAAGTTGGGCAACTGGCCCAACAAATTACTAGGAGGGATGAGGGTAAGCTCCCTGCTCAGACTGTAGAGAATCCACGTGGCCAATGTAGCAATGTCCACAATGAGACCACCCATAAGCAAGCCAAAGCTGTTATCACCCTTCGGAGTGGTTACCAGTTAGATAATCAGGTAGATGAGTCTAATTGAGCAAAGAGAGTGAGTGACAAGAGTAGGGATACTAAGGAGGTTGAGGAAAAGGTTGAGAGAGTAGGAAGTGAGTTGGGAGATGAGATAGAGAATAGTAGAGAAAACACTATTCCTTCACAGAAAGATGAGAAGCAGGTTGTAGATCACAGTGATGATAGTCCTCCTAGGGTGCCTTATCTTACTGCTTTAGAGCGACCTAGGAAAGATGATAAGCAGTCTCGGGTATTAGACCACTTGAAGAATATCAAGATAAACCTGCCTCTTATTGAAGTTATCCAGCAGATACCGGCTTATGCCAAGTTCTTCAAAGACTTGTGCATTAGGAAGAGGCAATCCACCCACATTCCAAAGAAGGTGAGGCTCACAGAGAAAGTGAGTAGCATATACACTAGGGGCCTTCCACCCAAGTTTAATGACCCCGGAGCCTTCACCATTCCTTGCATCATTCAAGATCAACAGGTGGATCATGCCCTTCTTAACTTAGGGTCTAGCGTGAATCTCATTCCATTTGCAATATATGAGCGTTTAGGTTTGGGGGAGTTGACTCCCACAAATGTTACACTTCAGTTGGCAGATCAATCTGAGAGACGACCTAGAGGGATAATTGAGGATGTCTTAGTTAGAGTTGGTGAATTTCTTTTCCCAGTTGACTTCATTGTCTTAGACATGGACTCAGGACTAGACACTAGGCATGCGACACCATTTCTTCTAGGGTGACCTTTTCTGGCCACAGTTGATGCGGTGATATATTGTGGGAAAGGGATGATTGAGTTAACCTTTGGTAATATGAGAGTTAAGGTAAGGGTCGCAGATGCGGCTAATCAAGTAAGTAGACATTCTGAGGATGAGTGCTTCATGGTTGATATCATTGACCCTTGTATTGAGGAACACGCCCATTCGATGTTGACTGCCGATGATGAGCTCGCAGAGCTTGAGGCAATCTTAACTCAATTTGACTCTGATTGATTTGTGAAAGAGCTAGTAGCTTCTACTTCTGTCGTGTCTGATCCTAACCTTGACAAGGCTAATGATAGTCGTAGCTCCCTTCCATCCAAAGTTTGTCCTGATCCTCTTCCGGTTGAGTCTTTTCCAACTTTAGAGCTTAAACCTTTACCTGCATATCTTAAATATGTGTATTTAGGACCTAATGACACCCTCCCAGTAATTATCTCATTAGACCTGACCACTGAGCATGAGGAGAGATTGTTAGGAGTCCTTCGTGATCATCAAAAGGCCATAGGGTGGACCATTTATGACTTACGAGGTACAGACCCTTCGTTGTGTATGCATCGGATTCACTTAGAAGATGGTGCTACTCCTTCCCGCGAGATGCAAAGGAGGCTGAACCCAAACATGAGTGAGGTTGTTTATAAAGAAGTCATTAAACTGCTTGATGCGCGTATCATTTACCCGATTTTTGATAGTTCATGGGTCAGTCCGGTGCAGGTGGTACCGAAGAAGTTTGGGATCACAGTAGTCCCTAATGGTAAGGGTGATTTTATTCCTACACGCACCACTACTGGTTGGCGTGTATGTATTGACTATAGAAAACATAATGCCAAGACCTGGAAAGACTACTTCCCGTTACCCTTTCTTGACCAGATATTAGATAGAGTAGCCGGACAGGGCTACTACTGCTTCTTAGATGGGTATTCCGGGTATAATCAGATCCCAGTCTTCCCCGAGGATCAAGAAAAGACCACATTCACTTGTCCATATGGGACCTTTGCCTATCGTCGTATGCCTTTCGGTTTATGCAATGCACCAGCGACCTTTCAAAGGTGTATGATAGCCATTTTTTATGATATGATTGAGAAGTTTCTAGAGGTATTTATGGATGATTTTTCAGTTTTTGGAGCTACATTTGATGAGTGTCTCACACACCTTTCCCTAGTGCTAGAGCGTTGTGTTAAGATGAATTTGGTGCTTAGTTGGGAGAAAAGTCACTTCATGGTTAGACGGGGGATAGTACTTGGTCATGTTGTATCTCAGGATGGTATCCATGTAGACCCAGCCAAGGTTGAGTTGATAGAGAAACTCCCAGCACCAAAAAGGGTACGTGACATTAGATCATTCCTTGGTCATGTCGGTTTCTACCGGCGTTTCATCAAGGACTTTAGCCACATTGCTCGACCCCTCTCCAGCCTCCTAGCACATGATACTCCATTTTATTTTGATGACGAGTGTGCCAAGGCATTTGAGAAGCTGAAGTCTTTACTGTCCTCCGCACCTATCATCCAGCCTCCCGATTATAGCCTCTCTTTTAAGATTATGTGTGATGCATCCGACTACGCAGTGGGGGCTGTTTTGGGACAGCGTAGGGATAAGTTTCCATGTGTGATCTACTACGTTAGCAAGACCTTAGATGATGCTCAAAAGAATTACACTACCACAAAAAAGGAATTGCTAGCTGTAGTTTTCTCTCTTGATAAGTTTAGATCATACATCGTAGGGTCGAAGGTGATAGTCTACACAGATCATGCTGCCTTGCGTTACTTACTTGCTAAACGGGATGCTAAGCACTGTCTGATTCGGTGGTTACTATTACTTCAGGAATTTGACTTGGATATTAGAGATAAAAAAGGGAGTGAGAATTCTGTTGCTGACCATTTGTCGCGTTTAGTCCTTGGGTCTCCCACCGACTTCCTTCCTTTTAATGATAGATTCCCTGATGAGCAACTCTTTGCTGTCTCACATAGGATCCCCTAGTATGCCCATTTTGTTAATTATTTGGCAGTGAGAGAGTTGCCTGCTCACTAGGGGCGGGGAGAGAAGGATCGTTTCATGGCTAGAGTGAAACATTTTATTTGGGAGGATCCCTATCTTTTTAAGGTGTGTACTGATCAGGTTATCCGACGATGTGTGCCAAAAGAGGAGTTTGATAGCATCCTTAGCTTTTGTCATGGGGAGGCATGTTGTGGCCATTTTGGAGGAAAGAGGACAGTTGCTAAAGTCCTCCAATATGGGTTCTTTTGGCCCACTCTATTCAGAGATGCCCAACAATTCTGTAAGAAATGTCATCGATGTCAACAGTTTGGGTCTATCTCTAGGAGAGACATGATGCCCTTATCACCCATTTTAGTTTGTGAGATATTTGATGTGTGGGGTATTAATTTCATGGGGCCTTTTCCTCCTTCGTATGGGTACACTTATATTCTTGTGGCCGTGGACTATGTGTCCAAGTGGGTAGAGGCGGTGGCAACTCGAACCAATGACCACAAAGTTGTGGTCAAGTTCATTAAAGAGCACATCTTTTCTAGGTTTGGGGTACCACGTGTGCTTTTGAGTGATGGAGGACAACATTTTCGCGATAGGACACTTGAGGCATTAGTGAGAAAATATTCAGTTCGGCATAAGATTGCAACACCTTATCATCCTCAGACGAGTGGGCAAGTGGAGGTGTCAAATAGGGAGATAAAATCCATTTTACAGAAACAGTTAGGCCCGATCGCAAGGATTGGTCATGTCATTTATACGATGCGTTATGGGCCTATCGCACAGCTTTTAAGACTCCCATAGGCATGTCTCTATATAGATTAGTCTATGGTAAGGCTTGCCACCTCCCTGTTAAGCTAGAGCATAAAGCTTATTGGGCTATTAAAGCCCTGAATTTTGACATGCAGCAGGCAGGTGAAAGTAGAAAATTGGCTTTGAGTGAGTTGGAGGAGCTTCGTTATGAAGCATATGAGAATGCCAAGCTTTATAACGAGAGGATGAAGAGAATCCACGATAAATCTATTTTGCGCAAAACCTTCTCCCCTTCAGATAAGGTTTGGTTATTTAACTCTAAATTGAAGTTCTTTCCAAAAAAATTAAGGACTAGATGGGACGGACCCTATGAGGTGCTTGAGGCATACCCTTCAGGGGCTATTAAAATTAAACACCTCAAAGATGGACAAGTCCTCACCGTTAATGGCTAGCGTTTGAAACATGCCCTTGATCCGAGTTCGGTCCCTCACGAATTTGAATCTATAGAGCTACAGGACACTTCTGACCTTACATGAGCAATGATCTTTGCCTGGTTGTCGGCATTAAATGCAGCGCTTCTAGGAGGCACCCTAGGAATAATTATTTTATCTTTCTTTCTTCAATTTTGTTGAGTTTCTCAACTTTTCGGTTGGACCTCCACTGGGTTATAGTGGGCTTTACCATTTTCTCGAAAATGGATTATCTTGTGTAATGGAAGTCTTGGGGTTAATTAGGATGGATACTATGAAAGTAAAATCACTAGCCGAAAGTGTAATGCCTGGCCTTCCCTCGTAAGTATGGGAAGATGTCTGGGGTTTGAGTACGTTGGTAGTTTGAAATTAATGGCCTCTCCTCCGCATTTTTAATGTACATAGTTAACTCCATTTCTGAAGTTTCACAAGATTTTGTCTTACTGGTTGACATTAAATGGATCCAGGTGTTTGCATTCTAGCTCTCTTTATTTAAATTGTTTTATTGTGCTTATTTATTTTTAGTGAGTCGGCTTTAGTGCCTCCCAGAGTTTGGAGCCTTTGT
>CM075779.1:51020479-51045479 GCA_037974665.1 Ehretia macrophylla
TTATGCACAGAATGGGACAAGCAAACTACCTTCCTGCCCACGCGGTGCTTGGATCACCACGATACTAGACCACGTCGGTCGCATTACAACTCAACAAGGACCATGGCGTCGTGTGCTAGGTGATTCGTGCATCGTACAGGCCCGTCAGAATCAATCGGGTGACGGATTCAAGGCCGCATGGTGCTTGGATCACCACGACATTGAAGCATTAGCAATCGTCTCATCGTAACGCTCGCGTCATTGCTTAACGAAAGCCAATGCCACATGTGCTAGGCAATTCGCGCATCACGCGTGCCCCCTACCGTCCCCCTGTATGCACCCGTATGCATGGAACGAGACAAGCAAACTACCTTCCTGCCTACGCAGTGCTTGGGTCACCACGACACTAGACCACGTCCGTCGCGTTACGACTCAGCAAGGACCATGGCGTCATGTGCTAGGCGATTCACTCATCGCACAGGCCCGTCGGAACCAACTGGTGGACGACTTCAAGGCCGCATGGTGCTTGGATCGCCACGGCATTGAAGCATCAGCAATCATCTCATCACAACGCTCGCATCGTTGCTTAACGAAAGCCAATGCCACATGTGCTAGGCGATTTATGTATTACGCTTGCCCCCACCGTCCCCCAAGAGCCACCCAAGCCCACGCAGTGCTTGGATCGCTACGACATTAAACCATGGCCACGAGCATCCACTCGACAACGGCCATGGCTTCGTGTACTAGGCGATTCGGGCATTGCGCAGGCCCAACGACACGTCGGGAATGGGAATGTCCCCCAATGTGTACATAGCCGACAACACGGGGATGGCTAGTTTTGTACTTGGGCAACCACTCGCCCCCTCATTAGCCATCCTAATGACATCGACGGTGTTGCGGCACCAAGATGGATAATGAGGGGCAAGGGAAGCCACCACGTTCCTCATTAGCCATCCTGGTGCCGTGCCGAGGGACATGCCGAGAGATGCGGGGCGGGGGTAGCACGCCCTCAACGCACGGGTATGCAATGTAATACCTCGGCGTGATTCACTCGGTAGGCATTCCCGCCCACAATAAAGCCCACGATATAGCCCACAATGTGCCACGAAGTGCCCACAACATCCCCCCGCATGGACCTCGACTAGGAGGCTTGACACCACATACCCCACTATAGTACATTTAGATGCAAAAACTCAAGTGATAGCAGTAGCGTACATTTTGCCAAAGATTCATAATGCGTGTTTTACAATATAAAAGGCCCTATATGGCATGATCTTCGTATCCAACTTGCTCCTTATTGATAGCATATGACATCCAAATGCTTCAAAATTATCTTTTTCGATTTTTTTTTTAATATTTAATAATTGTGAAAAATAGAGAAAAATAAGAAAAAACAGTAGAAAATTCAGAAAAAAAATTATATTAATTCATACATTAATTTGTTAAATGATTTTCAAAACTATTTTTTTTGAAAAATTAATTTTTAATATTTAAAAATTACGAAAAATAGGGAAAAATCAGAAAAAGTACTAGAAAATTCAGGAAAATTTATATTAATTCATAAATTAATTTGTTTACATAATATTTGGCGTTAAAATTTTTTTTGGATGGATTGGGAAACTGATTAATCTATTTCGCCTCACAAATGTGACGAACGGTTTATCGGACAAGGCAAAAGTTAAGACTACTTCATAGATTCGGAAACCAGTTGTAAAAGGATATCAATGTCCACATTCGTGTCATAATACATTCCGCATACCTAATACCCCCAAATGCTTAACATTGCCCGTTGTGCCCAACATCCCCTAAAGTGCCAAAGTCGTCCCCCAACATCCTCCATCGTCCCCCAAGCGTACTACTATAGTGCACCAGCTGTGCCTCAAGAGTGCCCTAACAATGCCACGCACGCGCCACTTGTGCGTACCATCGTGCTGCATGGGCTCCCCATGCGGGCAACTTCGTGCCGTATGCGGGCCATATGCGTGTACCATTGTACAGCTTGCGCGCACGATTCGCACACCATCGTGCGACATGGGCGCCCCATGTACACACCTTCGTGCGGTATGCAGGCCACATGCAGGCACCATTGTGCGGCATGCGCGCCCGATGCGCCCACTATCGAAGGGCATGGGTGGCCCATTCGTGCACCTTCGTGCGGCATGGGCCCCCCATGCGCGTACCATCTGGCGGCATGGGCGCCCCATGCGCACACCATCATGCGGCATGGGTGCCCCATGCTCGCACCTTCATGTAGCATGCGCGTACCATCGTCCGATATAGGCGACCCATGCGCGCACCTTCGTACGGCATACGCACACCATCGTACGGCATGGGCTCCCTATGTGCGTACCAACGTGCGGCATGCGGGATACATGCGCGCACCATCGTGCGGCATACAAGCCTAATGCGCGCACTATCATGCGGTACGAGTGCCCTATGTGCGTACTTTCGTGCGGCATGCGCGCCCCATGCTTGCACTATCATGCGGCTTGGGCGCCCCATGCGCACACCTTCGTGTGGCATGCGGGCACCATCGTGTGGCATGGGCGCTCCATGCGCGTACCTTCGTGCGGCATACGGGCTACTTGCGCGCACCATCGTGCCGCATGCACGCCCTATGCGCGCACCATCGTGCGTTATAGGCGCCCCATGCGTGCACCTTTGTGCGGCATGTGGGCCACATACACGAACCATCATGCAGTATGCGCGCCCGATGTGCTGACCATCGAGTGGCATGGGTGCCCCATGCACGCACCTTAGTGCGTCATGCGCGCACCATCGTGCTGCATGGGCACCCCATTCGCGTACCATCGGGCGGCATAGGCACCTTATGCGCACACCATCGTGCGGTATGTGCACCCCATGCTCGCACCTTCATGCGGCATGCGAGCACCATCGTATGGCATGTGCGTCATGTGGGTCCCATGCTTGCACCATCGTGCTGTATGCACGCCCCATGCACACACATTCGTCCAGCTTGGACAACCCATGCGCGCACCTTCGTGCGGCATGCGGGCCACATGCGCGAACCATCATGCAGTATGCGCACCCGATGCGCGGACCATCGAGCGGCATGGGTGCCCCATGTGTGCACCTTCGTGCGTCATGCGCGCACTATCGTGCGACAAGAGTACCACATGCGCACACCATCAGGGGGCATGGGCGCCCTATGCGCATACCATCGTGCGGTATGTGCACCCCATGCTCGCACCTTCATACGGCATGCGCGCACCATCGTGCGGCATGGGTGCCCCTTGCACACACCTTCGTGCGGCATATGGGCCGCATGCGTGCACCATCGTGATGTATGCGCACCCCATGCGTGCACTTTCGTGCGGCTTGGGGAACCCATGCGCGCATCCTCGTGCGGCATAGGTGCCCCGTCCGCGCACCCTCGTGAGACATGCAGGCCACACGCGTGTACCATTGTGCGGCATGGGCGCCCTATGCGCGCACCTTCGTGCGAAATGTGGCCCGCATTCATGCACCATCGTTCCACATGCGCGCCCCATGTGCGCACCGTCGTGCTGCTTAGGCGCCCCATGCGCGCACGTTCGAGAGGCATGGGAGCCCCATGTGTGCACCATCATGCGGTATGGGCGCCCCATGCGCACAACATCTTACGGTATGTGGGCCACATGTGCGCACCATCGTGCAGCACGGGTGCCCTATGCGCGCGCCTTCTTGCAAAATGGGGGCCCCATTCGCGCGCCGCACGTGGCCCAACTGCTAGCCCCATTCATGACCCCACTACGCCCTAACTGCTTGCCAAGCTGTGCCCCAACTGTGGGCCCCAAGTACGTGCCCCATCTGAGGACCAATCGTGTACCGTTGTGCAATACCGTGGGCAGTCGTGCCGCAACCATTCACCAACATGCCCAGCCGTGCCGAAGATAGGGGCAAAATAACCTCAGTCACTGTTAATGCTGAGGGAAGAACGTTAGGCACCTTAGCGGGCCGGCAGCACACAAGGTCGGATTCAAATTTTTTGCCATATCTTACGAAGTAAGCATAGGCTGTCTAACACTTGGGCACTCGAGGCGATGCACGGGGTCGGCCGGCAGTGGGCCCATTAGCACTTGGGCATAGCACATAGCACTTAGGCATCATTGGGCATAGAACTTGGGTGCACATAGCACTTGGGCATAGAGCTTGGGTGCACATAGCACTTGGGCATCAATGGGCATAGCACCTAGAACTTGGGCATCATTGGGCATAGCACATAGCACTTGGGTATAGCACTTTGGGCATTCGCGTGTCGACACTTGGGCATAGCACTTGGGTATCCTTGGACATAGAACTTCGTACTTGGGCATCCTTGGGCATAGCACATAGTACTTGGGCATCCTTGGGCATAGCACATAGCACTTGGGCATCCTTGGCCATAGCACTTAGCACTTGGGCATAATTGGGCATCATCGTTGCCTTGAAACCCCACTACACTTGCGGCGACACTATATCACGCAGCGAGCGTGTCAAACTAAATTGGGCTAATGTTATTCGGACTAGGGCAAAGAGCATTGGGCAACACTTGGGCATTTGCACGTCGATACTTGGGTTACAACTTATGACTTACTTAGGCACTTGGAGACACACTTGGGGAGCAGCATAGGGCGTTGAACCTCATGGCCCATTTGGGGGAAATAGTATTGGATGATAGGATGGGATGAGATTGGATTGCGGATGGGACAGAGATAGGTGAGGAGGGGGGACGGACGAATCGGAGCGACAAAGGGCTAAATCTCATTGGATCGTGGCAGCAAGGCCACCCTGCCACTTACAATACCCTGTCGCGTATTTAAGTCATCTGCAAAGGATTTTTCCCGCCGCCTGATGGGAATTGTACTTCAAGGCGGCCGTCGCGACGGCTGGGCCAACGACACGTGCCCTTGGGGACCTGAGGCCCCTACTGCGGGTCGATAAATGGGCGGCGGGAGAGCGCATCACTTCTAGCCTGAATTCTGACTTAGAGGCGTTCAGTCATAATCCAGCGCACGGTAGCTTCGCGTCATTGGCTTTTCAACCAAGCGCGATGACCAATTGTGTGAATCAACGGTTCCTCTCGTACTAGGTTGAATTACTATTACGACACTGTTATCAGTAGGGTAAAACTAACCAATCTCACGATGGTCTAAAAGTAGCTCACGTTCCCTATTGGTAGGTGAACAATCCAACACTTGGTGAATTCTGCTTCACAATGATAGGAAGAGCCGACATTGAAGGATCAAAAAGCAACGTTGCTATGAACGCTTGGTTGCCACAAGCCAGTTATCCTTGTGGTAACTTTTCTGACACCTCTAGCTTCAAATTCTAAAGGTCTAAAGGATCATTAGGCTACGCTTTCATGGTTCGTATTGATACTGGAAATTAGAATCAAACGAGCTTTTACCCTTCTGTTCCACGCGAGATTTTTGTTCTCGTTGAGCTCATCTTAGGACACCTGCGTTATCTTTTAATAGATGTGCTGCCCCAGCCAAACTCCCCACCTGACAATGTCTTCAGCCCAGATCGGCCTGCAGAGCGAGCCTTGGGTCCAAAAAGAGTGGCAGTGCCCCGCCTCCGATTCACGGAATATGTAAAATAACGTTAAAAGTAGTGGTATTTCACTTTCGCCTTTTGGCTCCCACTTATCCTATACCTCTCAAGTCATTTCACAAAGTCGGACTAGAGTCAAGCTCAACAGGGTCTTCTTTCCCCACTGATTCTGCCAAGCCCGTTCCCTTGGCTGTGGTTTCGCTGGATAGTAGACAGGGATAGTGGGAATCTCGTTAATCTATTCATGCGCGTCACTAATTAGATGACGAGGCATTTGGCTACCTTAAGAGAGTCATAGTTACTCCTACCATTTACCCACACCTAGTGGAATTTTTTCACTTTGACATTCAGAGCACTGTATAACGACCCGCCCGTTTCCAGGCAGTCCGCCCCATTTCAGTCTGCCCCATTTCTGACTGAATTGTATAGTTGATGTATAAGTTGTCAACTAGTGTATAGAGTATGCTGGACAACAAGCTTTTGCAGAATACAAGGTGCACCTTTATTTTGAATTTAAGCCAAAGCTGTCAGCAAGTGTATAGAGAATGCTTAACAGCTTAGCTATGCAAAACTCGAGGTGCAATCTTGGCACTTCAAGCTGAGATGATCTTCACCCTTTATTTTGAATTGTACCCCTATAAAATGAGGGGGAGATATCTCATTGTATTATCACATATTCTTTGAGTTATAAAGCAATATACATCTCTTCTCTCAAGCTTTTGCTTCTATTTCTGCTTTCTAGTTCATATCTCTCAGGCTTAGCTTAGCCAAGTCCCTTATTAGCTCGGTTAAGCGCCACACAATGGTCAAGTTTCGGTCTCTGCCTCTGATCCCGTGACAGGTGGTATCAGAGCCAAGGACTTAGTGCTTGGCTCAACCACGTTGTCTACATTCTGACTCGTGGTATTCTCGAAATATGGCAGGAACAGAAGGAGATGTTGTTGGCCCTAGTACCCAGGCTGTGAAAAATCAAGAGAATTGGGTGACGAAAACAAACAAGTCGTGCTGGCTCGATGGACCAGCTCTCCTCGTTGGAATCTCGAATGGGACGCAATGAACAAAGTGTCCTACGGAATGCTATTGCAATGGAGGATATTATCGCTCGGTTGGAACAAGTGGAAACAAGGGACGAGAATGCCCTTCTTGAACGCTTGCAGGAGGTAGAGGACCAAGTGGAGGATCTGCGTGGACAGACCCTGGCCACCCTCAACACTTTCGCTGATGAAATGCGAAAGTCCTTGGATAATTTTCAGTCACAAATTTCCACTACGATTGAAGAAATGAAGACCGAAGTTAACATGGTTAAAGCGGAGGTCGAAGTTGTCAAGGCTGACTTAGCCTTGTGCAAGATAGCGGTGAGCACTGGAGCTGTTCCAGCTGCCCCTTCTGCCCCAAGGATCGATGTCCCGAGGCTCAAGCATTTCAGCGGCCAGAGGAACGCAAGAGAGTTGGATAATTTCTTGTGGAACTTGGAACAATACTTCTCAGCAGTAAATCTTATCGATGATGCTGTGAAGATTCAAACTGCCCCACTCTATCTATCAGATATGGCCACCCTTTGGTGGAGGCGTCGGTGCACAGATATTGAACAAGGCCTTTGCACCATGGAATCGTGGGACGATTTCAAGAAAGAAATCAAGAAACAGTTTTATCCGAAGAACGTGGAGTATGAATCTCGTGGTAAGCTTCGCCGGCTCAAACATCAAAATAATGTACGAGAATACATTAAGGAGTTTCAGGAAGTGATGCTTGAAATTCCTGAAATATCCGACAAGGATGGCCTCTTTACCTTCCTTGATGGACTCTAGGCGTGGGCAAGAGTAGAAGTGCAACGTTGCGGTGTCCAGGATCTTGCCTCTGCCATTACTATTGCTGAAGGTCTAATTGAGTTCTCCAACCGAATGATGGAAAGAAGAGTGCTTCTTCTTCCAACAATAAGAAACCAAATGGAGGAGGAAATCAAAACAAAGGTACCAATTCTAACCCAACTGATGTTGCTTCTAATCAGGAGGGATCGTTCAAACCACACTTCAACAAGGGGAAAGCTCTAATGGAGAATCGGGGAAACAACCAAGTTCCCCCAAGACAGTATGAATGTTTCATATGCGCAAGCAAGGATCATAAGGTTTATAATTGTCCCTACCGGGGCAAGATGGCATCACTCCTCAAACAAGATGACCACGAATCACAAGACGATGAAGATACTCAATTAGGGTCTCTTCAACTCCTCAATGCTGTGAAGGCCGAGATCAAGACCTCTAAGGACCCAAGGAAGGGATCTCTGTATGTTGTGGCAATGATAAAAGGGTGTCCCTTCAAAGCCTTGGTAGACACGGGCGCTACCAACAATTTCATTGGTGCTGATACTGCAAGAAAGCTAGGCTTGCGGATCAACAAGTCAGGAGGAATGATCAAGGCTGCCAACTCAAAAGCTATCCCCATTGTGATAACCCGAACCCGGCATGCATTTAATAGCACCTGACTGCATTTGATTAAATGTTTAATTAGTTAAATCAACCAATTTGCACTATTTTAATATTCCTCTTGGAAGCATTTAGTAGTTGTAAATTGAATAATTAAAAGATTATTACCTATTCCTGATAATTATAGTAATTGAATTTCTATTCTTGTGATTAATTAAGTGTTATTTTAAATGTTAGTGTTTAATTGTATTTGACTACGTGTTATATTAACTTTCATTTGTATCTTAATATTGACTTCATAATTCTTTAAAATGTTCTAGAAATGGTTATATTAATTAATTTAGATGAATATTGATTACCTTGATTGTTTTGGTTATTTTAATAATCGGTTTTGGTTGTCTTGCATTAAAATCACTCGGTTTTCAAATAAATGAGGAAAGTAACTCCGAGCCGAAGTAAATTCTAAACTATGATGCTTTCCAAAAATGATATATTTCTTAGAGTCTTTAAGAATTAATTGTTACTTCTTTGTTGTCGCAACGTGCATAGCATATCGAGAGAGATAGTTAGGAAATGAATTCGAGTCCTCAGCAAATAGTGAAACTAGTATTTTAGTGCCTTAAATTTTATAATTTAATTGTTGTTAGCTAGAATTGATGTTTCCTTAGTTGTTTTAGCCTAAAAATGCATGAAATAAGCTAGTTTGACCAACTTAAGTGAGCATTGACCAAGCCTTGACCATTTTGACCTTGTGCCCTCTTTTAATAGACTAAAATAGCATAAAATAAAAGAAAAAACAGAACTGAACATAAGCAAGCAGGGCCGAAAATGAGGGAGAAGAAAAAAAGAAAAATTCAACTTCAATTCTTCGATTCTTCGCGTGAGCTTGCACGGGGTGGTTTCCGAGGCATCCTAGGAGGTTTTCCTTGCGTCTAGGAGCGTCTAAGGTGAGGTTTTCATGTTTATTTGCGCATTTGAAAGTTTTATGCTTTAACTTTAATTTTTGAGTTTTATCCGTAGAATGTTATTTTGTTCGTTTTGAGGCTTGTAGAATATTCTCTAGCAATCGTAGAACATGTATTTATAGATTTTTAACATTTTCTGCGGTTGAATATTGAAATTGAAATATAATTTGTTAGTTGGATAGTAAAACATGAATAGTAAACCCTTGAAATGATAAAGTTGCGCTGTTATGCTGTCTGTTGATGTGAAAAGGTGCTAGGTATGCTAGAATGTCTAAATGCATGATTTGTTCAGGTTGCGTAATGCAAAAAATGAGAAAATTGCCTTGGTGAAAGTCGGGGTCGTTTAGGTCGAGTTTAGCATTTTCTCATTTTGCATGATGGCATTGTTTCGGGAGGCCATGGAAGCACTTTTGGTGTGATTATGGCATTGGTTGGATGTTTGGTTAGTATAGTTGTAGTTCAAACGAGCAAAGAGGGAAATCGGGGCTTTGCGCGAATTCTAGGGTAAAGTAGGGTTTCGGGGTCCTTAGACGTGCCTTATGGTGACCTAGGAGGATTGGCGAAGTCAGTTTCCAGAACTCGTGGCTCGTTTGGAAATGGCAGTGTTTTGATAGTTGGGGCCAATTTGTGATTTTGCTTGTTATCTTGATATTATGCCTATAGAATGCTTAGGGTTGCTTGATATACTTGTTTAATTGGTGTTATTGTTGCTTATTATTGCTTGTTATGCTTGAAAATTTAGTTGAATGTTAGTATTGATTGTGATTGCTTGTTATCTCGTTTGTTGTCACTAGTTTGTATTGTTGTGCTATCGCTCGTTTATTGCCTTGTATCGAGTCTTGCATTGCATAGTGTCTCGCGCGTGAGTGATGGGCCTCTCTGGGTAGCCTCGGGTTGCCAGTGTTGGTTGCTCTAGCTCCGTAGCTATTCCCTTTTCTCGCTTGGGTTGCCTCCCAGGGAGATTTGGGTCGTAGATTGATGGATACTTCCGGGGTATTCCAAACTGGTGATATAAGGTGGATGCGCGCTTATTGTCACCGTTGGCAACATCAAGCTCGAGATAGATGTATCGCTCATGTAATGGTACATTGCTCGTATTAGTTAACCATAGCCTTCAAAGTGTGGTATAGCTTTGAATGGTTGTGTTAATGCTTTCAGTAATTGCTTATTGTATTGATTGTTTGTTTTGATTGCTTATTTATCAGTTATATTGCTTAACTGTCTTATTTGCATTGCATGACTTTCTTTCTCTCCAACTCGATATCTGTCTCACCCTCACTGAGTATACGTGTTGTGTATACTCACTCCTCACCACCACATTTCAGGAAATGCCATGTTAGCTGAAAAGTTTGTGATTTCGTGAAAGTCCGTGCTTGAAGAGTTGTCCTGCGTGCCTATGTGACTAGAGTTGTCAAAGTTGTAAAGTTGTATGCTTTTATGTATTATATGCATTTAATGTTAAAGGGGATGTAATTTAAGTTTCATTAGATTATGCATTTAGTTAATATAGCTTAACTTCAATGTATATTTGTAATGACAAAGGAAAAGAGATAGAAAGGTATGATGGTCTAGCTTATGAAATAGGTTGGTGTAGTTTAATTGCTAAGCTTGAATGTATATTTACTTGTGATTTGCTTGTTGTGAACCAAGGCTCGGATGGCCTTGAGGTGGTTGAATGTTTGGACATGGTATTGGTCTACTTATATGCTGTCGCAGGTTTTACATTTCGCCTAGAAACAGGGGAGACTCCGTCCGTTTTCCCTGAAAATTATGCCCGGGTTTTGGTTTGGGTTGTGATTAGATTGAATGATAGAACTCCCGGTCTCGAGAGGGATCGGGGTGTTACACCCATTACTGGTATTGCCCTTGGTGTCAAGACAATAATCGGTGAGTGGTCTGGTACCATTAATTTTACTGTCGTTCCTTTGGATGATTATGATGTTGTCCTTGGATTGGAATGGCTGGACGAAGTGAAGGCCTTCCTCTTGCCCTGAGGAAACTCTATCTTGGTAATGGGCAATTCTACTCCTTGTACCGTGCCCATGACTCAAGAACTAGACTTGGTGTCAAGGTCCTTTCAGCCATGTAGTTAGTGAAGGGAGTCAAACGCAACGAAGATACTTATCTTGTTGCATTGCGAGAAGAAGAACCAGAACATCCAGGACAAAGTTCTCTCCCCTCACCCATTCAGAAAGTGCTAAACGAGTTCAAAGATGTAATGCCCTCGGAACTTCCAAAGAAGCTGCCACCTCAAAGAGAGATCGACCACCGGATTGACTTGGTGGAAGGTGCAAAGCCCCCTGCCATGGCCCATTTATCGCATGGTACCTCCAGAATTGGCCGAATTGAGGAAACAACTTCAAGAGTTGCTGGATGCCGGTATGATCCAACCCTCCAATTCCCCCTTTGGTGCCCCAGTCCTGTTCCAGAAGAAAGCTGATGGCTCCTTACGGATGTGCATAGATTACCGAGCACTAAATAAGGTAACAATAAAGAACAAATACCCCATACCTCTGATTGCGGATTTGTTCGACCAACGTGGAGATGCTCGATACTTCTCCAAGATTGATTTGAGGTCGGGATATTAGCAAGTCAGAATTGCGGAAGGAGATGAGCCAAAAACCACTTGTGTAAGGAGGTACGGTGCGTTTGAATTCCTTGTTATGCCTTTTGGCCTAACCAATGCTCCTGCTACCTTTTGTACTTTGATGAACAAAGTGTTCAGGCCCTCTCTCGACAAATTTGTCATAGTATACTTGGATGACATTGTGGTCTATAGCTCTTGCCCACAAGATCACGTTGAACACCTGAAGTTAGTACTGCAGAAACTTCGGGAGCATGACTTGTACGTCAAACCAGAGAAATGCAGCTTTGCCAAGGAAGAGGTGCCATTCCTTGGTCATGTCTTCAGTGAGGGAAAAATTTGGATGGACAACCGCAAAGTAAAACCCATTCATGAATGGGAAGCTCCTAATGGTGTTCCCAAGTTGTGGTCGTTTTTGGGCTTGACAAATTATTATCGGCGTTTCATTGAAGGATACTCAGCCCTTGCCACACCTCTAACAGAATTGTTGAAGAAAAACAAACCTTGGGTGTGGAATGAAACATGTCAGGATGCATTCAACGCCATCAAGGCTGCTGTAACTGCTGAACCTATCCTCATCTTGCCTGATCAAACCAAACCATATGAGGTACAAACTGATTCTTCTGATTTTGCTATTGGCGGAGTCTTGATGCAGGAAGAACATCCAATTGCCTTCGAGAGTCAAAAACTCAATGAGGCAGAACGGCGATACTCAACCCATGAGAAGGAAATGACGGTTGTGGTGCTCTGTCTCCGTACCTGGCGCCACTATTTGTTGGGCTCCCACTTTGTGGTAAGAACAGATAATGTTGCTGCAAGTTATTTCCAGACACAAAAGAAGCTTACCCCTAAGCAAGCAAGGTGGCAAGGATTTCTGGCAGAGTTCGATTTTACCATGGAATACAAACTTGGCCGAGACAACCGAGTGGCCGATGCCTTAAGTGGCAAGGTTGAACTTGCAGCAATTAGTTGTCCCATGAGCCCTCTCACTGGTCAAATACGTGAGGGCTTGGACCATGACCCCATGGCCAAGGCCTTGTTGGGATATGCAAAAGAAGGAAAAACCCGAAGGTTTTGGGTGAAGGAAGATTTGTTGCTGACTAGAGGAGACAGATTGTTTGTACCAAAATGGAACAATCTAGGGTAGAAGATCTTGAAAGAGTGTCATGACTCTTTGTGGGCAAGCCACCCTGGGATGCATCACACCATGGCGCTCGTGGAAGATTCTTACTACTGGCCAAGGATGCGAGACGATATTGAGACCTATGTTCGGACTTGTCTCGTATGTCAACAAGACAAGACCGAGACCAAGCATCCAGTTGGACTACTTCAACTACTGCCTATCCCTGAACATCCTTTTGACAGTATTTCAATGGATTTCATCACGTGCTTGCCAAAGTCAGAAGGATGTGGTACCATACTGGTCGTTGTGGACATATTTTCCAAGTATGGGATTTTCATCCCTGCACCACCTGACTTGACGGTCGTCGATGCTGCTAGGCTCTTTCTGAGGTATGTTGTAAAATGGTGGGGTGTTCCAAAATCTATTGTGAGCGATCGAGATCCTCGCTTCACGGGAAAATTTTGGTCCGAACTTTTTAAGTTACTGGGGTCCGAGCTGGCTTTTTCTACAAGCTTTCACCCACAAACCGATGGACAGACGGAAATGGTGAATGCCTTACTGGAGTTATATCTTCGGCACTTTGTCAGTGCCAACCAATGAGTTTGGGTCAAGTTGATGGACGTTGCTCAATTTTCCTACAACCTCCAACAGAGTGAATCCACCTGTTGGAGCCCCTTTGAACTGGCGACAGGAAGGCAACCCCTGGCCCCTCATATGGTTGCTATTGGATACACGGGCAAAGCACCTGCTGCATACAAATTTGCTAAAGAACTTCAAGAAGAATGGGACATGGCCCGTGCAATGCTTGAGAAGGCAGCAAAGAAAATGAAGAAGTGGGCAGACAAGAAAAGAAGGCACTTGGAGTTCAATGATGGCGATTCAGTGATGGTAAAACTCCAACCCCAACAATTTCGTGCCTTCTGCACATCAGTACACAAGGCTTTGTTGTTCAGATATGAAGGACCTTTCATGGTAATTCGACGAGTAGGCAAGGTCTCTTACCTGCTAGAATTACCACTGAAGCTGAAGATTCACCTAGTTTTTCATGTAAGCCTCCTAAAGCCTTATCATGCTGACCCAGAAGACCCTAGCTGTGAGGCCCGACCTCGAATAACGTGTGTTACCTTGATTTGCGTTCCACAGACCAAGAATGATATGACTGACCTTGAATTTGTGTGCCTTAATCCTCGATATACGTGCCGTACAATACCTACATAAATATGCCATGACCTTAATTTACGTGCGAGACCTTGATTTGCATGTGTCTCTTCGTTTCGTGTGCATTAACCTTGAGCTACGTGTCTTAACCTAGGTTTAAGAGTCATGTCTTGATTTATGTGCATTGCATTGAAATACGTGCCTTGTATTGGTTTACATTCATTCACCTAGGGTTGCGTGTGTTAGCATTAGAATCCGTGCATTTATCTTGAAGTACGTGCATTAGTCTTGTAGTTAGTGTCTTACCTCGTAGTTCATGTCTACCTCGTAATTCATGCCCTAGACCTAGGAATCCGTGCCACCACGCTAATCAATAAAGAATCCTACACAAAGCACAAGACAATAAAATAATCCTACACAATCCACTAATTATTATTATAATCCTAATTCAAATCTCTACAAAATCCACTAACACCTAAATATTATATTTTAAACTCACTACAAGACAAAATCTCACAAACCTCTAAACATACACTATATTCTATTGTACCTAAAACCCCTAAATACCTAACATTCTCTTACACACATGTTAAAACAATTCAAAAGATGACACAAAATCAGATTTTTGCATGCATGTTTAATTCAAAATGATTCTAGACAAGTCATGACACAAAAACACTTATCAATGCATAAAAAATTGCCCAAAACCACCTCAATTTCCTCTCATTTTCGACCAAACCACTCATGGCCCATGCTAACATTTCAAATTCCACCTTGAAGACACAAAAATTCAGATTTGGAAGCCCAAGGCTGACCACATGCTCAAAAAACTTGCAAAAGCCTCATTTTTCTCTCATTTCTCTCACTTTCCTCACATTTTCTCTCTCTCCCTCTCACTCTCTCTCTCCATTTCGGTTTTGGCTGAGTTCTCTCCACCTCTTAGCTCATCTTCATCATCCTATGGTGCATCAAGACAAACCACAAGCAAAGAAACTCACCCAAGCAAGCTAGGATGCAAGAAACACACATGCAAGCATTTTGAGTCACCATTTTCGGCCTTGGTGAGTTTTTAAGCTTCCATTTCTTTTCTTCTTGTTCTAACCTCATGCATGTGCTAAGAGATTGATCACTAAGCTAGGAAAAATAGAGAAACCAAGTTGGAATCTCGGCTAAGCAAGAAGAAGAAGAGATTTGAAGCTTCAACAAGTTTTTGTGCATCTTTGTGGTTGATTGCTAAGGTGAGGGTTAAAATCTTTTGAAAACTCTTTAAAAACTCACATGCATGCTCATAAATGTGTGTATTTACTTCTGTACTTGAGATATATGGTCGTTCATAAGTTTAAACAACCATGCATGGCAAGATCTTGGCTTGAAAATGATGCTAGGTGAAGTCGAAATGGATGACAGCTCTCTGACCAGTCTGTTCGAGGTACGTTTAGCTAAGCAAATAATGTTGAAAATGCTTGAAAATTGGTGGGTGACTATTTTGGACAGTTTTGAACATTTTTCCCAGAAATAGGACGAAGCTAATTTTGACACTAAGGTCCTCAAAATGGCAACTCATTAAAATGTGACCAAATCTGGAAATCTGGAAAAATGAAGCAGGTTTTGGCAGATGCACTGACCTTGTGGAACGAACCATATTTGACTTAGTATATGTTGTCCAAAATGTATGAAAGTTTGTGTGCTGCTATATTTTTCAGTTCTGGACAATTTTGTCAGAAATGGACCAAATCTAAAACTGACTCTAAGGACCTCAAAAACGTCAATTTCTGAAAAGTGTACAAATCTGGACAGTTTTGTGCTACCTCACTGTTTCGGCTATAACTAACGATTCTGAACTCCAATTGATGCAAGGTTTGTTTCTGAGTTTAGTTAAATTCTTAAGCTTTAATTTGACATCTTATTTATTGAATTTGGAGATTGTTTGATTATCCTATTGATTGTGAGAAAACAGCCTATTGCAGTAAAGGTTTTATTTAGCCATATGCTTGGAAAATTGTTGTAACCTCTCTTGTGGTACTAATTGTGTGGAAATGTGGTGTTGGAATGTTGTTTGGACTGTTTTGAACGTTTGAGGATGTTGAATTAAATGATGTATGGTTTGAGATTGACATTGAGTTGGGTTGAGGCTCAAATTGCACGAATATACTTGAAATGGAAGCCCTAACGACTAGGTAGTCTTAATAAGTGTTGATTATTTGGATATTGTGTTGGAATCATAGGCTTAGTGGGCTGCCCGTAAATGTTTTATAACTTCAAAAGTGATCTTGACCATTGCATGTTGACAATTAAGCTTTTCTTGCATCCGAACCCATGTTGATATCATTGCATGTTGAATAATCTTATCACTTGATTGCGTGGACTTTTTAATGAGTTATATGGCCTGTTTTACATGTGTTACATGGCTGCCCGTTTAATTTCCATATAACTCTATATGCCTTTCAAGTGAAATTCCCTGTCTTATCGTGTCCTGCTTGTTTATCTGTCAATGTGCAATCCTATGACTGTCCGGAGGCAACCTACTTTGTTGTCTTCCTTCTGTGAGATATATTACCTGTCATGAATGTGCATTGCATACAAGGTTGCAACCTTTCCTGTCTGCATGGTAGCGATCACGTATGCCGGGCGGCATCGGGCTTGCCGGTGTTACCGTGACCACCATGGTCCTATTCCCTCTCTCGCTTGGGGGCTAGACTTCCTCGGAGAGTTGGGTCGGAGGATTTTGGGGTACATCCGGGGGACACCCACCTAGTGTGTTTTGGAGAATGATTTGAAGTCGGCCACAACTTCTGATTCTGAAACTGATCTGAGAGCAAAAGCTCACCGTATCCTTTTTATTATGTGTATAAGTACTCCCGCTTGGATCCTAGAGAACCTCAGGGAGGAAAGACCGGTATTCTTGTTCTGTACTTGTATTTTTGTTGTATTCATGTTTGAGAAAGGGGTTTTCATAAGTTTAACCAGAAAATGAGTTTCAAAACTTATTTCTCGTTCCCCCTCGCTGAGTTCATAAGGACTCACCCTCTTTTATCATCTCAGGTGAAGAAGAACAGGTACAGGAACCCGAGGATAATGTACCTAATGATGAACCCCTGGAGTGATTGCCTGTTATTGTTGTTTTGCTTGAACGTGACTACTTGTGTACCTTGTGCTGCTTGAAGACTATTTATCTTATGTTGTTGTTGTCGTTAATGTAAAAGACCCCCGTTGTAATTTGGGGTCTAATTTTGGTTTGTACTTATTTTAAGTAGACTGATACTAGACATGACACTACCATGATCGTTTTTCTTTTACTACCGCTAGTATCTATCACAGGTTATGATGCTTAGTTAAGGAATAGGTTAATGAACTATTCAATCTCAGCAGGTACTGTGACGTCCGAGATTTAGCCATGCATTCAATTACTGTTGCATCCTTTATTTGCGCACCTCTTTCTATGCCTTATTAATTGTCTTCTTAAATTACTATTCACTCCATTTTTAAACTGCATTCTATTAGTTAATTAGTATTTTTATTAAATCATATTAATTGTTAAAGTAGTGGGAAAAATGTGCAATTGAGCTAGAGGCGATAGGAGAGCTCGTTTAGAAAATAATTTTTGTAGTTGAATGAATAGTATTACGTAACATAACTTAGGGAATGAATTAGCTAGCATTCATTTTACTATCTAGGCTCGTTTTAAGCTAACTAAGCGCATTTAGTGAACCATTTAAGCAAGCAACTTAGCCCCATTTAATATATAACTCACACAACACACACATTAGCTCATAACTTAGCAAAACAAAAAAAAAAAAAGAGAGCATGCTGAAAACACTGTAACAAATCCGAGAATTGCATTGGAGAAGAAATAGAGTTTTTTTGCTCAACAAATCCTCATTCCAAGCCAAGCCAAGCTAGGTGCAAGTGGTTTAGGGTGTCTACTAGCCTCTTAGGAGCTCCTACGCACATTGGTGAGGGATTTCACGGCTTATTTTTACATTTTAAAATAGTTGCTATTTTCTTGATTTGTTGAAAATGTGTTCAAATGCTATTGTATTGATTATCTATGCTATTATACCTTGTATATGAGTGCTAGAGAACATATTTGAGCCATCGTTTCGCAATTTAAACGGTTAGCATCGTTAGTTTGATTTTTAGGGTGAATAGTGACATTTTTCTAGGGTTTTGCGTAATTGCTCGAATTAGCTTGATTAAAGGCTTCTAATAGATGCCTTAGGTGCTAGTGAAGGTAATCTAATAGCCCCGTGCACTTGCATTGTCCTTAAATCGCTAAAAATGTAAAATAGTTGACTTTAATTTGGGGCTTTCGGGGTTAATGCGAATCCGGGTGAATTCCGGCTTCAATTCTAGTATCCTTACGCTACCTAGGTGCTATAGAAGCCTTGATATCCTTTGTTTGAAGCCCGGACATTGTATGTGTAGTTTAAAGCCATAAGAGGGAATTTGGGGCTTTCGGGGTAATCGCAGCCATTTGAATGAGTTAAAGGGTTGAGAGGGTACCTTGAGGGTTAGTTAGAAGGTTGGGAGAGTTTCCTTTGAAAATGGAATCATTAACCTTGGTTTGGAAGAGAAATAGTTTGAAAAACAAAGGGGTTTAGGTGCAATTTCGGTTGACTCACACTTCTAAACCCATGGCATGACTCCTTAAGTGTTTATATGTGGTTTCAAGTCTATTTGGAGCTTTTGGTATGATTCTATGCTTATTTTGTATATGTTCCTTTGTAAACTACTTATTAGCTTCTATAATTGCTTCTATGCTAATTGCCTCGAGGTCAACCTACTTTTTGATCCTCATATGTGTTAATGCTTATATTATTGCTATTAACTTGCCATCGTTAAGTGCATTGAATCGTGGTTGCGCAACCATAGTGTCAGGGGCGGATGTGTTGAATATCGGCTAGGCAGTAGAGGGCTTGCCGGTGGATATTCAAACTCCGTACCCTAGTCCCTCATTCGCCTGGTTCGGAGATTGCCAGGGGATGTTGGGTCATAGGATTATCGGGGTACATCCGGAGTACACCCACTGGAGTGTTTGAGGTTATGCCGGCTTATCGTGATCGTGCTCGTGGTTCGTGGATCGTGAATGAAGACCAGTGAAGATTGGTGTATAGGGGATTGTGTGAAATGTATCCTTTTAAATGTGTGGTTACTTATGTTATCATTGCTTCTTAAATTGTCTAAGTGATATTGTTGTATAACTGTATTATCTGTTGCATTGCACGCCCCGGGACTATATCCCTCACTGGGCAACAGTGGTTGCTCATACCTCACTAACATGTTTCAGGTGGCACAGTTGGTGGAGTTGCCTTAGTTGCTGTGTGATATTTGTCTGAGGTGGATGTGCTTTCTGGTTGCTATGTGAAGAATTTGTTGTCCTATGTATAATCTATTTTGGGGCCTTAAAGCTCATGTATGTATTTGAGTAATATGTAAGCTGGAAGTCTGATAATGTAGTAGTAGTGGTAATTCTATGGCTTGTAATAACTTATATTTCTATTTCTAGTTGCTTTGCATGCTTGGGAGTGAATGGCTTAGTGTAGAATGTTTTATCTCTAAGTATGTTTTAATATTATCCTAGAATGGCATGGTTATTAGACTATATTATAAACAAGTTACTTGCATGCTTGTGTGGTTTTGGAACTGTTGTTTGCTTCAAGGCTCGGATGGCCGTGAATCTTTAAATATTTAGCCATGAAAAGTTTGTTTACCTTGTAGTTACCTTATTTGAGAATTTACAGGTTTTCAGAATGTCCATAGTACAGGGGAAACTCTGTCCGTTTTTCCCCTAAAATTTTGTGACCGGGTTTGGTATTGGGTTGAGAATAGCATGGTTATTAGAGCCTCCGGTCTCGTGAGGGATCGGGGCATTACAGGTGGTATCAGAGCTTAGTTAGCTCTAAGCCGGGACAGGGTCCTCGGCCTGTCGGGTAGTAACCCTTGCGTGTGTGCTTGATTAAGTGTGTTTCTTAAAAGTGTATGCCTGCATGTTTGATTGTGTGTCTGGTATTGAATGTGTGCACCTATGTGATATAATTATGTGTTACGTGCTAAATGTGTGCAAGGTGAAGCAAAGTGGCTAGTTATGCATCAAATTGACTTTGTGAATTATTAAATGCTTGAACTGTTGCTTGTAATGTGTGTATTTGAATGTCTTTGATTGAGTTGTGTTATGCTTGACTTGATTATCGTGCTTGAATGACTTTGATGATTACACTGTTTCACAAACTCTTTCATTAACATGTTTGCGTAATAGTTTAAAGAATGATTATACATATGCAATTGTTTGGCATGCATACATAGCCGTCGAATGGTAAGAAAAACTCCTTCCTCCCCTGAAGAGAGGTGATTAGTGGCAGGCCTTCCAAATTATGTTGATTAGCAGAAATGAGAGGCAATTAATCAGCCTTTATTTGGGAATTGGTGGATATAGTTGGAGCTCAGTTATTGGGATTCTTCTAAGGCATTCTTTAGTGCTTAGCGGTCATAAATGAGTAGCTTCTTTTGGGGTTTCTATATGACAGTTCTCTGGAGTATATTCTTGGTATTTTCTTATCAGCTATTCATTTGGTATTCTTTTGTCGGCATCTCTCAGAAGAATTGGTATATGGGATTCTTTTTAGCCTTATTATCTGGTATTATTTACAATACTCCTGCTCGGAACTTTTATTGGTATTTTCTCTCCGCTCTTAGTTGGGATTCTATTCTTCTATGGTATTCGTATCAGCGGGATTCTTATTTGGATTTCGAAGTAGCGTCTCTATTGGAGCCTTTATTTGGCCTTATTAAGTGAGGTTCGCAGACAATACTACTGGAATTTCTTAATGAGCTTCCACGAGAATTCATATATGGTATTCTTGCTTAGCAACTGATGACGAATAATCAGAGTTTGTTTTCAGTTGATGCAGATGTTCTCTTGTGAAGAAGAATTGCGTGGACGCAATTAGTTTAAGGGGGAGAGGATGTGACGTCCGAGATTTATCCATGCATTCAATTACTGTTGCATCCTTTATTTGCGCACCTTTTTCTATGCCTTATTAATTGTCTTCTTAAATTACTATTCACTCCGTTTTTAAACTGCATTCTATTAGTTAATTAGTATTTTTATTAAATCATATTAATTGTTAAAGTAGTGGGAAAAATGTGCAATTGAGCTAGAGGCGATAGGAGAGCTCGTTTAGAAAATAATTTTTGTAGTTGAATGAATAGTGTTACGTAACATAACTTAGGGAATGAATTAGCTAGCATTCATTTTACTATCTAGGCTCGTTTTAAGCTAACTAAGCGCATTTAGTGAACCATTTAAGCAAGCAACTTAGCCCCATTTAATATATAACTCACACAACACACACATTAGCTCATAACTTAGCAAAAAAAAAAAAGAGAGCATGCTGAAAACACTGTAGCAAATCCGAGAATTGCATTGGAGAAGAAATAGAGTTTTTTTGCTCAACAAATCCTCATTCCAAGCCAAGCCAAGCTAGGTGCAAGTGGTTTAGGGTGTCTACTAGCCTCCTAGGAGCTCCTACGCCCATTGGTGAGGGATTTCACGGCTTATTTTCGCATTTTAAAATAGTTGCTATTTTCTTGATTTGTTGAAAATGTGTTCAAATGCTATTGTATTGATTATCTATGCTATTATACCTTGTATATGAGTGCTAGAGAACATATTTGAGCCATCGTTTCGCAATTTAAACGGTTAGAATCGTTAGTTTGATTTTTAGGGTGAATAGTGATGTTTTTCTAGGGTTTTGCGTAATTGCTCGAATTAGCTTGATTAAAGGCTTCTAATAGATGCCTTAGGTGCTAGTGAAGGTAATCTAATAGCCCCGTGCACTTGCATTGTCCTTAAATCGCTAAAAATGTAAAATAGTCGACTTTAATTTGGGGCTTTCGGGGTTAATGCGAATCCGGGTGAATTCGGGCTTCAAATCTAGCATCCTTAGGCTACCTAGGTGCTATAGAAGCCTTGATATCCTTTGTTTGAAGCCCGGATATTGTATGTGTAGTTTAAAGCCATAAGAGGGAATTTGGGGCTTTCGGGGTAATCGCAGCCATTTGAATGAGTTAAAGGGTTGAGATGGTACCTTGAGGGTTAGTTAGAAGGTTGGGAGAGTTTCCTTTGAAAATGGAATCATTAACCTTGGTTTGGAAGAGAAATAGTTTGAAAAACAAAGGGGTTTAGGTGCAATTTCGGTTGACTCACACTTCTAAACCCATGGCATTACTCCTTAAGTGTTTATATGTGGTTTCAAGTCGATTTGGAAATTTTGGTATGATTCTATGCTTATTTTGTATATGTTCCTTTGTAAACTGCTTATTAGCTTCTATAATTGCTTCTATGCTAATTGCCTCGAGGTCAACCTACTTTGTTGATCCTCATATGTGTTAATGCTTATATTATTGCTATTAACTTGCCATCGTTAAGTGCATTGCATCGTGGTTGCGCAACCATAGTGTCAAGGGCGGATGTGTTGAATATCGGCTGGGCGGCAGAGGGCTTGCCGGTGGATATTCAAACTCCGTACCCTAGTCCCTCATTCGCTTGGTCCGGAGATTGCCAGGGGATGTTGGGTCGTAGGATTATCGGGGTACATCCGGAGTACACCCACTGGAGTGTTTGGGGTTATGCCGGCTTATCGTGATCGTGCTCGTGGTTCGTGGATCGTGAATGAAGACCAGTGAAGATTGGTGTATAGGGGATTGTGTGAAATGTATCCTTTTAAATGTGTGGTTACTTATGTTATCATTGCTTCTTAAATTGTCTAAGTGATATTGTTGTATAACTGTATTATCTGTTGCATTGCACGCCCCGGGACTATATCCCTCACTGGGCAACAGTGGTTGCTCATACCTCACTAACATGTTTCAGGTGGCACAGTTGGTGGAGTTTCCTTAGTTGCTGTGTGATATTTGTCTGAGGTGGATGTGCTTTCTGGTTGCTATGTGAAGAATTTGTTGTCCTATGTATAATCTATTTTGGGGCCTTAAAGCTCATGTATGTATTTGAGTAATATGTAAGCTGGAAGTCTGATAATGTAGTAGCAGTGGTAATTCTATGGCTTGTAATAACTTATATTTCTATTTCTAGTTGCTTTGCATGCTTGGGAGTGAATGGCTTAGTGTAGAATGTTTTATCTCTAAGTATGTTTTAATATTATCCTAGAATGGCATGGTTATTAGACTATATTATAAACAAGTTACTTGCATGCTTGTGTGGTTTTGGAACTGTTGTTTGCTTCAAGGCTCGGATGGCCGTGAATCTTTAAATATTTAGCCATGAAAAGTTTGTTTACCTTGTAGTTACCTTATTTGAGAATTTACAGGTTTTCAGAATGTCCATAGTACAGGGGAAACTCTGTCCGTTTTTCCCCTAAAATTTTGTGACCGGGTTTGGTATTGGGTTGAGAATAGCATGGTTATTAGAGCCTCCGGTCTCGTGAGGGATCGGGGCGTTACAGGTACTCACTAATAAGCTAAGATCAACAAGTATATTTTGAAACGAGGATAAATGGACAAACGAGACATAGTATCATGTTAGGTTATAAATCAAACAGGACGTCGAATTAACCAATAGGCAATTCAATTGATGGAATAATAGAAATCTTAGCTGAAATTGAATTTGAGATGGTAAATTTTGAGGCTGTTGGAAAATTTAGGTCAAAACAAAGAGCCCAATTACAGCCGTTATGCTGCCGGATTTCCAGAAAAAATTTGGAGTCTAGAATAAAACGTTAAGTGCTAAACCTCCTAGAATGATTAAGAATGTGAAAGGACTTGAATGTTTAGATCACACCCTAGTCTAACCTTTATAGGCCGGGTTGGGGCGTGACACTAGCCGTGGGGAATCAAGCCGAGCCCCTACTGCTGTGGTAACCTTTTTTGAACGTGAAGCAGAAGCTATCCTGGCAGACCGCATCATCCGCAAAAGGGGTAAACCAAATGACACAGAGTATCTTGTGAAGTGGAAAGGGACCTCGGATAGTGAAAATAGTTGGGAACATGAAGAATCGTTGTGGCAATTCTGCAAGCTTATTGAGGAGTTTCGGCAACAACAGGCTTCGAGGTCGATACCTGATCAGGTGGGGGAGGGTGTAACGACCTGCCCGTTTCCAGGCAGTCTACCCCATTTCAGTCCGCCCTATTTCTGATTGAATTGTATAGTTGATGTAATAATCATGTAAGCTGTCAGCTAGTGTATAGAGTATGCTGGACATCAAGCTTTTGCAGAATACGAGGTACACCTTTATTTTGAATTTAAGCCAAAGCTGTCAGCAAGTGTATAGAGAATGCTGAACAGCTTAGCTATGCGGAACTCGAGGTGCAATCTTGGCCCTTCAAGCTGAGATAATCCTCACCTTTTATTTTGAATTGTACCCCTATAAAATGAGGGGGAGATGTCTCATTGTATTATCACATATTCTCTGAGTTATAGAGCAATATACATCTCTTCTTTCAAGCTCTTGCTTATATTTCTGTTTTCTAGTTCATATCTCTTAGGCTTAGCTTAGCCAAGTCCCTTATTAGCTCGGTTAAGCGCCTCACAGTGGTCAAGTTTTGGTCTCAGCCTCTGATCCCGTGACAACTGGGTAGAAATCACATTGCGTGAGCATCCGCAGGGACTATCGCAATGCTTTGTTTTAATTAAATAGTAGGATTCCCCTTGTCTGTACCAGTTCTAAGCTGGCTATTCAACGCCCGGGGAAGGCCCCCGAGGGAGCGGTTCCCAGTCCGTCCCCTGACCGGCAAGCAGCGACCCACTCTCACCGCAGGAGCATCTCGAGCAGTCTGTTGACAGCCGACGGGTTCGGGACTAGGACCCTTGTGCCCAGCCCTCAGAGCCAATCCTTTTCCCGAAGTTACGGATCCATTTTGCCGATTTCCCTTGCCTACAATGTTCCATCGACCAGAGGTTGTTCACCTTGAAGACCTGAAGCGGTTATGAGTACGACCGGGTGTAGACGGCACTCGGCCTTCCGGATTTTAAAGGGCAGCCGGGGGTGCACCGGACACTGTGTGACGTGTAGTGCTCTTCCAGCCGCTGGACCCTACCTCCAGCTGAGCCGTTTCCAGGATGGGCAGGCTGTTAAATAGAAAAGATAACTCTTCCTGAGGCCCCTGACGACATCTCCAAACTCCCTAATGTTGCCGTCAACCGCCACGTCCCGGTTCAAGAATTTTAACCTGATTCCCTTTTAGGGCATGCGCGAAACACGCTATCTATCGGGCTTTC
>CM075779.1:51047979-51060479 GCA_037974665.1 Ehretia macrophylla
ACATCAGTGTAGCGTGCGTGCGGCCCAGAACATCTAAGGGCATCACATACCTGTTATTGCCTCAGTCTGTCAATCTTTACTATATGTGGACCTGGTAAGTTTCCCTGTGTTGAGTCAAATTAAGCCATAGGCTGTTACGCCCCAACCCGACCTATAGAGGTTAGACTAGGGAGTGATCTAAACATTCAAGTCCTTTCACGTACTTAATCGTTCAAGAAGGTTTAACACTTAACGTTTAGCCTAAACTCCACAGATTCTCTGGAAAACCGACAGCATAACGGTTGTAACTGGGCTCTTTAGTTTGACCTAATTTTCTAAATGTCTCAAAACATTCAATCTCAAATTCATTTCCAACTAAGATTATTATCTATCACTATCTACCACCAATTGAAACACCTACTAGTTATCTCGAAGTCTCGTTTGATTAACAACCTAGTATGATAACTCTGTCTCGTTTGTTTGTTAATTCTTGTTACAAAAGTACTTGTTGATCTTAGCCTACCAATGAGTACCTGCTCAAGATTGGATAGATTCATTTACTTAATCCTTCACCTGATACTTCATAAGTCTGTGATAGATACTAGCCAATAGCGATAGCAAAAACAACCATAAGAGTGTCTATCTAGTTATGATCAGTACAACCCAAAATTTGACCCCAAATTACAACGGGGGTCATTTACAATACAACAAGAAACAACATAAGAAATAGTCTTCAAGCAACATATTGTTCACAAAATGGCCATAGTCAAGTAAGGCACGTAGGGCAAGCAATCATTCCAAGGAGTCATCATTAGACACGTTGTCCTCAGGTACCTGTTCCTGGTCTTCTTCACCTGAGATGATAAAAGAGGGTGAGTCCTTATGAACTCAGCGAGGGGGAACGAGAAATAAGTTTTAAAACTCTTTTTCCGGTTCAACTTATGAAAACTCTTTTTGCAAGCATGACATATATCACAAGTAAGTACATAATGTAATGTAAAAGTAAAAGAATATAATTACCCATCTTTCCTTCTCGAGGTCCTCTAGAAACCAAGCGAGAGTACTTATACACATAGTGAAAAGGATACGGTGAGCTTTTGCTCTCAGTTTACTTCCAGTATCAGTTGTTGCGCCTGACTTCAAATCATCCACTTATCACGCCAAATGGGTGTACTCCGGATGTACCTCGAAATCCTACGACCCAACTCTCCGAGGAAGTCTAGCCCCCAAGAGAAAGAGGGAATTGGACAATGGTAGTCACGGTTGCACCGGCAAGCCCGATGCCCCCCGATGTGCGTGAAACGCTACCACTCAAGAATGAAAGGTTGCAAGTATGAAATGCACATTTATGACATTTAATATATCACATTAGGAGGACAACAAAGTAGGTTGCCTCCGAGCAGTCATAGAATTGCACATTGACAAGTAAACACGCGAGGTATGATATGACAGGTAATTTCACTTGTAAAGGACATGGAGTTATGTGAATATTAAACTGGAAGCCATGTAACGCATGTAAATCAAGTCATATAACTCATTTTGAAGTTCACGAAATCAAATAGTAAGGTCATACAACATGCAACGACGTTTACGTGGGACCGGGTGCAAGAAAGGTCTACTTGTCAATATGTATTCATCGGAATCAAATTTAGGGCTATAAGGCAACTACGGGCAGCCTACTAATCACATTATTAAACATGATATCCATAGGATCAACACTTAGCGGGTTTTCCTAGTCATAAGGGTTTCAATTCATGCTCACCCGTGCGATTAAGCCTCAAGTTGTCAGGTAATTAAACTCAAGCCACGCATCGATTAATTAAAACACCCTCAAGCATTCAAACAGTCCACACAACATCCAACTGCCACAATCCCAAGCATTTAATACAACAAGAGAAGTTACAATAATTTTCAAAGCATATCACTAGATGAAAAGCTCACTGCAACGGTCTGTTTTCTCACAATCATTGATACAAGAAAACAATCTCCAATTCCAGTGAACAAAATTTTAAATTAAATCTTAATGAGTGAACTAAATCCAGAAACAAACGTCGCATCATTTGGAGTTTGGATTCAAGAGTTATAGCCAAAACCGTGAGACTACGCAAAACTGTCCAGATTTGTACACATTTCAATACTTGTCGTTTTTGAGGACTTTGGGTCAGATTTAGCCTTAGTCTATTTCTGACAAAACTGTCTAGAACTGAGAAATATAGTAGTATACCAAATTTCATGCATTTTGGACATCATTTACTAAGTCAAAATTGGTTCGTTCTACAAGGACAGTGAATCTGCCAAAACCTGCTTCATTTTCCCAGATTTTCCAGATTTGGACACCTTTCAATGTTTTGCCATTTTGGAGACCTTAGACTCAAAATTGGCTTTGGCCTATTTCTGTAAAAAATGCTCAGAACTGGCAAAAATAATAACCTACCAATTTGCACGCATTTTCAACATCATTTACCTGGTCAAAATCACTTCGCTCCAACAAGTCAGAAGACTGTCCATTTGCGCGATTTCACCTATCTTCACATTCTAGCCAAATATCTTGCCATGCATGTTTACAAAAGCTCATGTACACACATATATCACAAGTACAGAGGTAAAAATGGACATTTAAAGGCATGCATGTGGTTTTTGAAAGCTTTTCAAGAGAGTTTTAGCCCTCACCTTAGCAAGACAACAATGAAGATACACAAAACTCTTGATGATGCACAAGGTCGTCATTTTTCCTTGCTTAGCCGAGAGACAACTTGAGATTCTCTAATTCCTAGCTTAGTAACCATGTTCTTAGTATGTGCAAGTGGCTAGAACAAAAAGAAAATGAAATAGGAGCTATCAAACATACCTAAGGGCCGAATGAGCTTGCATGCATGTTTCTTTGCTTTTAGCTTGCTTGGTCGAGTTCCTTAGTAGCTTGAGTGTCTTGATGAACTTAAGCTATGGAGAGTATAATTGCAGCCAAGGCCGAGAGAGAGAGAAGAAATGAGAGAGTGAATGAGAGAAAGATAGAAAGAATGAAAGAAAATGAAAAGCTTGAAGAGTTTGATGCATGTGTCGGCTATGGGCATGCAAATTTCAGAATTTGTGTCTTCAAGACCATAATTTGAATCACCCTAGCATGGCAAATTGAGTGTGTCGAGATTTTGGTGCATTGGGTTGGGTTTTTGAGTCATTTTTTTATGCTTTGTGTCATGAGCTTGTCACAGAATGTCTAGGTATAAATTTTGAAATTGCAAAGCATTGTCAAATGCAAGAAGTGGTCGGCCAAGGCTTGCAAAATTCTGAATTTTTTTGTCTTGTTTGAGCATTATTTAATTGTATGCTTGGAATATGCAAAAGAATAAAGAATAAAGTATAAAGAATAAGAATGTCTAGCTTTTTCTGAGATTTCGTCTTCTAGTGAGTTGAATTAGTATTTTAATATTAGTTAGTGGAGTTTGTAGGATTAATTAATGATCTAGTGCTTCGTGTAAGATGCTTTCTTGATTAGCGTGCAAGCACGTTTTCCTAGGTTTAGGGCACGCATTACGAGGTAAGGCTCGAACTACGAGATGAATGCAAGTAATTCAATGCAAGGCATACAGAACGAAACACGACTCTTAAACCTAGGTCAAGGCACGCAAATCTAGGTTAGGGCACACGAAATGAGGTATCGCACCCAAATCTAGGTCTGGCCTCACATCCTTCCCTCCTTAAAAGAATTTCATCCCGAAATTCAATATTACATTTGAAAAAATGCTGGATACTATTGCTCCATCTGGTCTCACCTTTCCCACGTTGCTTCTTCAACTCCATGGTGATCCCACAACACTTTCACCATCGGTATAGATTTGTTGCGCAACTCCCGATCTTGCTGGTCTAGGATCCGAATGGGCTTCTCTTCATAAGACAAGTTCTCCTGAAGCTGCAACGGCTCTGGCTCCAAGATATGCGATGGATCGGGATGATACTTCCGTAGCATTGAAACATGAAAGACGTCGTGAATATTGGAGAGGTTTTGGGGTAGTTCCAGGCAATACGCCAATTTGCCAACCTTCTCAATTATCACAAATGGTCCTACAAACCTCGGGCTTAACTTTCCACCCTTGTCGTGTTTAATCAGTCCCCTCCGAGGTGATATCTTCAAGAACACCTTGTCGCCGACCTCAAACTCTAGACTCCGTCTCCGTCGGTCTGCATAGCTTTTCTGCCTGTTTTGGGCAGTAAGCATCCGTTTCCAGATGAGGTGGATATTATCAACAGTCTTTATAAGTTCAGGTAGAAGGGTCGGGTCAAAAGTCTTCATCTCGCCTACTTCATCCCAATAAATTGGGGATCGACACTTACGTCCATACAATGCCTCAAACGGGACCATCCCGATAGTGGCCTGATAACTATTATTATAAGCGAACTCCGCTAGAGACATATATTTATCCCAACCTTTTCCAAAGTCTAAAACACACACCCTCAGCATATCCTCCAGAATCTGAATAGTTCTCTCAGATTGTCTATCAGTCTGAGGGTAATAAGCCGTGCTGAAACTCAACTTCGTTCCCAAAGCTTCTTGCAATATCTTCCAAAACCGGGAAGTAAAATGAGGATCCCTATCCGATACAATACTCACAGGCATCCCGTGCAACCTTACAATATCCGCCACATATATATCTCCCAATTTCTTAGGACTATCCTCCTTGTTCATCGGTAAGAAGTGTGCTGACTTAGTCAATCTATCCACTATGACCCAAACGACGTCATGACCCTTTTGTGACCTGGGCAGGTCCATGACAAAGTCTATAGTTATATGTTCCCATTTCATTGATGAATTTCTAACGGCTGAAGTAAACCTGCTGGTCGTTGATGTTCTGCTTTGACTCTCTGGCAGGTCAAATACCGTGCCACAAATTCCGCGATCTCCCTCTTCATGTTATTCTACCAATAGTATTGCTT
This sequence comes from Ehretia macrophylla, assembly GCA_037974665.1. Lineage (NCBI taxonomy): Eukaryota > Viridiplantae > Streptophyta > Magnoliopsida > Boraginales > Ehretiaceae > Ehretia > Ehretia macrophylla. The sequence goes on from CM075779.1 coordinate 51,052,888, forward strand.
CAAATCCTGGTACATCTTTGTTCCGCCGGGATGAATAGTGTATCTTGAATTATGGGCTTCTTCAAGAATCTTCTTTTTCAACTCTGGATCATTAGGAACACAAATTCGATTCCTGAACCTCCAAATACCATCATCATGAAACTTGAAATCTATATTGCTTTCTTTAATATTCTGAAACTATTGGTCCTTCTGTTGAGCCTCTCGCAATTCAGACAACAAGGTCAATTGAACTTGTGTAGTGGCAAATAGTAATCCTTTTTGAGTCAATTGTGGTTTCCACAAAAATGCTTCCTCTAACAACTCCTGCACCTCAACTTCCAGTTTGGCCATGCTCGCTTTCCAACTTAAGGCATCTGCAACTACATTTGCTTTACCGGGCACTTAATTGATTGTGCAGTTATAATCATCAAAAAGCTCCATCCACCATCTTTGCCTCATGTCCAACTCTTTTTGCGAGAACAAGTATTTCAAGCTCTTGTGATCAGTAAACACCTCAAACTTGTTACCCCACAGATAGTGCCTCCATTTCTTGAGTGAAAATACAATAGCCGCTAACTCCAAATCATGCGTCGGGTAATTCAATTCATACGACTTCAGTTTCCTAGAGGCATACGCAATCACTCTACCATTTTGCATCAACATACAACCCAATCCTTCCTTCGAAGCATCGCTATAAATTACAAAGCCTTGACTCCCTTCAGGCAATGCAAGACAGGTGTTGTAGTCAATCTCTTCTTCAATTCTTGGAAGCTGTTCTCACACTTGTCATCCCACACGAACTTTGTTTTCTTTTGAGTGAGCTTTATAAGCGGTCCTGCGATCTTTGAGAAATCCTTCACGAACCTCCGATAGTAGCCGGCTAGACCAAGAAAACTCCGAACCTCCGTAACATTTTTCGGCTTCTTCCATGACATCACCGCTTCTATCTTTGCTGGATCCACTACTATTCCCTCTTGGGATATGATATGCCCCAGAAATGCAATCTGTTGCAACCAAAATTCGCATTTGCTAAACTTCGTGTAGAATTGATGCTCTCGAAGTTTCTGCAGTACCAATCGTAGATGTTGTTCATGCTCAGCCTTGGATTTCGAGTATACCAAAATATCATCAATTAAGATCATCACAAATTGGTCCAAGTAGGGTTGAAACACCCTGTGCATCAAGTCCATAAAAGCTACAGGGGCATCAGTTAGTCCAAATGGCATCACCACATATTCATAATGCCCATATCTTGTCCTGAAAGCCGTTTTAGGCACATCCTCCTTTTTAATCCGCAACTGATAGTACCCTTGCCTCAAATCGAGCTTCGAATACACTTTAGCTCCTTGAAGTTGATCAAATAACTCGTCGATCAGTGGAAGTGGGTATTTATTCTTGATGGTCACTTGGTTTAATCCTCGGTAATCGATGCATAGCCTCAACGTTCCATCTTTCTTCTTTACAAATAGGAATGGTGCACCCCACGAAGAAGAACTTGGTTGAACAAACCCCTTCTTCAACAATCCTTGCAATTGGTCCTTTAATTCTTGTAGCTCGGCTGGTGCCATACGATAGGAAGCTTTAGATATTGGCTGGGTGCCAGACAGTAATTCTATAATGAACTCGATCTCCCAATTTGGGGGTAAACCGGGCAATTCTTCTAGAAACACATCCGCATAATCTTTAATCACTGGCATCTCCTCCAACTTAGCTTTGTCCGACGGCTTGTTGATGAGGTAAGCTAAGTATACATTACATCATTTCCTCAAGGACTTCACTGCTTTCGTAGATGAAAAGATGGAACTCCCGGTGAAGTCTCTTTGACCCATTACATCTAATATTGGTTGACCAGGTATCTGGAATGTTACAATCTTCGTCCGGCAATCTAGTTGTGCATGATGAAAGGCCAACCAGTCCCCTAAGATGACTTCATAGTCTCGAAAGGGTAATACAATAAGATTGGCTAAGAATTCCCTATCTTTAATTTGGATTTTACATGCTATACAAGCTGAACGAGTAACAAGTTTAGAACCAATCGGAGTACCAACTTCTAATTCGTAAGGAAAACATACAACTCTCAATTTTACACGTTGCACACATAAGGGGGTAATAAATGAATGAGTAGCACCTGGATCAATTAGTACCCTAACAAGTTGATTCAATATCAAGAATGTACCTTCAACAATAGCGGTCTCCTCTGGAAGCTCCTCGCACTCAATAGCATAAGCTCGGGCCTGAACTCTAGGAATTGGAGTCTTGCCTCTACTAGCTGGTTTAACCTGATTTTGTCCTCCTTGCCATTTAGGGCAATCCTTGATCTGATGCTGATCACTGCCACACCGCACACATCGTCCTGACTTCTTCCAGCACTAGGCCTCGGTGTGACCCTTCTTGTCACAGTAAGAACAGTTGATAGACTGAGTAGCAGATGAACTACTTGTGGATCCACGGGTAGAAGAGGATGATGGTGCTTTAGTCGAGCCATGGTTATTAACTGGTCTGTTCTGGCTCTGGCCCTAACTACGACTCTAGCTCTGGAATTTCCTCTGTTGACTTGGAGGCTGATATGGTTTCTTGTTCGGCTGGCTTGAACCGGCTCTATCAAGTTTTCTCTTCTCAACTCGGGAAGCGGCAGCAAGGAGAGCAAAATAGGTAGTGAAGTCATGCGAAGCCAACTGGTCCTGAATTTCTGGCCTCAACCCATTCGTAAATTTCCACATCTTTGCCTCAGGGGTACTGACCATGTATTGAGCATAATGGGACAGTCGGTCAAAACGAGCCTCAATCTACCTCTGCCTGGAAATTGGAGGTACGTATTTCTCCTTGAATGCCTTAACGAAATTACCCCACAAACGAGGTGTATGATCAGTTTCCCAAAGTGCCTCCACAGTGTGCCACCAATGCTCAGCATCCTCGTGCAATAGAAACACAGCGAACTTCATCTTTTCTTCATCAGTATAGTTAAGTGGCATGAAAATCCTCTCGATCTCAGACAGCCAAGCCTTTGCCTTTTCATCATCAGCTTCCCCGTAGAATTTGGATGGGTGAAAGTCAAGGAACTCCCGCATTCTGCTATTTCTCCCATGGTTACCATCATTCCTGTTGTTGTTGTTGTTGTTGTTTGCATCACGTGCATCTTGACGTTCCATCACTCGTGACATGCGATCCATGGCATTCACCATCATATTAAACATAGCCATACCGGGATTAGTTTGATAAGTATCTCCGGTCTCTTGGGGCTCACCGCTCCTATTAGTAGTGCGGGTACTAGGGCCGGCCATCTATAGGCATAGATTACGATGCACAATTTATTAGAATATGACAAACAAGAATTTAATGCATAAGATATGCAACATATAATTTTATATAGATACACAATTCTAGAAACAGTTAAGACATGTTAATCACATAAGCACATAGAGACAGAGAAGGCACACTTGATAATGTCACACAATAACACATATAAACAAGTCATCTCAGCTACTTTAGGGCTTTTACCCATGGTCCGAGAGTTAAACCCGACTTAAGCAATCTAAGCTCTGATACCATTTCTCTAGGGTGTCACGCCCCAACCCGACCTATAGAGGTTAGACTAAGGAGTGATCTAAACATTCAAGTCTTTTCACGTACTTAATCGTTCAAGAAGGTTTAACACTTAACGTTTAGCCTAAACTCCACAGATTCTCCGGAAAACCGGCAGCATAACGACTGTAACTGGGCTCTTTAGTTTGACCTAATTTTCTAAACTCCTCAAAACTTTCAATCTCAAATTCATTTCCAACTAAGATTACTATCTATCACTATCTATCACCAATTGAAATGTCTACTAGTTATCTCGAAGTCTCGTTTGATTAACAACCTAGTATGATAACTCTGTCTCGTTTGTTTGCTAATTCTTGTTACAAAAGTACATGTTGATCTTAGCCTACCAATGAGTACCTGTTCAAGATTAGATAGATTCATTTACTTAATCCTTCACCTGATACTTCATAAGCCTGTGATAGATACTAGCCAGTAGCGATGGCAAAAACAACCATAAGAGTGTCTATCTAGTTATGATCAGTACAACCCAAAATTTGACCCCAAATTACAACGGGGGTCATTTACAATACAACAAGAAGCAACATAAGAAATAGTCTTCAAGCAACATATCGTTCACAAAATGGACATAGTCAAGTAAGGCACGTAGGGCAAGCAATCATTCCAAGGAGTCATCATTAGGCACGTTGTCCTCGGGTACTTGTTCCTGGTCTTCTTTACCTGAGATGATAAAAGAGGGTGAGTCCTTATGAACTCAGCGAGGGGGAATGAGAAATAAGTTTTGAAACTCTTTTTCTGGTTCAACTTATGAAAACTCTTTTTGCAAGCATGACATATATCACAAGTAAGTACATAATGTAATGTAAAAGTAAAATAACACAATTACCCGTCTTTCCTCCCCGAGGTCCTCTAGAAACCAAGCGAGAGTACTTATACACATAGTGAAAAGGATACGGTGAGCTTTTGCTCTCAGTTTACTTCCAGTATCAGTTGTTGCGCCTGACTTCAAATCATCCACTTATCACGCCAAATGGGTGTACTCCGGATGTACCCCAAAATCCAACAACCCAACTCTCCGAGGAAGTCTAGCCCCTAAGTGAGAGAGGGAATTGGACAATGGTAGTCACGGTTGCACCGGCAAGCCCGATGCCGCCCAGTGTGCGTGAAACGCTACCACGCCAGAATGAAAGGTTGCAACCTTGTATGCAATGCACATTGATGACATTTAATATATCACATTAGGAGGACAATAAAGTTGGTTGCCTCCGAGTAGTCATAGGATTGTACATTGACAAGTAAACACGCGACGCATGATATGATAGGTAACTTCACTTGTAAAGCACATGAAGTTATATGAATATTAAACGGGCAGCCATGTAACGCATGTAAATCAAGTCATATAACTCATTTCGAAGTTCACGAAATCAAATAGTAAGGCCATACAACATGCAACGACGTTTACGTGGGACCAGGTGCAAGAAAGGTCTACTTGTCAATATGTAATCATCGGAATCACATTTGGGGCTATAAGGCAACTACGGGCAGCCTACTAATCACATAATTAAACACGATATCCATAGGATCAACACTTAGCGGGTTTTCCTAGTCATTAGGGTTTCAATTCATGCTCACCCGTGCGATTAAGCCCCAAGTTGTCACGTAATTAAACTCAAGCCACGCATCGATTAATTAAAACACCCTCAAGAATTCAAACAGTCCACACAACAACCAAGTGCCACAATCCCAAGCATTTAATACAACAAGAGAAGTTACAATAATTTTCAAAGCATATCACTAGATGAAAAGCTCACTGCAACAGTATGTTTTCTCACAATCATTGAGACAAGCAAACAATCTCCAATTCCAGTGAAAAAAAATTTCAAATTAAAGCTTAATGAGTGAACTAAATCCAGAAACAAACCTCGCATCATTTGGAGTTCGGATTCAAGAGTTATAGCCAAAACCGTGAGACTACGCAAAACTGTCCAGATTTGTACACATTTCAATACTTGTCGTTTTTGAGGACTTTGGGTCAGATTTAGCCTTAGTCTATTTCTGACAAAACTATCTAGAACTGAGAAATCTAGTGGCATACCAAATTTCACGCATTTTGGACATCATTTACTAAGTCAAAATTTGTTCGTTCTACAAGGACAGTGAATCTGCCAAAACCTGCTTCATTTTCCCAGATTTTCCAGATTTGGACACCTTTCTATGTTTTGCCATTTTGGAGACCTTAGACTCAAAATTGGCATTGGCCTATTTCTGCAAAAAATTCTCAGAACTGGCAAAACTAATAACCTACCAATTTTCACGAATTTTCAACATCATTTACCTGGTCAAAATCACTTCGCTCCAACAAGTCAGAAGACTGTCCATTTGTGCGATTTCACCTATCTTCACATTCTAGCCAAATATCTTGCCATGCATGTTTACAAAAGCTCATGTACACACATATATCACAAGTACAGAGGTAAAAATGGACATTTAAAGGCATGCATGTGGTTTTTGAAAGCTTTTCAAGAGAGTTTTAGCCCTCACCTTAGCAAGACAACAATGAAGATGCACAAAACTCTTGATGATGCACAATGTCATCCTTTTTCCTTGCTTAGCCGAGAGACAACTTGAGATTCTCTAATTCCTAGCTTAGTAACCATGTTCTTAGTATGTGCAAGTGGCTAGAACAAAAAGAAAATGAAATAGGAGCTATCAAACATACCTAAGGGCCGAATGAGCTTGCATGCATGTTTCTTTGCTTTTAGCTTGCTTGGTCGAGTTCCTTAGTAGCTTGAGTGTCTTGATGAACTTAAGCTATGGAGAGTATAATTGCAGCCAAGGCCGAGAGAGAGAGAGAAGAAATGAGAGAGTGAATGAGAGAATGAGAGAAAGAATGAAAGAAAATGAAAAGCTTGAAGAGTTTGACGCATGTGTCGGCTATGGGCTTGCAAATTTCAGAATTTGTGTCTTCAAGACCATAATTTGAATCACCCTAGCATGGGCAATTGAGTGTGCCGAGATTTTGGTGCATTGGGTAGGGTTTTTGAGTCATTTTTTTATGCTTTGTGTCATGAGCATGTCATAGAATGTCTAGGTATAAATTTTGAAATTGCAAAGCATTGTCAAATGCAAGAAGTGGTCGGCCAAGGCTTGCAAAAATCTGAATTCTTTTGTCTTGTTTGAGCATTATTTAATTGTATGCTTGGAATATGCAAAAGAATAAAGAATAAAGAATAATGTCTAGCTTTTTGTGAGATTTTGTATTCTAGTGAGCTGAATTAGCATTTTAATATTAGTTAGTGGAGTTTGTAGGATTAATGAATGATTTAGTGCTTCGTGTAAGATGCTTTCTTGATTAGCGTACAGGCACGCTTTCCTAGGTTTAGGGCACGCATTATGAGATAAGGCTTGAACTATGAGACGAATGCACGTTTCCCAAGTAAATGCACGCAACTCTAAATGAATGCACGTAATTCAATGCAAGGCACACATAACGAAACACAACTCTTGAACCTAGGTCAAGGCATGCAAATCTAGGTTAGGGCACATGAAACGAAGTATCGCACGTAAATCGAGGTCGGGCCTCACACCGAGGCCTAACCCAGCATACCGAGGACGGGGTAGGGATAGGTTGGCCCCCATTTTTCATTTTCCTTGGTGCATTCCGCGTCGGGGTTCATTGTTTGCGGGACATTCGCCCCAACTCGGGACCGACACGTGTGTTGGGGATGAGCCGCCTCCCCCGCATTGGCCCCACATCGTTTAAACGGGTTCCCAGGTCGTTCTTCCTTTGCAGGGTTCGACAATGGTCCTTCCGCAGGTTTACCTACGAAAACCTTGTTACGACTTCTCCTTCCTCTAAATGATAAGGTTCAGTAGACTTCTCGCGACGTCGCGGGCTGCGAACCGCCCACGTCGTTGCGATCTGAACACTTCACCGGATCATTCAATCGGTAGGAGCAACATGTAGTGTGTACAAAGGGCAGGGATATAGTCAACACAAGCTGATGACTCGCGCTTACTAAGAATTCCTCGTTCAAGGTCAACAATTGCAATGATCTATCCTTATCACGATG
>CM075779.1:51070479-51072979 GCA_037974665.1 Ehretia macrophylla
TAATGTACATTTTGCCAGAGATTCATAATGGGTGTTTTACACTATAAATGGCCCCATATGGCATGATCTTTGTACCCAACTTGCTCCTTATTGATAGTATATGATATCCAAATGCTTCAAGATTATTTTTTTCGAAAAAATATTTTTTAATATTTAGTAATTGCGAAAAATAGGGAAAAATCAGAAAAAATAGTAGAAAATTCAAAAAAATTTATATTAATTCATACATTAATTTGTTAAATGATATTCAAATTTTTTTTTTTCGAAAAATTAATTTTTAATATTTAAAAATTACAAAAAATAGGTAAAAATCACAAAAAATACTAGAAAAATCAGGAAAATTTATATTAACTCATAAATTAATTTGTTTACATGATATTTGGCGTTAAATTTTTTTTTGGATGGTTTGGAACCTGATTACTATAATTTGCCTCACAAATGTGACGAACTGTTTGTCGGACAAGGAAAAGGTTAAGACTACTTCATTGATTCGGAAACCACTTGTTAAAGGACATCAATGTCCACATTTGCGTCATAATACATTCTGCATGCCCATTACCCCCTAATGCTTAACATTACCCATCGTGCCCAACGTCCACTAGTAGTGCCAAAGTCGTCCCCCAACATCCCCCATCATCCCCCAAGCGTACCCCTATAGTGCCCCAACTGTGCCCCAACAGTGCCCCAATTTGCACCAACAGTGGCCCAGCCGTGCCCCAACAGTACCCCCAACAGCACCCCTTCAATGCCCTGTGCGGGCCACTTGCGCGCACCATCATGCGGTATGTGCGCCTCAAGCGGGCACGAAGGTACGGCACGGGCACCCCATGCACACACATTCGTGCCGCATACGGGCCATATGCGCGCACCATTCTGTGGCATACCCGCACGATGCCCACACCATTGTGTGGCGTGGGTGCCCCATGCGCACACCCTCGTGCCGTATACGGGCCACATGCGTGCACCATCGTGCGGCATGTGCGCCCGATACGCATACCATCGTGCGGCATGGGAACCCCATGCGCGCACCTTCGGGAGGCATACGCATACCATCGTGCGGCAAGGGCACCCCATGCACGCACCTTCGTGCGGCATGCGGGCCACATGCGCTTACCATCGTGGGGCATGCGCTCCCGATGCACACCCAATCGTGCAGCATGGGAGCCCCATGTGTGCACCTTCGTGCGGCATAGGCACCCCATGCGTGCACTTTTATGCGGCATGCGCAAACCATCGTGCTACAAGGGTGCCCTATGCGTGCACCTTCATGCGGCATGTGCACACCATCATGCGGCATGGGCACCCCATGCGCCTACCTTCGTGCGGCATGCAGGCAACATGCGCGCACCATCGTGCGATATGCGCGCCCCATCGTGCGGCATAGGCGCCCCTTGCGCGTACCTTCGTGCGGCATGTGGGCCACATGCGCCACCATCGTGAGGAATTAGCGCCCCATGCGTGTACCATATTGCAGTATGCGCGCCCCATGTGTGCACCTTCGTGCAGCATGGGCGCCCCGTGCCCGCACATTCGTGCGGCATGCGCACACCATCATGTGGCATGGACACCCTATGCGCGTACCTTCATTCGGTATTCGGGCCACATGTGTGCACCATCGTGCGGTATGCACACCCCATCGCGCGGCATGGGCGCCCCATGCATGCACCTTCGTGTGGTATATGGGCCATATGTGCGCACATCGTTCGGCATGGGTATCCCATGCGTGCACCTTCGTGTGGCATATGGGCCACATGCGTGCACCATATTACGACATGCGCGCCCCATGTGCGCACCTTTGTGCGGCATGTGCGCACCATTGTGCGGCATGTGCATACCTTCATGCGGCTTATGCGCACCATCGTGTAGCATAGGCGCCCTATGCGCACACCTTCGTGCGGCATTCGGGCAACATGCGCCCACCATTGTGCGGCATGCGCAGGCCATGCGCGCATCTTCGTACGACATGCGCGCACCTTCGTGTTGCATGGGCGCCTCATGCTCGCACCTTTGTGCCGCATGCTGGCCACATGCGTGCACCATCCTACAATATGGGCACCCCATGCGCACACCTTTGTGCGGCATGTAGGCCACATGCGTGCATCATATTGCAGCATGCACGCCCCATATGCGCACCTTCGTGTGGCATGGGCGCCCCATGTGCAGACCTTCGTGCGGCATGCGTGCACCATCGTGCAGCATGGGCGTCCCATGCACGCATCTTCGTGTGGAATTCGGGCTACATGCTCACACCATCGTGCGGCATACGCGCCACATGCGCACCCCATCATGCGGCATGGGTACCCCATGTGCGCACCTTTGTGCGGCATGGGAGCCCCATGCGCGTACCATCTTAAGGCATGCGGGCCTTATGCGCAGACCATCATTCAGCATGCAGGCCACATGCGCGCACCATCGTACTTAAGCATCGGAGACACACTTGGGGGGCGGTATAGGGCGTCAAACCTCTTGGCCCGTTTGGGGGAAATATTGTTGGTTGATG
>CM075779.1:51077979-51100479 GCA_037974665.1 Ehretia macrophylla
TGATTCGGCAAGTGAGTTGTTACACACTCCTTAGCAAATTTCGACTTCCATGACCACCGTCCAGCTGTCTTAATTGACCAACACTCTTTGTGGGATCTAGGTTAACGTGCAGTTGGGCACCGTTACTGTAACACCCCGATCCCTCTCGAGATCGGGAGTTCTATCAATCAATCTAATCGCAACCCAAATCCAAACCCGGGCAAAATTTTTAGGGAAAGACGGATGGAGTCTCCCTTGTTTCTAGGCAAAATGTAAAACCTGTAAAAGCATATAAGTGGACCAGCACCGTGTCCAACCATACAAACACCTCAAGGCCATCCGAGCCTTGTTCTCAACAAGCAATCACAAGCAAATATACATTTCCAGTTTACAGACTAACCTACCTCTTCGCATCTTTTACAAGTACATTCATGCTTGACAATTAAACCATACTAACCTATTGCATAAGTTAGACTATCAAACCATTCTAACTCTTTTCCCTTGGACATTACAAACATGCATTGAAGTTAAACTATACTAACTAAATACATAAGCTAGCTTTTCAAATCTCTTCAATAACCTAGTAAAACTTAAATTACATTCTTTTAATATTAAATACATACAATACATGAAAGCATACATCTTTGCCACTTCGACAACTCAAGCCACATAGGCACGCAAGACAACTCTTCAAGCACGAACTTTCACATAATCACGAACTTTCCAGCTAACTTGGCATTTCCTGAAATGTGGTGGTGAGGAGTGAGTATACACAACATGTATACTCAGTGAGGGCGAGACAGATATCGAGGTGGAGATAAAGAAAGTCGTGCAATGCAAATAGGGCAGTTAAGCAATATAACTGATAAATAAGCAATCAATATAAACAATCAATACAATAAGCAATTAATGAAAGCATTAACACAACCATTCAAAGCTATACCACACTCTGAAGGCTATGGTTCACTCATACGAGCAATGTACCATTTCACGAGCGATACATCAATCTCGAGCTTGATGTTGACAACGATGACAATAAGCGTGTAACCACCTTATAACTCCAGTTTGGAATACCCCGAAAGTATCCATCAATTCTACGACGCAAATCTCCCTGGGAGGCAACCCAAGCGAGAAAAGGGAATAGGACACGGAGCTAGAGCAACCAACACTGGCAACCCGATGCTACCCAGAGAGGCCCATCACTCACGCGCCTGTCACTGTGCAATGCAAGACACAATACAAGGCGATAAACGAGCTATAGCACAACAATACAGTTTAGAGGCGATAAACGAGATATCAAGCATTACATTCAATAAAGTATCAAGAACAACACTAACAAGCATTATCGACAATTGATATACAATTCAATCATAACCAACTTTAACAAGCATAACAAGCAATATGAAGCTTTCTATAGGCATTACACTAAGGAAACAAACAAAATCACAAAATGACCCCAACTTTCAAAACGCTACTACTTTCAAACGAGCCACGAGTTTTGGAAACCGACTTCACCAATCCTCCTAGGTCACTATAAGGCACGTCTAAAGACCCCGAAACCCTACTTAACCCTAGAATTCACGCAAAGCCCCGATTTCTCCCTTTGCTCGTTTGAACTATCGCTACCCTAACCAAACACCCAACCAACGCCATAATCACACCAAAAGTGCTTCCATGGCCTCCTGAGACAATGCCATCACGCAAAACGATAAAATGCCAAACTTGACCTAAACGACGCCGACTTTCACTAAGCCATTTTCCTCCGTTTTTCCATTACACAATCCAATTAAACCACACATTTAGGCATTCTAGCATATCTAGCACCTTCCTACATCAACAGAACGCATAACGGAGAAACTTCATCGAAACGGGGGTTTACTATTCATAATTTACTATTCAATTAACAATTTATATTTCAATTTCGATATTCAACCACATAAAATGTTAAAAAGCTATAAATACATGTTCTACAATTGCTAGGGAACATTCTTTAAGCCTCAAAACGATCAAAATAACATTCTACGGATAAAACCCAAAAATTAAAGTTAACACATAAAACATTCAAATGCGCAAATAAACATGAAACCCTCACCTTAGACACTACTAGACGCTAGGAAAACCACGCCAGATGCCTCGGAAACCACCCCGTGCAAGCTCACGCGAAGATTTGAAGTTTTGAAGATTAAAAATGTTTTTTTTTGTCCTTGTATATTTTCGACCCTTTCATTTCTGTTTCAGCTTTGTTTTTTTTTTTTTTTGTGCTATATTGTGCTATTATAAAGGATGACTCAAGTCCTCAAGTCAAAGCTTGGTCAAAGGTTGCTTAAGTTGGTCAATTAGGCTTATTTCTTGCATTTTAAAGCTAAAACAACCAACACCAATTTAATTCTAATCAACAACAACTAAAATACTAAAAATTAAAATACTAAATACTAGTTTTCACTATTTGCTGAGGACTGGAAAACATTCTCTAACTATCACTCTCGAAATGCTATGCACTTTGCGACAATAAAAGAATAACAATTAAATCTCAAAGAATTTAAGAAAATATACTTTTCGAAAAGTAACATAGTTCAAAATTTACTCCGGCTCGGAGCTACTTTTCATTTAATTGAAAACCGAGCATCAAGATGCAAGAAAAAGAAAATCGATTAACATAAGTATGAAAATAAAGCTACAAATGAATGTTTAACTAAAATAAACACAAAATTCAATGCCAACATTTAAAATAACACTTAATTAAATGCATGCCGGGTTCGGGTTATCACAGTTACCCGGCTTTCGATTCATCCCGCATCGCCAGTTCTGCTTACAAAAAATGGCCTACTTGGAGTTCTTGATTCCGTGGCACGGCTCAATGAAGCAGCCGTGCAGTCCTACCTATTTAAAGTTTGAGAATAGGTCAAGGGCGATGTGCCCCCGATGCCTCTAATCATTTATTTTACCCGATAGAACTCGCACGCATGCTCCAACTTTCCTGAGGAAAACTTCGGAGGGAACCAGCTACTAGATGGTTCGATTAGTATTTCGCCCCTATACCCAAGTCAGACGAATGATTTGCACGTCAGTGTCACTGCGGGCCTCCACCAGAGTTTCCTCTGGCTTCACCCCGCTCAAGCATAGTTCACCATCTTTTGGGTCCCGACCGATATGCTCGCACTCGAACCCTTCTTAGAAGATCAAGGTCGGTCGGCGGTGCACCCCCCGGGGGGGATCTCGCCCATCACCTTCCTTGCCCCTTGCGGGTTTATGCACCTGTTGACTTGCACACATATCAGACTCCTTCGTCCGTGTTTCAAGACGGGTCGAATGGGGAGCCCGCAGGCCAGCACCGGGAGCGTACAGATATCGAAGCACGCCGAAGGTGGGCGCTGCCGAACCACGGTCGAGGTGACGCCATTCCGCGAGCATATCTACTACCCGGGCTTTGGCTGCCCCAATCCGCGCTGGTCCGTACCCTGAGCCGATCGACGGATCGACTCTCACCGACCGGCCTCTATCCACTTCTCTCCCGACAATTTCAAGCATTCTTTGACTCTCTTTTCAAAGTCCTTTTCATCTTTCCCTCGACGTACTTGTTCGCTATCGGTCTCTCCCCCGTATTTAGCCTTGGACGGAATTTACCGCCCGCTTAGGGCTGCATTCCCAAACAACCCGACTCGCCGACAGCGCCTCGTGGTGCGACAGGGTCTTGGCACGATGGGGCTCTCACCCTCTCTAGCGCCCCTTTCCAGGGGACTTGGGCCCGGTCCACCGCTGAGGACGCTTCTCCAGACTATAATTCAGACGGCGGAGCCACCCGATTCTCAAGCTGGGCTGTTCCCAGTTCTCTCGCCGTTACTAAGGGAATCCTTGTAAGTTTCTTTTCCTCCGCTTATTGATATGCCTAAACTCAGTAGGTGATCTCGCCTGACCTGGGGTCGCGGTCGTAGCGCACGGCGCTGGAGGGTCTATCTTCAATCCTGCATGCACGACGGGACGACGCATGACAACTTGCGAGTTGAATGGACCAACCACCACTTGTCGTGACGTCCATCGTGCCGGACTAGCATTTCGGCCAAACACGCCTCGAGACACAAGTGGCCACAATCCACCCCCACCACAGAGACGGTGACCCAGTGTTGGGCTCGGGGTAGGGGGGCGACGCGATGCGTGACAGCCCAGGCCGACGTGCCCTCAGCCTGACAACTTCGTGCACAACTTGCATTCAAAGACTCGATGGTTCACGGGATTCTGCAATTCACACCAAGTATCTCATTTTTCCACGTTCTTCATCGATGCGATAGTCGAGATATCCGTTGCCGAGAGTCATTTTCGTTTCGTAAAGGACTGAGGCCTAACACGAGACACCGTGGACGAGGCAGGGATAGGCTGGCCCCCATTTTTCATTTTCCTTGATGCATTCCACATCAGGGTTCGTTGTTTGCGAGGCATTCACCCCGACTCGTGACTAACACGCAGGCTGGGTACTAGCCGCCTCCCCCGCGTCGGCCCCGTATCGTTTAAATGGGTTCGCAGCTCATTCTGACTCCGTAGGGTTCGACAATGATCCTTCCGCAGGTTCACCTACGAAAACCTTGTTACGACTTCTCCTTCCTCTAAATGATAAGGTTCAGTGGACTTCTTGCGACGTCGCGAGCAGCAAACCGCCCACATCGCCGGGATCCGAACACTTCCCCGGATCATTCAACTGATAGGAGCAACGGGCGGTGTGTACAAAGGGTAGGGATGTAGTCAACGCGAGCTGATGACTCGCGCTTACTAGGAATTCATCGTTCAAGACCAACAATTGCAATGATCTATCCCCATCACGATGACATTTCAAAGATTACTCGAGCCTGTCGGCCAAGGCTATAGACTCGTTGAATACATCAGTGTAGTGCGCGTGCAGCCCAGAATATCTAAGGACATCATAAACCTGTTATTGCCTCAAACTTCCATGGCCTAAAAGGCCGTAGTCCCTCTAAGAAGCTAGTTGCTGAGGGATACCTTCGCATAGCTAGTTAGCAGGCTAAGGTCTCGTTCGTTAACGGAATTAACCAGACAAATCGCTCCACCAATTAAGAACGACCATGCACCAACACCCATAGAATAAAGAAAGAGCTCTCAGTCTGTCAATCCTTACTATGTCTGGACCTGTTAAGTTTCCACATGTTGAGTCAAATTAAGCCGCAGGCTCTACTCCTGGTGGTGCCCTTCCGTCAATTCTTTTAAGTTTCAACCTTGCGACCATACTCTCCCTAGAACCCAAAAACTTTGATTTCCCATAAGGTGCCGACGGAGTCCTAAAAGTAACATTCGCCGATCCCTGGTAGGCATCGTTTATGGTTAAGACTAGGACGGTATCAGATCGTCTTCGAGCCCCTAACTTTCGTTCTTGATTAATGAAAACATCCTTGGCAAATGCTTTCGCAGTTGTTCATCTTTCATAAATCCAAGAATTTTACCTCTGATTATGAAATACGAATGCCCCCGACTGTCCCTGTTAATCATTACTCCGATCTCGAAGGCCAACTCAATAGGATTGAAATCCTATAATGTTATCCCATGCTAATGTATATAAAGAGTAGTGAGACGGAACGCACGTTTCGGCCCAATGAGACAGACGGCTTAGCCGAAACGTGCACGAAACGAGGCCGATGGTGCATATGCGAAAATCTTCCTATGGCAATTTCAGACCCTTCCCAATGTTTCTAGAGCATTCTAGGGCGGTGGAGATAGTCCAGGAAGCAACTGGCAGAACTTGGTGGAGAAATCCAAATTTGGTGCAGGAACATTCCAGAAATTGGCTAAGGAGGGAAACTCTGCCCAATCTGCCGGACGGTCTGCCCAAACTGCCCGAAACTGTCCAAAATTTTCCAGTTGCTTGCTTAGTGCTCAGGTCTGGAATTTTCTATCTAATTATCTATGTAAATATCTTTGTAATGATGACAAATGGCAAGATCACAATGATGCCGAGTGTATAGATCATAGGCCTTTGATCATTCTTTGTGTAAACTATAAATAGAGCATTGTATAGCCATTTTGAACAATGAAAAATAGATTGATACTCAGCCATTTCCGTGCATCCTTCAAGCTGTGAGGCCCAACCTCGATTTACGTGTGATACCTCATTTCGTGTGCCCTAGCCTAGATTTACGTGCCTTAACCTAGATTTAAGAATCGTGTTTTGTTTTGTGTGCCTGGCATTGAATTACGTGCATTCATTTAGGGTTGCATGCATTTACTTGGAAAACGTACATTCATCTCGTAGTTCGTGCCCTACCTCGTAGTGTGTGCCCTAAACCTAGGAAAGCGTGTCCTCACGCTAATCAAGAAAGCATCTTACACGAAGCACTAGGTCATTAATTAATCCTTCAAATCCCAGTAACTAATATTAAATTACTAATTCAATCCACTAGAAGACGAAATTGCACCAAAAGCTAGATATTCTTTATTCTTTGCATATCCCAAACACACAATTAAATAATACTCCAATAGATGACAAAAATTCAGATCCTAGCACTACCCTTGGCCGACCACTTAGACCCTTGTGCATGCACTTCAATTTCAAAATAAATTCCTCAAACATTCTTAGACAAGTTATGACACAAATGCATAAAAAAAAATTACCCAAAACCCTACCCCATGCACCCATATTCTCGACCGATTCCCTTGCCATGCTATGTGATTCAAAAATCATGCTTCTTGAAGACACAAATCTGAAATTTGTATGCCTAAGGCCGACACATGCTTCATCATTTTCAAGGCTTTCATTTCTCTTTCATTTCTCTCATTTTCCTCTCATTCTTCTCTCTCCATTTCATTCTTCTCTCTCTCTCTCGGCCCTAGCTGAATATTGTAGACACCATAGCTCATCTTCATCACTCCATGGTTCATCAAGGCAAGCAAGAAGCTAGGGAACTCGACTAAGCAAGCTAGGTTGCAAGAAACACACATGCAAGCTTTTTGAATCTCCATTTCGGCTTAGGTGAGTTTGCTAGCTTCCATTTCTTTTCTTCTTGTTCTAACCACATGCACCTACTAAGAACTTGGTTACTAAGCTAGGAAATTTGAGAAAAATCGAGTGGTGTCTCGGCTAAGCAAGAAAAGAGTCAACTTTGTGCTTCACCAAGAGT
Source organism: Ehretia macrophylla (assembly GCA_037974665.1). Classification (NCBI taxonomy): domain Eukaryota; kingdom Viridiplantae; phylum Streptophyta; class Magnoliopsida; order Boraginales; family Ehretiaceae; genus Ehretia; species Ehretia macrophylla. The sequence goes on from CM075779.1 coordinate 51,085,077, forward strand.
CTTGTGCATCTTCTTCTTGCTTTGCTAATGTGAGGGCTAAAACTTCTTGAAAATCTTTCAAAAAACCACATGCATGCTCTTAAATGTCTATCCTTACTTCTGTACTTGAGATATATGTGCGTGTTCATAAGCTTTTATAACCATGCATGGCAAGATTTTGGCTAGAATGTGATGATAGATGAAATCGGGTTTGTGACAGCTCTCTGTCTTGTTGGTGCGAGGTTACTTTGGCTAGGTAAATGATGTTTAAAATGAGTGAAAATTTGTAGGTAACTAGTTTTGCCAGTTCTGAACATTTGTCGCAGAAATAGGCCAAAGCTAATTTTGACTCTAAGGTCCTCAAAATTGCAAATCATTAAAATGTGTCCAAATCTGGAAAGTCTGGAAAAATGAAGCAGGTTTTGGCAGATTCACTGACCTTGTAGAACGAACCCGTTTTGACTTAGTAAATGATATCCAAAATGCATGAAATTTGGTGTGATGCTATATTGTTCAGTTATGGACATTTTTGTCAGAAATGGACTAAGGCTAAATCGGACCCTAAGGCCCTCAAAAACGACAAGTATTGAAATGTGTGCATATCTGGACAGATTTGTGCAGTCTCACTGTTTTGGCTATAACTATTGAACCCGAACTCCAAATGATGCGAGGTTTGTTTCTGAATTTAGTTCACTTCTTAAACGTTAATTTGAAATCTTATTCACTAGAATTGGAGATTTTTTGCTTGTCTTAATGATTGTGAGAATACAGTCTATTGCAGTGAGGGTTTCACTTAGTGATATGCTTAGAAAAATTATTGTAGCTTCTCTTGTTGTATTAAATGCTTGGGATTGTGGCATTGGGATGTTGTGTGGACTATTTTGAATACTTGAGGGTGTTTGAATTAATCGATGCATAGCTTGAGATTGATTTTGAGTTGACTTGGGGCTTAATCGCACGGGTAAGCACGAAATGGAAATCCTAGTGACTAGGTAAATTCACTAAGTATTGATCCTATAAATATTGTGTTTAATTATATGTTTAGTAGGCTGCCCGTAGTTGCCATTGTAGCCCTAAATGCGATCTTGATGATTACATGTCGACAAGAAGGCCTTTATTGCACCCGGTCTCACGTAGATGTCGTTGCATGATGAATAATCTTATTTTTTGATTATGTGAACCTTGAAATGAGTTGTATGACTTGATTTATGTGACATTACATGGCTGCCCGTTTAATGTTCATATAACTCCATGTGTCTTTCAAGTGTAATTACTTATCTTATCGTGCCTCGCTTGTTTACTTGTCAATGTACAATCTTATGATTGCTCGGAGGCAACCTACTTTGTTGTCCTCCTAATGTGATATATTAAATGTCATAAATGTGCATTGCATACAAGGTTGCAACCTTTCATTCTGGCGTGGTAGCGTTCACGCACACCGGGCGGCATCGGGCTTGCCGGTGCAACCGTGACTACCATTGTCCGATTTCCTCTCTCGCTTAGGGGCTAGACTTCCTCGGAGAGTTGGGTCGTAGGATTTCGGGGTACATTCGGAGTACACCCATTTGGCGTGATAAGGGGATGATTTGAAGTTTGCCGCAACAATTGATTCTAGAAATGAACTAAGAGCAAAAGCTCACCGTATCCTTTTCACTATGTGTATAAGTACTCTCGCTTGGTTCCTAGAGGACCTCGGGGAGGAAAGACGGGTAATTGTGTTCCTTTACTTTTATATTATTGTTGTGTACTTATTTGTGATATATTCATGCTTGCAAAAATGGTTTTCATAAGTTGAACTAGAAAATGAGTTTCAAAACCTATTTCTCGTTCCCCCTCGCTGAGTTCATAAGGACTCACCCTCTTTTATCATCTCAGGTGAAGAAGAACAAGAACAGGTACCCGAGGAAGACGTGCCTAACGATGATTCCTTGGAATGATTGCCTGTCCTATGTGCTTTGCTTGATTATGGCCATTTGTGAACACTATGCTGCTTGAAGACTATTTCTTTTCATGTCGCTTGATGTTTGTAATGTAAAAGACCCCCGTTGTAATTTGAGGTCTAATTTTGGCTTGTACTTATAAATAAATAGATAGACACTACTATGGTCGTTTTGCTATCGTCATTGGCTAGTATTTATCATAGGATTATGAGGTATCAGGTAAGGACTAAGTAAAATGAACCTATCCAATCTTAAGCAGGTATTCATTGTTAAGCCAAGATCAACAGATACTTCTGTAATGAGGACAAACAAACAAACGAGACATAGCATCATGCTAGGTTATTAATCAAACGAGACTTCAAGATAATTAGTAGGCGTTTCAATTGATGATAAATAGTAATCTTAGTTAGAAATGAATTTGAGATTGTAAATTTTGAGGCGTTTAGAGAATTAGGTCAAACTAAGGAGCCCAATTACAGCAGTTATGCTGCCGATTTTCTAGAGAATTTGTGGAGTTTAGGCCAAAATGTTAAGTATTAAACCTTCATAAATGGTTAAGTAAGTGATATGACTTGAATGTTAGATCACACCCTAGTCAAACCTTTATAGGCCGGGTTGGGGCATGACAAAGCTCTCCATACTTAGCCAAATTTCAGTTTCCTACAAGCAATAGTCCATCGGTTTAGCTTTCCCTCGCGTTAAACTTCACTCAAACCGCCCACTGCAAGCTTGTGTGCTGAAAAACGACTAAGTGTTGAGGCTGCCAACCTCTAACACCTTAGTTTTGTGCTGCTTACTCTGTTCTCAACCACTCACAGGTGCACTTAGCTAGCCTTCAGTGTTGGCTAAGGCCCCACAGCGACAGGATTTTTAGACTCAATCTCTGATCTCGTGACAGGTGGTATGAGAGCCAAGGCTGCTTGGCTCGAATTGTTGCTGTTGAAGTCTGCATTGTGCTTTCTTCTCTCAGTTTGTGGGTTCGTGATCATGTGGGACTATCGCTGCCTTGGATGAGGAGATGACCGACACTGAACAGGCTGTTGTTGAGGGGATGACAACCAGGAGCAAGGCGAAGAAGAGGTCTTCGCGACATGGCTCGAAGGACCAGTTGAGCACCCTCGAAGCTAGGCTTGTACGGGTGGAACAAGCCACGTTGGAGAACACTGCAGTGCTGGATGATGTGTGTACTCAGCTAAGGCAGGTGGTAGCTGGTAGTGAGTCTAAGCTAGCTGAATGAGTACAAGAACTGAAGGACCGAAACGAAGAGCTACAAGGTTAGGTGCTCTCTTCTATAAACTCTTTTGTAGATTCAATGCAAAAGACATTGGAGGAGTTCCGTGCACAATTCAGCTCGAGTTTGGCTGAATTACGAACGGAACTCGAGTCGGTTAAGGCTGATGTTATTTTGTGCAAGGCTGCTGTTAGCGGTGGTACAGCTACGGTACTCATTTCTTCCTCAAAGCTGGACGTGCCTAGACCAAAGCCGTTTAGTGGCAATCGTAATGCCAGGGAGTTGGAGAACTTCTTGTGGAATTTGGAACAATATTTTGCTGCAACGGGGCTGGTTGACAATGAAGCAAGGGTACGTGCGGCACCGTTATTCTTGACCAATGTTGCTATGCTATGGTGGAGAAGTCGTTCTGCCGACATTGAGAAAGGGTTATGCACCATCAATGTCACACCCCGACCTAACCCCCAAGCTAAAGGGTAAGTCCGGACCCGACACACGGACAGAGTCTCCCCTGTACCGTGGACATTCTAAAAACCTGTAATCACTTAAACAAAGTCCCAACAATACAATACAAGCTTTTCTTAATTAAACAACAAAGTTCTAAGGCCATCCGAGCCTTATGGTACACAATAGTTCCAAAACACACAAGCATGCGAGAACTTGTTATCAACATAGTTTTATAATCATGACATTCTAGGAAACCAATTAAACATAATTGAAAGATCAAACATTTCTACTTTAAGCCATTCACTCCCAAGCAAGCAAGGCGAATAGAAGTAGATCATAAGTTATTACAGTGCATAGGTTTTCAAAGCTACACCACAACCAACTAGTCTTCAACTTATACAACAAGCACATACATAGCCCTTAGGCTACAAATAGGACATAAAATAAACCGTTGAGCCTTCCACAAAGTAGCAAGGAATTAAACCACCTCAAGCTATCAGGCACAACAACTAAGGTAAGGGATCAATCTGAACTTCCTCCTCCTCAACTAACTCAACAAGCTGGGGATCACCCACAGCGTCTCCTGAAACATATATCGAGGTATGAGCAACCATTGTTGCCCAGTGAGGGATATAGTCCCGGGGCGTGCAATGCAACAGATAATACAGTTATACAGCATTATCACTTAGGCAATTTAAGAAACAATGATAACTGAGATAACCACACATTTAAAAGGATACATTTCACACAATCCCCTATACACCAATCTTCACTGGTCTTCATTCACGATCCTCGAACCACGAGCACGATCACGATAAGCCGGCATAACCCCAAACACTCCAGTGGGTGTACTCCGGATGTACCCCAATAAGCCTACGACCCAACATCCCCTGGCAATCTCCGGACCAGGCGAATGAGGGACTAGGGCATGGAGTTTGAATATCCACCGGCAAGCCCTCTGCCACCCAGCCGATATTCAACACATCCGCCCCTGACACTATGGTTGCGCAACCACTATGCAATGCACTTAACAATGGCAAATTAATAGCAATAATATAAGCATTAATACATAGGAGGATCAACAAAGTAGGTTGACCTCGATGCAATTAGGATAGAAGCAATTATAGAAGCTAATAAGCAGTTTACAAAGGAACATATACAAAATAAGCATAGAATAATACCAAAAGCTCCAAATCAATTTAAAATCACATATAAACACTCAATAAGTCATACCATGGGTTTAGAAGTGTGAGACAACCGAAATAGCACATAAACCCCTTTGTTTTTCAAACTATTTCTCTTCCAAACCAAGGTTAATGATTCCATTTTCAAAGAAAACTCTCCCAACCTTCTAACTAACCCTCAAGGTACCCTCTCAACCCTCTAACTCATTCAAATGCCCGCGATTACCCCGAAAGCCCCAAATTCCCTCTTATCGCTTTAAACTACACATACATTTTTCGGGCTTCAAACAAGGGATATCAAGGTTTCTATAGCACCTAGGTAGCCTAAGGATACTAGAATTGAAGCCCAAATTCACCCGGATTCGCATTAACCCCAAAAGTCCTTTATTAAAGTCGACTATTTTACGTTTTATGCGATTATAGAGCAATGTAAGTGCACGGGGCTATTAGACTACCTTCATTAGCACCTAAGGCTTCTATTAGGAGCATTTAATCAAGCTAATTCGAGCAATTACGCAAAACCCTAGCAAAACATCACTATTCACCCTAAAAATCAAACTAACGATTCTAACCAATTAAATTGCGAAACGATGGCTCAAATATGTTCTCTAGCATTCATATACATGGTATAATAGCATAGATAATTAATACAATGGTATTTGAACACATTTTCAACAAATCAAGAAAAGAGCAACTATTTAGAAATGCAAAAATAAGCCGTGAAATCCCTCACCAAAGCGCTTAGGAACACCTAGGAACCTTGCACACACCCTAATCCACTTGCTCAAGGGTTGGAGTGGCTTGAATTGAAGGATTGAGGAGCAAAAATTATTTTTTCCTCACTGTTTGCTGCTGTCGGCCTGCTCCTGCTTCTATTTTAGCTTTTATTTTTTTTTCTTTGTTATCTTATGAGCTAAATAGGGTTATTTAATGAATGGCTAAGGTGGGGTCTTGTTTGGGTGTTTAAGTGGCTTCTAAAATGCGCGTAGAAAGCTCCAAAACGAGGCTAATGTGTAAAACATAGGCTAGCTAATTAAATCAATAAAGTTATTACGTAATACTATTCATTGAACTACTAAAATCATTTACTAAACGAGCTCTCCTATCGCTCCTAGCTCAATTGAACATTTTTCCCACTACTTTAACAATTAATATGATTTAATAAAAATGCTAATTAACTAATAGTATGCAGTTTAAAAACGGAGTGAATAGTAACTTAAGAAGACAGTTAATAAGGCACAGGAAGAGATGCGCAAACAAGGGATGCAACAGTAATTAAATGCATGGCTAAATCTCGGGCGTCACATCCTCTCCCCCTTAAACTAATTGCGTCCACACAATTCTTACATGATTCGGCAAACAACTTTGGATACCGCTCCCGCATCTGATCCTCTCTCTCCCACGTCGCATCCTCTACGCCATGATGATCCCATAGAACTTTAACCATCAGAATGCTTTTAGTCCTCAGCTCCTGAACTTTCTGATCAACAATTCGAAGAGGTTTCTCTGTGTAGGTCAAAGTTTCACTGATCTCTAGCGGTTCCGGCTCAAGTATGTGAGAGGGATCTGGCTGATACTTCCGAAGCATAGAAACATGGAATACATCATGAATTCTGCCCAGACTGGGAGGTAAAGCTAGACGATAAGCCAAATCACCAACAGTTTCAGTTATGTCAAATGGTCCCACATATCGAGGGCTGAGTTTACCTTCTTTACCATGCCGAATCAAACCCTTGCGAGGAGAGATTTTCAGAAATACTCGATCGCCCACGACAAATTTCAGATCACGACGGCGTCTATCTGCATAACTCTTTTGCCTACTCTGAGCTGTAAGCATCCTTTTTCTGATAAGCTGCACATGATCAATCATTTTGTTCATTTCAGGTAAGAGAATAGGGTCGACCGTCTTCATTTCACCAACATCATCCCAGTAGAGAGGAGACCGGCATTTACGCCCATACAGTGCCTCATAAGGTGCCATACCAATAGTAGCTTGATAACTATTGTTATAGGCGAACTCCGCGAGTGGCAAATACTTCTCCCAACTCTTACCAAAGTCCAGAACACAAGCCCGTAACATATCCTCGAGGATTAAGATAGTTCTCTCGGATTGACCATCAGTCTGAGGATGATAAGCTGTACTGAAACTCAAAGTCGTGCCCAAAGCTTTCTGAATCTTCTGCCAGAACTGAGATGTGAATCTGGGATCTCTATCTGACACAATACTCTTTGGAATTCCATGAAGTCGGACAACATTCTCAATATACAACTCTACTAGTTTATCAAGAGAATCAGACTTCTTTTTAGCAATAAAGTGAGAAGTCTTGGTCAGTCTATCCACAATAACCCAAACTGAGTCATTACCCTTCGAAGATCTCGGTAAATCTGATACGAAATCCATGGTAATATGATCCCATTTCCAAACAGGAATAGCCAAAGGCTGCAACAACCCTGCAAGTCTCTGATGTTCTGCTTTAACTTTCTGACAAGTAAGACATCGAGCAACATAGTCAGCAATTTCTCTCTTCATATTATTCCACCAGAAATTCTGCTTCAAATCTTTATACATTTTAGTACTGCCTGGATGGATAGTATATCTAGAACTGTGTGCCTCAGCAAGAATATCCTTCTTCAGAGTTGGATCATTCAGAATACAGATTCTACCTTTGAATTTGAGAATACCATCGTCGTTTAGTTTGAAATCCGACTCTCCCCCTTTAGAATTCTCTAAGACTTTCAACAATTGAAGATCAGCCTGTTGAGCTTCTCGAATCCTGGATAATAACAGATATTGAATCTGCAAACTTGCGAATTGAATACCAGAATTTGAAGTACTAGGCTTCCATAAGCATAATTAATCCATGAATTCCCAATTCTTGATAATCAAGCTGGCAACAGTAGCCTTTCGGCTCAAAGCATCAGCAACAATATTGGCCTTGCCCGGAAGATAGTTAATAGTGCAGTTATAGTCCTCAAGTAATTCCAGCCAACGCCTCTGCCTCATGTTCAACTCTTTCTGTGAAAACAGATATTTCAAGCTCTTATGATCTGTAAAGATTTCAAACTTGTTGCCCCAGAGATAATGACGCCATTTCTTTAATGCAAGAATGATAGCTGCAAGCTCAAGATTATGAGTCGGATAGTTGAGTTCATAAGGCTTCAGTTTCCTGGAAGCATAAGCAATAACCCTGCCATTCTGCATCAATACACAACCCAGACCTTCCTTCGAAGCATTACTATAGATCACCAGATTATCATAACCCTCAGGTAAAGCAAGAATAGGAGCTGTAGTCAATCTCTTCTTCAATTCCTGGAAGCTGGCCTCGCATTTATCGTTCCAGTCAAAAATTGTTTTCTTCTGAGTAAGTTGAGTTAAAGGCCCTGCAATCTTAGAGAAATCCTTGACAAACCTCCAATAATACCCAGCTAAACCAAGGAAGCTACGAATTTCTGTAACAGTTTCAGGTCGTTTCCAAGATAACAACACTTCAATCTTCGCTGGATCAACAGAAATACCATCCTGCGAGATAATATGGCCAAGGAAAGCAACTTGCTGAAGCCAGAATTCACATTTGCTAAACTTTGCAAATAACTGATGCTCCTAAAGAGTCTGCAACACAATTCTGAGATGTTGTTCATGTTCCGCCTCTGATTTAGAATAGACAAGGATATCATCAATGAATATGACCACAAATTGGTCCAGATAAGGACGGAATACCCTCTGCATTAAGTCCATGAATGCGGCGGGAGCATTAGTAAGACCAAACGGTAAGACAACAAACTCATAATGGCCATATCGAGTTCTGAAAGCAGTTTTAGGAACATCATCTTTCTTAATCCTCAGTTGATAATAGCCCTGCCTCAGATCAAATTTAGAGAATATCCTGGCACTTTGCAACTGATCAAATAACTCTTCGATTAAAGGCAAAGGATATTTATTTTTGATGGTTACTTGATTAAGACCCCGATAATCAATGCATAGGCGAAGAATCCCGTCTTTCTTTTTAACGAATAGAACTGGCGCACCCCACGGTGAAGAACTCGGCTGAATGAATCCCTTCTCAAGCAAGCCCTACAATTGAACTTTCAATTCCTGCAATTCGGGTGGAGCCATTCTATACGGAGTCCTAGAGATAGGTGAAGTCCTCGGCAATAAATCAATCATGAACTCTATCTCTCTATCAGGCGGTAACCCAGGTAATTCCTCAGGAAAGAGCCCCGGAAACTCCCTCACGATAGGTACATCATTCAATTTCAATTGATCCCCAGGTTGATTAATCAAATATGCAAGATAAGCGTCACAACCCTTGCCCAATAATTTAGATGCCCTAATAGAAGAAATAATAGGAGTTCCCGTAGATTTTCTACTACCAACTATTTTAAGTACAGGCTGGTCAGGCATTTCTAGATACACAATCTTCTTTCTACAATCAAGCTGGGCATAATATCTACTTAACCAGTCCATCCCCAATATAATTTCAAAGTCATTGAAGGGTAGGATAATCAAATCAGCAGGAAAAACACGACCCTCAATAAATATACTACATGCTTTGCAAATAGATCTAGTAACAAACTTCGGACCCATAGGAGTATAAACCACAATCTCATGCAATAGTTTATCATGTTTCAATTTAGCATTTTGTGCACAAGTAGGAGTAATAAAAGAATGCGAAGCCCCGGAATCAATTAAAACCTTAACTGATTGATCATTAAGAAGAAAAATACCTTCTACCACAGCGGTTGTATCTGGAAGCTCCTCAGCATCCAAAGCAAATACACGGGCCTGACCTCATGATGGTAGTGCTGCAGCTGGTGCCCTGGTCTGAGAGTTTTGAGCTGATGTCTGACGCCTAGGGTTCTTAAATTTCTGACAGTCTTTAACCTTGTGCTGATCACTGCCGCAACCTGTACACTTGTTATGTTTCTTTCAACAAACATCTTCAGTGTGGCCCTGGCGCTGACAGAAGCTGCACTGCTGGTGACGTCTTGCAACAGTGCCTCCCGAAGGAGCTCTGTAAGTAGAGGTAGCTGAACTACCCTGCTGCAAATGGGAAACTATTGGACGGAACTGACTCTGAGTCTGACTCTGAACTGGTCGTGACTGAGTCTGAGTAGGCCCTGTATAACTCTGAGTCTGCCTTGGCTGTGAACTCTGCCCAACTGATACAGCCTGCCCCTGGTACCCTTGACTCTGAGACTGAAACCGTTTACCCGATTGACTGGTCTCGGCTAACACATCGGCCTTGCGTTTCTCATATCTCGAGGCAGCTCGGACTACTGCAGCATAGTTAGGAAAATCATTTGAAGACAAGTTCAGCATAATATCCCTCCTCAAACCTAGGATGAACCTCTAGATCTTCATGTCCTTCGGCTGAATCAAAGCTAGTGCATAACGGGAAAGCCGGGTAAAAGTAGCCTCGTATTGATCTACCGTCATACTTCCCTGCTTCAAGTTTATGAACTCTGTTTGACGCCTCTCGCGGGCAACCACCGATATATACTTGTCTCGAAATTCTCGGACAAAGTCAGCCCATGAATGATGAACGCCCTCGGCTTCCTATTTCTCACTGACGGTATGCCACCAATCTTCAGCATCACCCTCGAGAAGGAAAGTGGCATAAGTAATCGTCCTGTCATCATGGCACTCGAGTATTGCTGCCACTCTCTCAAACTTCCTTAGCCACATCTCAGCCTTCATATCGTCCGGCTCCCCAGAAAAAGTATAGGCCCCATGATGTATAAACCGATCATACAGATTCCCTCCGGTAGGACCACTACCTCCGGCTCTCGCAGCCTGATTACCTCCAACGACCCTTGGCTGACCCTGTTGTGTAACAAACTGGGCGATAGTGTTCATAGCAGTGGCCATCGTGGCCAAGATCTGTGCAGTGCTCGGTTCTTGAACCTGTGGTGCATTTTCAGCCACCTCAGCTTCTTGCCCATGAACCCCCTCGGGTTCTCCACCAACATTCGGATTTTCAGCACGACTGCGGGGCCCATCTCGAATAACTAGAATGCAAAGTGTTATGACAGGTATATATATGTATATATGCAATTTATAAGTAAACACATAAAGAAAAGTCCAAATAGATTCACATAAAGTCAAGTACATAGAAGTTCAAATAGATATTCCACATACTTGAAGTACACATAAATCACTAGATCATACTTGACATTCTAGACTCTTGATATTCTATTTCCATGCTAGCATGTTCATTCCTAATTCAAATTTCACTTAGGCAAATCAAAATCGAAGACTCATGTATTCACAAAGTCACATAACTAATCTCTACCCACAGACCGAGAAATTTAACCCGGCTTCATGCAATCTATAGCTCTGATACCACTTAAATGTCACGCCCCGACCCAACCCCCAAGCTAAAGGGTAAGTCCGGACCCGACACACGGACAGAGTCTCCCCTGTACCGTGGACATTCTAAAAACCTGTAATCACTTAAACAAAGTCCCAACAATACAATACAAGCTTTTCTTAATTAAACAACAAAGTTATCCGAGCCTTATAGTACACAATAGTTCCAAAACACACAAGCATGCGAGAACTTGTTATCAACAAAGTTTTATAATCATGACATTCTAGGAAATCAATTAAACATAATTGAAAGATCAAACATTTCTACTTTAAGCCATTCACTCCCAAGCAAGCAAGGCGAATAGAAGTAGATCATAAGTTATTACAGTACATAGGTTTTCAAAGCTACACCACAACCAACTAGTCTTCAACTTATACAACAAGCACATACATAGCCCTTAGGCTACAAATAGGACATAAAATAAACCGTTGAGCCTTCCACAAAGTAGCAAGGAATTAAACCACCTCAAGCTATCAGGCACAGCAACTAAGGTAAGGGATCAATCTGAACTTTCTCCTCCTCAACTAACTCAACAAGCTGGGGATCACCCACAGCGTCTCCTGAAACATATATCGAGGTATGAGCAACCACTGTTGCCCAGTGAGGGATATAGTCCCGGGGCGTGCAATGCAACAGATAATACAGTTATACAGCATTATCACTTAGGCAATTTAAGAAACAATGATAACTGAGATAACCACACATTTAAAAGGATACATTTCACACAATCCCCTATACACCAATCTTCACTAGTCTTCATTCACGATCCACGAACCACGAGCACGATCACGATAAGCCAGCATAACCCCAAACACTCCAGTGGGTGTACTCCGGATGTACCCCGATAAGCCTACGACCCAACATCCCCTGGCAATCTCCGGACCAGGCGAATGAGGGACTAGGGCACGGAGTTTGAATATCCACCGGTAAGCCCTCTGCCGCCCAGCCGATATTCAACACATCCGCCCCTGACATTATGGTTGTGCAACCACTATGCAATGCACTTAACAATGGCAAATTAATAGCAATAATATAAGCATTAACACATAGGAGGATCAAAAAAGTAGGTTGACCTCGATGCAATTAGGATATAAGCAATTATAGAAGCTAATAAGCAGTTTACAAAGGAACATATACAAAATAAGCATAGAATAATACCAAAAGCACGAAATCAATTAAAAATCACATATAAACACTCAATAAGTCATACCATGGGTTTAGAAGTGTGAGACAACCGAAATAGCACATAAACCCCTTTGTTTTTCAAACTATTTCTCTTTCAAACCAAGGTTAATGATTCCATTTTCAAAGGAAACTCTCCCAACCTTCTAACTAACCCTCAAGGTACCCTCTCAACCCTCTAACTCATTCAAATGCCCGCGATTACCCCGAAAGCCCCAAATTCCCTCTTATGGCTTTAAACTACACATACATTGTCCGGGCTTCAAACAAGGGATATCAAGGCTTCTATAGCACCTAGGTAGCCTAAGGATACTAGAATTGAAGCCCAAATTCACCCGGATTCGCATTAACCCCGAAAGTCCTTTATTAAAGTCGACTATTTTACGTTTTATGCGATTATAGAGCAATGTAAGTGCACGGGGCTATTAGACTACCTTCATTAGCACCTAAGGCTTCTATTAGGAGCGTTGAATCAAGCTAATTCGAGCAATTACGCAAAACCCTAGAAAAACGTCACTATTCACCCTAAAAATCAAACTAACGATTCTAACCGTTTAAATTGCGAAACGATGGCTCAAATATGTTCTCTAGCATTCATATTCATGGTATAATAGCATAGATAATTAATACAATGGCATTTGAACATATTTTCAACAAATCAAGAAAAGAGCAACTATTTAGAAATGCAAAAATAAGCCGTGAAATCCCTCACCAAAGCGCGTAGGAACACCTAGGAACCTTGCACACACCCTAATCCACTTGCTCAAGGGTTGGAGTGGCTTGAATTGAAGGATTGAAGAGTAAAAATTATTTTTTCCTCACTGTTTGCTGCTGTCGGCCTGCTCCTGCTTTTATTTCAGCTTTTATTTTTTTTTCTTTGTTATCTTATGAGCTAAATTGGGTTATTTAATGAGTGGCTAAGGTGGGGTCTTGTTTGGGTGTTTAAGTGGCTTCTAAAATGCGCGTAGAAAGCTCCAAAACGAGGCTAATGTGTAAAACATAGGCTAGCTAATTAAATCAATAAAGTTATTACCTAACACTATTCATTGAACTACTAAAATCATTTTCTAAACGAACTCTCCTATCGCTCCTAGCTCAATTGAACATTTTTCCCACTACTTTAACAATTAATATGATTTAATAAAAATGCTAATTAACTAATAGTATGCAGTTTAAAAATGGAGTGAATAGTAACTTAAGAAGACAGTTAATAAGGCACAGGAAGAGATGCGCAAACAAGGGATGCAACAGTAATTAAATGCATGGCTAAATCTTGGGCGTCACAATCAATACTTGGGACAATTTCAAGGCCGAAATCAAGAGGCAGTTCTATCCTGAAAATGTGGAGTACGAAGCCCGTGGACGTTTGAGGCGCTTGACACATAAAGGCGTTGTGCGGGACTACGTAAAGGAGTTTCAAGAGGTATTACTTGAAATCCCTGACTTATCTGATAAAGATGCCTTATTTGTTTTCCTAGACGGCATGTAACCATGGGCGAGGCAAGAGCTCCAACGCCCTGGCATGCAAGATCTTGCTTCGGCCATTGCTGCTACTGAGAGCCTAAATGAATTTCCAAGGAAAGGTGACAGTGCCAAGCCCAAGGGCCAAGGACCAAGCAAGGGGAAAGGTGGGGGAGGAAAAAATTGGGACAAGGGCTCAACTTCATCCTCTACAAATGCAAACAAGTTTGGCTTATATAAACCCCCACAAAACAAAGGCAAGGGCAAACAACAGTCTGACGGTGGCAAATGGGGGAACCAACTGTTCAAGCCAAAAACGTACAAGTGTTACCCATGTGGCAGCAAGGACCACCGCATTGCCAAATGTCCCCAAAGAGGCAAAATGGCTTCGTTGATCCAGGAACATGAAGTTGAACAGTCCCAAGAGCAGGAAACAAAGATGGGTTCATTGCGGATTCTAAATGCTGTGAAGGCCGAAGTAGAAAAATCGACAGAACAAAGGAAGGGGTCATTGTTTGCCTCCATCAATATCAGAGGCAGACCGCTGAAGGAATTAGTAGACACAAGGGCCACCAACAATTTCATGAGGGTCGATGTTGTAACCAAGCTGGACCTTCGGGTGACCAAGACCCAAGGCTTAATTAAGTTAGCCAACTCCAAGGTCATGCCTATCATTGGTGTTGCTCGTGGTGTGCGGACCAGGATCAGTGAATGGCAAGGCTATGTCAACTACACCGTGGTGCCGTTGGATGACTATGACGTGGTGCTCGGGTTGGAGTGGCTCGATGAGGTACGTGCTTTCTTGGTTCCATTTGGTAACTCACTTGTGTTAACAGGTGGTTGCACACCATGCACGATGTCGATGGTGCGGGAAACCAAAGCCGGTGCCAAGACCCTGTCGGCCATGCAGTTGGTGAAAAGGATTAAACGGTAGGAGAAAACATACTTGGTGGCTATCCGTGAGGATGAACCAGATGAGGGACCAGACCCTATTCCTCAGTCTGTGCAGGCAGTACTCAATGAGTATTCAGATATCATGCCTAAGGAGTTTCCAAAACGGTTGCCCCTGAAATACGAAGTGGACCATAGAATCGAGCTGGTGGAAGGTGCACGACCTCCAGCCCAACCACCGTACAGGATGGCCAAGAATGAGCTAGCCGAGCTGAAATGGTAGTTACAAGAACTTCTTGATGCAGGCATGGTCAAGCCATCCAGTAGCCCATTTGGTGCCCCGGTGCTGTTCCAGAAAAAGGCCGATGGTTCCCTAAGGATGTGCGTGGATTATCAGGCGGTGAACAAGATTACCATCAAGAATAAGTACCCAATCCCACTCATCATGGAGTTGTTTGATCAGTTGGGTGCAGCCCGGTACTTCTCCAAAATTGACTTGCAGTCGAGATATTGGCAAGTCAGGATTGCTGAGGAGGACGAAGCAAAAACGGCCTGCATGACCAGGTATGGTGCTTATGAATTTCTGATCATGCCATTTGGTTTAACTAACGCCCCTGCCACATTTTGTACTTTGATGAACAAAGTGTTCCAGCTATTCCTGGACAAGTTCGTGGTTGTCTACCTAGACGACATTGTCGTTTGCAACTCGAGTTTGGG